>CM061921.1:371015666-371615666 GCA_031002005.1 Vandiemenella viatica
TTGTTGTGCCATTTGGGACCCGTTTCGTAAGGGATTGATCGAAAGTATAGAGAAAGTACAGAGAAGAGCCGCTCGATTCGTGACCGCATGCTACAGTCCTTATGAAAGTGTCACAGAACTGATTAGTAGATTAGGTTGGGAGTCTCTGGTAGATAGACGACACACGTTTCGTTTAAACTTATTGGAAAACATGCGTACTCCAACTTTCACTCATGAGTGTAGTGAAATACTTCTTCCACCAACCTATTTGAGTCGGAAGGACAGGAAAGATAAAATTAGAGAAATAAGGTGCCGGACTGATTCTTATATGAATTCTTTTTTCCCTCGTACCATTAGGGATTGGAATGCACAGCAAAGAGATTAGCTTTGGTGCTGAGCACCCTCTGCCACCCACAATTTTGTGAATTGCAGAGTTTATATGTAGATGTAGATGTTTAATGGAGTGGTTTCCTGTTGCCTTCTGCATCCCCATTCTGTTGATGAGGGTGTCCCGCTTTTCCACCGTCTTTTAGGAGCCCATGGGCATGCAGTGGGTGACTCCTCAGTCCGGGGTGCACCACGTGAGAGAGAAGTTGACATCTGGTTGGAAGATTTTTTTTTTTTACTTATGGCTTTACGCCTCGTCGACGTCGAGGTCATTAGAGGTGGGAGGGGACTGGGGACAAGGAACGGCAAGTAATTCGGGCATAGCCTTTTTGAAGAAGCATCCCGGCATTCGCCTGGAGTGATTTGGTGAAACCATGGAAAACCCATATCTCGATGCCCGGACGGGGATTGAAACCGGCGTCCTCCCGAATGCGAAGCCAGAGCGTTAACCGCTCACCCAACACGCTCGGTTTAGTTGGAAGAGGCTAATATAGTCTCTTTCAAACTCTTACACCCCGCCCGTAATAT
Organism: Vandiemenella viatica; assembly: GCA_031002005.1. NCBI lineage: Eukaryota > Metazoa > Arthropoda > Insecta > Orthoptera > Morabidae > Vandiemenella > Vandiemenella viatica. The sequence continues at coordinate 371,016,561 of CM061921.1, forward strand.
TAAGGATGGTCTTGAAAAAGCTTTCGGTAGGTATGTCGTAAGACCATTATACTGACATTCAGCCACGCTGTTTCAAGAAACGAGAGGGTTTTGAAAGTGCATCTTTGTATTCTGAAGCTCACTGTTTAACCACAAGTTTCGTAATAGTTGTTACTTCTTCCTTTGGGGGAATTGCGCCCCAAATAGCGTAAGGGTTGTCATCGGGAACGGCTTTTCACTATTTTCAGCAAACCCGAACATTATAACTGATTTGCTAATCTTTACATCTGACAATGGATATGAGCCTCTCTGTTGTGGTGCAATCCGTTCACCAAGTGTGATGGGTGAGCGGTAACGCTTTGGCCTCACATTCGGGAGGACGCAGGTTCGAATACCCGTCCGGGCATCCGGAAAATCACTCCAGGTCAATGTCGGTATGGTTGCTTCAAAAAGCCGTGGCCAAATTCCATCCCGTTCCTTGCCCCTAGTCCTTTCTCGCCTCTAATGATCTTGACGTCGACGAGGCGTAAAATAAAAAAAATATTTTGTTTGTTCTATGAGTTTTGATAATTTTCAAGGTATTAATTTCGCTACAAGTGCTTTCTTTCAGACCTGACATCTCATCCGAAATAAGAGCGTAAATTCCAAGATAATTTTGGATTTATCCATTTCAACCCGCCTAGTGGCCGAAGTCGCTGGTATGCTGAGACAGTAAATGATCCACAAACCGAGGTTAGATTCTTCGATCCCCAGTGATAAAATGATTTCTCATCATCCAGGACATAACCAGAGGCAAAGGTGCACAGTCACTAAACGCGTTAAAACCCAAACCACTTCTTTTGGCAACGGTTCAGTATATCAAATGTAGTAACAGATGTATGTCTGTCATCAAATAACCAAAGTTCAATCTTTCTTTTTTTAAGAAAATGAAACCACGGAAATGACAGTGGCAGACAGCACTTGATTGGTTTTGTGTTGCACTCGTTAGCAGAGAGACAGCCACCTTGAAGATTTTTATTCCACAGTGTGTTTTATCATGAATTATATGCAAATATCTTAATTTCTTCAGCGTGGAAAAAAGTCATTATGTTTACCTGCTTGAAATTATCTTTGTTTATAATCCTGACTTTAATGATCATCCAAATAACTCGATGCTGCCTTGGAACGGCGTACAGTGATGTAGCCGACTAGAAAAGGAGACAACAAACAACCCAATGGTCACTACCATATATCAATAAAATTACATGACACTTTCTTCCGTGGTATATATTGAGACAAAAAAATCTATGGTTTCATTGGCAGGATTGATGATTTAGAGAGAGTCGTACAGTCAATGATAAAGTCCTTGGGATGCCGTTTCCTTTAGCCTAGAATCTAGAGTTGACTGTATATGCTTTGTGTGTTACATACAGGGTCTTGTGCGTATTGTACGCGAAAATTAAGCCTAAGCTGTATGCTTTCAGTACCAAGATTGATTTTCCAGAGAGAGTCGTACTAGCCAATGATACAGTCCCTGGGATGCCGTTTCCTTTTGTGCAGAATCTGTTGTTGACTGTGTGAACGTTGTGTGTTAAATACAGTGTCTTGTTTGCATTTTATATGGGAATGAAATCTGCTGCTGATACATCAGACATGCACTTGCAAAGATCTTAAAAGAACCTGCTGGCTTAACATTCTCATTCCAGAGACGTTTGAGCAACAGAGTCGTATGATCCTACCCTATACTAACTTCTAAGCGATATGGATTTTAACGCAGACCTCTGGTACACAATCTGGTTATTACAAATTGTGTACAACCATTCACATAACCGACCACCACTGTCGGACGCCAATCATTGTAACTATATTATGGCGGCTTAGGAAACAGTGGTGTTTCCTCAGTAGGAAAAAAGAAAAAGAAATGGTAACGACCTGCTTGGTTGTCCATGTAGTACGTGAGGTAGACGTCAGGACCTTGACTGTGAACATCGTCAAACAATCAGCAATTTGAACACTGTGTTAACAGCCTGTAACGCTTCAGAGCAGAGGTCAATGGAACTTAATGGAAGCCAAGTAGGTGGCGTCTGTTTACTGTGTTCCAGTAATGGAACCTTTTTATCTGTTCATTATTTTGTGACTATTTCGGTATTGGTAAGATACCGAGTTGTTTATTAAACGGACAGATTAAAAAAAAAAATCTATGGAAACTGCTTACATAGCATCACTATCACCGAGCGTGGTGGTTGATTGGTTAACGCTCTGGCTTCGCATTCGGGAGGACGCCGGTTTGAATCCCGTCAGGGCAACCAGATATGGGTTTTTCATGGTTTCCCCAAATCGCTCCAGGCGAATACCGGGATACTTCTTCAAAAATACCATGTTCGAATTCCTTCCTTTTCCTTTCCCCCAGTCCAATCCCGCCTCTGATGACCTCGACATCGATGAGGCGTAAAGCCATAAGTAAAAAAGGTAAAGGTCACGGAATCCGACGGCTCCTGCTGCATCCCGCACTCCCTGTACAACCTTCGGCACTAGAAGGGATGTGGCGGGGTCAGCGCCACGCTGCGGCCGTTCTTTACCTTCCCGGTACTTATTGGATAGCAGGCTGAGTCGGCCTGGGCTGTTCAGCTCGAGGAAAAATCTTCGGCTTCGTCGAGGATCAAACCCCGGTCGTCCGGGCCGTAGTCTGGAGCTCTGCCGCCTGAGCAAAAAACAAAAGTGTATCCAAACAAGAGTTCCCGGCTGTTGAGCTCCTCACATCTCACATTTCAGTAGTAAGCTTGTAGAGTAGATTATATCTTGAGTTGGCCTTGCCGTTTTTGTTAAGGCGGTGTTGCCGAAATGTTAGAGCTCTACCCAAAGTAATCAGATGTGCCTCGTGCTGAAGCAATGTTCTGTTTGCTGACCACGGCAAGTGATATGTCTGCTCGTTTCCCTACTACACGCGTGGAATGCACACTCTTGGGTCATTGACTGGGTTGACACGAGAAAGTTGTCGTCATAGTAGTTAGAGAATTCGTATATATTTACATCAGATACTATGCAATTCACAAAATTGTGGTCGCAGATGGTTATTTGCACCAAAACTAATCTCTACTCCACGCATAATCATCAGTACGGCTCCTAATTTCTCCCATCTAATCGGTTGGTATACCAGACAATCCATGTATTAAGTCTGTGATGCTTTCGTAAGAGCTGAGCGGCTTTTCTCTGTAATATCTCCACGCTTTCAATTAATCCCTTGCAATACGGATACCAAACGGCACAACGATAGTCCAAATGTGGAAGCAGGGAGTTTTTTTACGCTGTCTCCTTTATATATGAGTTACAGTTATTCTAAATGCGACCTATGAAGAAAGGTCTACAATTTCTACCACGACGAAAGTTAAGTTCAGTCCCATTTCTCTGGCCTCGCATTCGGGAGGACGCCGGTTCGAATCCGTGTCATGGCATCCAGATTAGGGTTTTCCATGGTTTCCCCAAATCACTCCAGGCGAATGCCGGTATGCTTCCTTCAAAAAGCCAAGACCGAGTTCCTTCCCATTTCTTGTCCTCAATCCTTCCCCGCCTCTAATGAGCTCAACGTCGACGAGGTGTAATGCCATAAGCAAAAAAAAAAAAAAAAAAAAAAAAAAAAAAAAAAAAAAAAAATAAAAAAAAAAAAAAAAGCAGTTCAGGGATTTTATACTCCAGGATGAACGGATGATTCTTTTTTTTTCCTTTTTCCTTTTTTTTTGCATTTTAGCGTAATTTGCGACCTTATATTCCATTTTGTCAGAGTTTTTCCTGCACTGCTAATGAGTTGATCATTTGTATAGATACTATACACAAGTGTAATATTACCACAGTCGATTTTCTTAAAATTCTTTTTAATTAATTTTTTGAAAATTAAAATGGATCATATCAAGACACCCCAGTCATCAGCTAAAATTAATTTGCTGTCTCTTTTTCGTAGCTTGTCTATCGTCCAATATTACTAAAAATCTTAAACAATCCACCATCTTAATACGCAGAGGTGTTGTACTACTGTATTTCGATATGATTTTGAATAGTCTTTACGCTGATGAAATTCGCGGCTCTTTTCACTGTAACAATTGCAGTTGCAATCGTATTGATATCTGAGCGTACAAATTGTGTATTTTTATTTATTTCTTCTTTATTTTTTGTGTAAGTGGTGCAGGGCGTTACAGAATACTGAACCAAAATATTTCTTCTAGCTTTAATTTTTAAACGTTATTCCACTTAATTTACTTAAAATGATAATAACGGTGATTAAGAGTGGGGCGTGTTGGTGTCGCTGGAAAGCGAGCGAGGGTGTGAGCTGTTATCTGTGTGTGATAAAGCGAATATAAAAGCCTACTACGCCTGTTTTTATGGGCCTAAAGCTCAGCTGGTCGCATGAATCACTACAGTGGACTTTAAGGTCTTCATACAAAAACAAAAATGTTTACACAGTCTTAAGTTATGAAATCACATTGTATTCTAAATGCTTTTTGCTTTGCTAGATACTTGTAATTAGCCGCTTCATGAAATCAGCATGCGACAGAAATCTTTTATTTTTAAGGGGTGGTGGGGTGGGAGAATGGGGAGGAGGGAGTAATTCATCTTCGAGAAAAATCCTTGGATTTATAAAAATTTACCGCAATGTGTTGGTAGTAAATCCCGAAACAATGAAGTTTTTTATTTCTGTTCCGACTTGATCAATTCGTAGACACATAAGCGTCTTGTCCTGACACCTTCTTATTACACGTGGCAGAAGAAGCAAATGGATAAACTTGGATATCTTCTTCCCTATTTGTGTTCACATTTTTCAGTGACACAAAGTCCCCAGTCATGAACGTCTTGTAGATTTTCCGTCCCTCTTTTTTCTTGTGCCTTCTACAAGTATTTTACACACCTGCACGCAGAACTTAAGGGTCCAATACTTTTATTACGACTAACGAGTTTCTCCACGAGGAAAGTAACTCTCAGGTATGCTTGCCATGCTGAAATTGATGGTTACATCAAAATATATTTGAATGTGGCTGGCTATACGCTTTGATTACCAAGCACAGCAATTATCAGTGTGCACCAACCGATGACGACCATACATTGCGAAAAACCTTTTCAAAAAGTACTTAATTTCACTGTTTACTGCCTGTCATTGAACGTTATGGTGTGGTTGCTTAGCAAACGATTTGGTATTTCACTCTTGGCATTTGCATGCTAAAGATGACCCGTATACAGTGATTCCTGTCTTCAAGTTATATAATGTCGAGTTTAGAGAGATCATCCAGTATTACTAGCAACTACGTCATCAGTTTCCACGAGTAAGCGGAACAGAGACAGCAGATGTGTGTGGTTCATTGTCCCGTGGTCCACGTCTACTATCACGTGCCTGATATAGCTCTTCGTTTATTATTAAGTGGTAACTGTCGGGCCTCTCAATGTTCGAAACGCTATCCAACCTATCTAGTCACCCAACCATCCTGTCACTCCTGGCGAATGACTGGATGGTTCCTTCAAAAGGTAACGACCTATTTCCTTCCCGTTCTTAGTCCCAAGTCCTTTCCCATCTCTAATGATTTTGACGTCGACGAGACATAAAGTTATAAACAAAAAAAAAAATCTTCATTTATCGGTCATCTTTTTGGCCTTGCGCTTTGACTTGGAGCCCTACCGGAAACGGGGAGGTACTATACATCGGGCCCGGACTTAAACCTAACACGCTGCCGGCTTCGTTAGCGCTGAACTAGCGAGCTGGCTTTGCGTTGCAGAGGTTGCCTTTTCGAATCCGGCCCAGGGCATGGGTGGTTTTAATTAAGTGTTGTGTTTGTCATGTTTTGCCCTTTCACTTGAGATTATCAACAACATTAGAAGAATCTGACATAATTGAAGAAAATGAAACACACGTGATGCCGGCTGAATGGCTAAAAGGCCGAATGCCATTTTTAAAAAAGAAAAAAAAAACCTAACACGTATCCATTCTAGATTACGGTTTATTAGCAGTTTTCCGTAATGACGGGATGATCCACAATTTCTATCTTCTAAAATACATACTTCACTCCAATACGTCAAACTTATTTACAATAATAACAGCTGGAGCTTCAAGATTTCTTAGCAAAAATGCAGTATTACGAGAAAAAAATACATTTTTAGGTTATTAATAATCACTGATTGGAGATGTTGGAAAACTGGAATGAATGTCTTCGATACATATTGTCGAGCAAGGCATAAAATTTTCGGATATCATCTCTTATTCTCGTGATTGGCTTAGGCACATCCTAAGCTTTAGCGACTGGCTCTGGCGTTGTCGAAAGGTCACGACGGAATTGATTCGGACAGTGTCTCATTTAGTTACTGATGTCTCGAGTTGCTACCAGAATTGTAGGGATTATTGGGAAAAATTTGTGGACGGAAACAACCTCGAAGAACAAGGAAACCTTAGTTCCACGCCAAAAATTTTATTCTTTTCCAACAGACCTATCCTAAATTTGAAAATAATCAACGAGGTACCCCAATCAATTTCTATGAAAATTAATAATACGCTAATCCAAATGAATTTTATTTATTTTTATTTTTCACCCTACGAAGTTCACTCCATTTTTAGAGATTCATCGTCGTTACCTGTATGACATTTGTACATTTTGTTAGCTATATTTAATTATGGAAACAATTGACCAGAATAATATACAGAAGGATGGAAAGGGTAGTAGAAGAGATAGTAGCCGAAGATCAGTTTGGGTTTAGGAAAAATCGTGGTACAAGGGAAGCAATTCTGTCTTTAAGATTAATACTTGAAGGGCGGATCAAGAAAAACAAAGATACTTTTATGGCATTTGTTGATTTAGAAAAAGCTTTTGATAATGTTAGGTGGGACAAGATGTTCAAAATTTTAAAGAAGTCGGGTCTAAAGTATCGAGATAGAAGAATACTCTATAAACTATATAAGAATCAAGTGGCTATAATAAAAGTAGAGAACCACGAGAGACATATATCAGTTAAAAAGGGTGTGAGACAAGGTTGTAGTCTATCTCCATTAATATTCAACTTGTATGTAGAAGAAGCAATGAAGAAAGTCAAATAAAAATTTCCATGTGGTATAAGTTTTCAGGGAGAAAAAATCAGTATGCTACGATTTGCTGATGACATTGTCTTTTTAGCAGAGACGGCTGAGGATATTGAGAAGTTACTGACTTGCATGAACAAAATACTGATGGAAGATTTTTAAATCAAAGCAAGACAAAAGTGATGAAATGTAGCAGAAATGATACAAATACTAGTAGATTAAATATAAAAATAGGATCAGATGCAATAGGACAAGTAAGTGAATTCCTTTACTTGGGAAGTAAAATTACAACCGATGGCCGAAGCAGGAATGATGTTAAAAGCAGTATAGCACTAACAAAAAGAGCCTTCATGAAAAAGAGAAACCTTTTAGTTTCAAATATTGATCTAGGAATTAGAAAGAACTTTTTAAAACTCTGTGTGGAGCACAGCACTTTATGGTAGCTAAACATGGACTTTAGGAATACCGGAAATAAAGAAAATTGAAGCATTTGAAATGTGGTGCTACAGAAGAATGCTGAAAATTAAGTGGACAGACAAAGTAAGAAATGAACGAGTTTTGGAAATGATTGGTGGGAAAAGAAGTTTGTGGAAGAAGCTTACGGAAAGAAGAGACAGGCTGGTAGGTCATATTTTGAGACATTCTGGATTGGTTTATTTGTTAGTGGAGGGAACAGTCGAAGGTAAGAACTGTAGAGGAAGACAGAGATTAGAATATATGAAACAGATAATTGAGGACGTGGGTTGTAAGGGGTATGTAGAAATGAAGAGGTTAGCACATGATAGGAAAGGATGGAGGATTGCATCAACCAGTCGAATGACTGACGACAGCAGAAAAAAAAAAAAAAATGAAGTACAGTGGAAATTAATTTTCCTAACATGTGATTACATTTCATGTTGGCTTCATCTCAGAGTTTGCTTTGTCGTCTAATTTGAACTGGAACATTTTAATTTTTTTTCCAAGTTTCTCTTCAATGTGAATAGCAATAGTACTGAGGAAATGGTCCACAACATCCAGTTGTTAATGCTTTTCATCTGAGTCTTTATTTAATACAATATTAAAATTTCTCCAGATGAATGATTTGTAGTTTTAAGGAGATATTAGTCTTTGAGATTATTATAGAGGATTGGGGACAAGAAATTGGAAGGAATTCAGCCACAGCTGTTTGAAGGAACCATTCCAGCATTTGCTTGAAATGATTTTGATAAACTATGAAAACCGAAATCTTGATGGCAAGACGGGGATTCGAACCCACGTCCTCCTGAATGGAAGGCCCCAGCGCTATTTCAATTTCTGTTTATAAAGATAACTAATCTGGCAATATTCTGATGGAATTAGTCGGAAAAGATTTACAATTAGGGGTAGGGTGGTTTTGTAGTCCGTAATGTAGCAAAAGGAAATAAATACAGTTATATTGTAGCAGAAAGGAAATGTCTGTACATGTGTTTCAGGCGATGAGCTGTGTTTGAGTGTGCCGTGCGTTACGGCGGCATCGTCGATGCTGAGTTCGATGGACGAGTCTGCGGACCCCTGCTCTGACTTCTACCAGTACGCCTGCGGGGGCTGGGTGCGTGCCAACCCCATCCCCGACAGCAAGTCCATGTGGGGAACCTTCGTCAAGCTTGAACAGCAAAACCAGCTCGTCGTCAAGAACGTTCTGGGTGAGTACCATAGCATTCCGACTAAACACTGAATGTCTGAATTGCATTTTATTGGATTGAATTGAAGTACGATATGTGAAATTGGCTAGATGCTATTTAGGGGAGAGCCGCGCAAAGTGGCGATGACGGGCAAAGTGGCAATGGGGGTTTTTAGGGCCAAGGTATGGTGCCATCACACGGGAAAAATCATAACTAGTGCAACTTAACGCCTTCTGCTACACTGAGAAGCCCGATCCGGTTAGCGTATTATCTCTGGAAGTTATTAGAATTTTTGTGGTTTTTGATAACCCTGATGTTTGGCAAGTGGTCAGTTCATGAATTTATTACTAAGAAATCAGATGACCTACCGCTTCTGAACAAAATTCTTTTATAAAAGTGATGTTTTTGCTGAATTGATGATTTTTTCCCGATTTGGTGATCATGATTGTTTCTTTAAGCCAGCCACACACAGAACCGGGCGGGGCAGGGCGGGGCGGGGCGCAACGAGTCGCCTGACTTGCCCTGTCTTGCTGCTGTCACACACAGAACGAGGCGGGGCACGAGAAGTCAAACATTTAGCAAATTTTCTTCATTGCCCCAGTCACGTGTCAATGAACTCAGTGGGAGCATACTGGTGTGTAGTATATCATTTTGAAATGGATGAAGATGAGGAGACCGTTTTGTTAATTTGGAACTACCTGCAGCTCTTGGACCACAATGTTAACAACAGAGAGATGTAGGTACAACCTATAAACCTGAAAAGGAATATAGGAAGTTTTATTTCTGAGCTTCGAGCCGAACCCAGACAAGTTTTTTAATTATTGTCGCATGTCAATTTCGACATTCGACTTTGTACTTGAGAGCATTCGGAGCAGAATAGAAAAGCAAAATACCAACTGTAGAACAGCCATACCCCCAGAGGAGCGGCTTTTGATAACCTTAAGGTCCTCTTTTTCCTGAGCATTAGTTATTCAACCATATAATAACACTGTATAGTCATATACATTTTAAATCTTACAGTCATACATGGCACACATACAAATCAGTCGAATATTCGAAACACAACACAACCAGACCGCGAGATAGTGGAGCCCGGGGAGGGAGGGTGGGTCCCGTGACAGCGCATGCGCAGAACGTGCTGCCCGGCAGCGACTTGCCCCGGGGCATAATTTGTTTCAGCTTCGCATTTTGCCCCGGGGCGTCTTTTCGACGTGCCCTGCCCCGCCCGGTCCTGTGTGTGATGCTCCATAGGCACCCGTGCGTTTCCCGTCACACAAGACGCCCCGGGGCAAAATGCCCTGCTCCGCCCTGCCCCGCCCGGTTCTGTGTGTGGCCGGCCTTACACTGTTAAGATAGAATGACGTTTCTGTAACGGCGCCAAACAGGGCAAAGTGGCCATCTGCTGGTGGCCGTGGCCTCTGGCTGCTGCGCACGGATTCTGTTTGTTTCTTGCAGATTGTTAACATTATACAATGCTTTGAATAGATGCTTTATTATCATGTGAAGGTGAATTGATTATATTAATGATAATAAAAAAACAAAAGTAATTAAATTAGTTCTATTTTGTCGTGGTACTTCAACGACCGGAAACTTCTTTTTCTGTGAGCCCAAACGATATTGTCGTGCAACAATAGCAGGAAAAAGCAAATGCAAGGGCCGAAACAAAGGTTCTAGCAGATGTTCACATCAAGTTCATATAAAAATGTACTTGAAGCTGCAAAAACAGACAAAAAGAAGGAAACCAAATCTAACCCAAAAACAGTGTTATTTGATGATAACGATGATAAAGAATAGACACAATGCTTGCATTGCAACCAAGTTTTTCAGCTCAACGTCACAAGAACGATGGATCGAGTGCCAGATGTGTTACTTTTGGGCTCATGAACTCTGTGATGGAGTTGAACGAAACAGTTATTCCTTCGTTTGCGAAAATTACAATTAAAGAGCCTTTTGCCCGTTAATTTCTATTATTTACAAGTTATATGACTTTAAAAAATAAAGTACACTGTGTTCCAAGTTTAGAGCATTTTTAATCAAACGTTTCTGATTTCGAAGCTAAGTGGCCACTTTGCCCAACCACTTGACTACTTTTTGAAAACTTGTTTATTTTTGGTACTAAACTTAATGCAAAGTTAACTAAAAAATTCTGGTATGCACTAGGATAGTTGAACCCCTGATTTTGATGCCTTTAGGTATATTGTTAGTTACCTTAAAACATCATCAAACCTTAGCCTGGCCACTTTGCCCCGTCCTGACTGCGTTCGTACTTGTTTTACAAATTGCATAACTGCAATCAGTAAAACAAAATCTGAATACTGAAACTAAAAAAATGCTGTAAACGGTTTATGACATTACGGTATGTGGATACTATTTACTCCAATAATGGCCTGAAAATTAAATATCTAATTATCTCATATTCCTGAGAGTTTAGAACTAAACCGTTATACATTTAAAAGTCTTGGTACTGTTAATGATAAACTGAATTTCATACAAAATATTGACATTCTTTGGGGACTGCCGACAGAAGTGAAAACTTGAAACTATGAATATCATACGCCTAACACGTCATACTGTCAGGTGACGCGAACTCAGATGATTTTACTCATCAAAAACTGCCCAACGCGCCTACAGAATTTATAATTAAAAAAATGGTTTAATGGTATTTTTTTGATAGGTAACTGATTACATTTCACGGAAATAATGTTATTTTTTAATCTCCTACTTCTTTCAATTATATTATAGTGGTTATCGTTACCCTATTAGTAAAACAAAGGAAGAATGATATTAAAGTAAACCATCTACAAAAATTATTTCGAATATAAGAACTTAATTACTAATGATGGCACCCAAAGTGCTTCTTTAGTTAAGTAACTGAGGAAGAAATGGAATCAGACATACTGAAATGGTCATAAGAACACACACATAATTCTGTTTTGCAACAATATCCCACAAACAAATGCGTAGTTATGATTCATTAGGAAATATAAAAAGTCGTGACATTTTGTATTATAAAATACAAAAAAAAAACTTATATTGTTTCTAGCTAGTTTAGCGGAATGGTTTAGTAGATATCTATGCGTTATATACTTTTGTAAATCTCGTATTTGTTGAAATGAAGTCTTCACGGGTGTACCGCCGGATAGTGTCTACTATCCGTGAAGACTTCATTTCAAGCATACGCCGGAAAAGCCTCCGGTTCCTACACTAGTATTTGTTATTTTCAATACCTGTGAATAACATGGAATGACTAATATCCAGAACAAAATGTGTGTGGGATTAAACACGGAAGGTAAAAAAATATCCAGGTACTGGTAACGAATTAGTAGAATAAATGTCTTTGTTCCAACTGAAGTATGATATACATAGTGAGCAGGATGTTTGTCGGGCTTCTTGTTGCAGAGCTCTAGATTGTTCTAGGTAAATGTTCTGTCCGTCCTGTGTTGTTCTTTCACTTGTAACCATCAGCAACACTAATAGATTCTATATACACAACCGAGGAATAATAATAAAAACACACACACAGGCTAAAAGGTCGAATTATATATAAAAAAAGTTTCAGCAGGAAACAAGACTACTTTATGCCCCTTAGTGAAATGGTTAAGGGAAAGAATGATTACATTTTTCGTCTGAAGCATGTTGCTATACGGCAGGGAGACCAGGACTCTGAAGAAAGGAACAGGAGACTAAAGGCTTTTGAGGGGTAGCTGTGGCGAAGGATGGATAAGATCGGTTAGATCCATTAAGTAACGTATGTGGAGGTTCTGATGAGAGTTGGTGAGAGGATAAGAGCTATTAGAAATAGGAAGAAATATTGGTTAGAGTATTTGATAACATATCAGAGCGTTAGGTTACGGAAGGTGCTGTAAATAGGACGTCGAAGACTCAAGATAGTGGATGATACAAAAAAAAGTACAGAGAACAATCGTCAAGTTCTTCCAGATGGCAGAACACTATTATGTTTACAGGAAATATCCGAAATAAAACTGCGCCTTCAATAAATTATTGCACTTGACAGCGGCAATGTAACAACTTTCTAGTATAGAAGCCATTAGAGTGGTTTTACATGTATGGATAGCAACTGAAAAAATTACTTTAAACGGTAGTAATGACTAAGTTTTGCTTATAAATTATTCAGTTTGAAGTTGTAATTTCATAACGCCCATTTTGCTCAAGTTCAACAGAGCTGTATAAAAGCGTCATAGCCGCGCTTAAATCTGGTAAAAACAGTTTGGAATTCCGTGATCGCTCAGACTGCATTGACTCCCTACTGATTGTTATTGACGGTTAGGGAAATTTCTATTCCTTTAAACCGAGCGCGGTGGTGTAACGGCTAGCGTTCTGGCCTCGCATTCGGGATAACGGCGTTTCGAATCCCCGTCCGGGCATCCTGATTTGGGTTTTCCATGGTTTCCCAAATCACTCCAGGCAAATTCCGGGATGCTTCCTTCAAAAGGCCATGGCCGAATTCCTTCCCGTTCCTTGCCCCCCCCCCCCATCCTTTCCCGTCTCTAAAAGACCGCGCTGTTAGAGAGACGTTAAGCAGATAAAAAAAAATCTATTGCCTTAAAAATACATCCGCACAGTAAGAATAGGTCACTGGTGTTGAAATTCGGTGATGTGTGGGCATAAGGAACGTAAGAAGGCCATGCATCAGGAAGCGTATGATAGAGTAAGCTAAAACGTACGCCGCCATTATAGATTGATAGTCTAATAAATTATTTAAGGCGTAATTTCATGAAAATTCGGTGATATATGTATATTAAAAAGCGCGTATTACTTTCCTACGACTCTCTAAATATTTGTCATTGACACATAGAATATCATAGAGTAATTTACGGTCGAGGCTGGGAAACTATGAGACCACTTATGGGATTTACTTTGCTGTTGTTTTGTACGATCTTTATTTTATACTTTAGCCAATGGTATAACATTGTTACCTTTGCGATTATCGTCTTGCGTCATAAGAATACATAAATGAAGATGTCTAAAACATAGCTTGGTTATACAAAACAAGATCACTCGTTTTTATCTTATTTAAGCTCATTAAATTCACATCAGTTCTTTCTATATTTTCCTTTCTTTTTAAGAGTACAGTCTCTTCATTTATTTATATCCAATCAACAAATTTTATTGTACAGTTTTTAATAAATTCACTCAATTACAATGTTTACATCATTTAGTTATAGATTAATATTTCGTCACTAATCAGCATTTTACAATTTGCACCTTCCTCCAACTGAACAGGACAGCAACAATTCTTTCTTTCCAATCCATAGACTTTCTCATCAGTTCGTACTCGCCAGAGATTCTCTTCTACAACTAATTCAACCAGAGATTGTATCACACAGATCTCTACTGTAAAGAAATTTATCATATACAAGTAAACAACATTCGATCTAAAAATAAGAACATACTAGTTCACGCGTAGCACCTATGTATTAAGGCTGTTATTAATTAACCATTTGCTTAATGTACTTTACAAACACTCTGTTTAATTCAGCATCCATTAAATAATTCCCTCAAAGACTACTGTATAAATCCAACCATGTACTATACTATTTCATATCGTACAAAATAAGTCCATAAATGACATTTTTACAAATAATTATTTTTCCCTTTAAAAAAATCAGCTTCTAGAACACAGTACCTTTTACAGATTTTGCAATGCGTTATTTACATCTCTAACTGCACAATCTTCATGTTGCTATATTGCAGTTACAACTCCACATTGAATGGATACAACAATCACTGTCCTCGATTATTATTATTATTACTCCGCGATTCACTAAAAGTGTGTGGCGGAGGGTGCATTGCACCTATCGAAAAGGGTTATGGTTTGGAAAGGTTATACGGGATATGGCAGGAGGCGCCCATGGGCTATTGTGAGGAACCATCCCAGCATTCGTCTGGAGTGATCCGGGAAAATCATGGAAAACCCAGATCAGGATGGATGGAGTGCTTTATCGAAAGCTACTCCTGTCGGATTTTAAGTTTACTCGCCCGATAAATCCTTTCTATTTCATTCCCTAATCGCTCGTGGCAAAAATGAGTACAGAAATGAATTGGTTCTGGCCCTGATTTCTCTTATCTTATTTTCGCGGTCATTTCGAGATATGAATGTTGCTGGTAGCAATATTTGCTGGCTGTCATTCCTAAATATGTCTGTCTTGAATTTTTCAATTAGCTTCCGTCGAGAGCAACCCCTTCGGTGTTCCAGGTCTTCCCAACCTAACTCATTCAACATCGCACTTACGCTTTCCCTCCAACTATATATACCTGTCACGAATCGGGCGGCTCTTGTTTGGACCTTCTCTAAAGCCTCCATTAACCCCTTTTGATAGGGACTCCATACAGAACAACAATACTCTAAGTGAGGACGTACTAGTGACTTGTATACAATCGATTTAACATCCCGACTGCATTGATTTAAATTACGACCTAGAAATCGGAGCATACGATTTGCTTTTCCCATTACATTCTCGATATGCTCATTCCACGATAAATTATTACGAATTGTTATCCCTAGGTATTTAGCGGAATCTACCGTTCTAAGGACAGTACCATTAATTGTATATTCATAGTTAATTGGTGTCGACATCAAGAGCGAGATCATTCATAATTTTGTCGGTACGATTGTTAAATATCGGTATCTCCTCTGAGTTTTCTATCGTGAAAGCCTTTTTAAATATATCATTCAAAATTTCTGCTTTCTCTACGCTTGTTTCTGATAATTCACCATTTTCTTTAATCAGCGACGGCATAACCTTACGAGAGCCTCTTATTACTTTGATATACGACCAGAACTTTTTTGGATTAGTAATCAGATCTTCGGATAAATTCCTAGCTTGGAATTCTTTAAACGCATCGCGCATTGCCTTATGCACTTCCGCACGCAACTGGACTAATTTATCACGATTAGATGAGTCCCCCGATTTTTTCACCGCGGCATTTAAACGCCTTTGCCTCCTGAGCAAACGTTTCACTTCCCTATTGAACCAAGGGAAGTTATTACTGACCTTAATACACTTCTTAGGAACAAACTGGTTTAAACCGGTCCATATTAGTTCTTTTAAATTAAACCAAAGTTCTTCAACATTTGTATTTAGCGTGTACTTTTCAAAATTCTTCGCAAAGTGATCAACCATACCCGCATCGTTTGCCTTATCGAAGCAAAAAACGAGTTTCTCTTTGTCATGCTTCAGACTCAGACTAGAGTTTAACGTTACCACAACCGCCTTGTGATCACTTATACCGTCTTCCAAACAAACTTTATCTACAATATCAGGATTGCTAATTAGAAAAAGATCCAGAATAGACGAGGAATCTTTGTCGCACCGCGTTGGCTCTTCGACCATCTGTTCAAGAGATCTTTCTGCAAATGATTCTAGAAACGTTTCGGTTATTAACCTATCTCTTCCACCCAACCTGAACGTGTATGTGTCCCACCTAACCGACGGTAGGTTAAAGTCACCACCCACGATCAATATATGTCCTTGAAATTTTTTGTAAATGTTATTAAGCGACTATCTGAAGTATTCCGCGTTAGCCAAATCAGAATCCGGAGGTCGATAAAATGACCCGAGTATGAATTTTAATTTTTTGCCAATTTTTACCTTGACCCATATTAACTCGCAAAAATTTTCCGTTTCAGTTACGACAGAGCAATTAACGGTTTTACTTACGGCCACGAACACACCCCCACCCATTGAGACAGTTCTGTCCTTCCGAAAAACATTGAAATGAGGGCCAAATACTTCGCTAGATTCAACTTCAGGCGTCAACCAGCTCTCGGTTCCTAGTATTATATCGACATCATTAGTCGCAACTGAGGCGTGAAAATGCGCTACTTTCCCTCTAATACTCCGACAATTTAGTACCATTATCGTTAGCTGCTTCGTATTGTTATTTGTGGAGTCTAAAATAGCATTTTTCAAACTCGCACTCTGACGGTAAACTGGTGAAGTAATTGGAGCTGTAATATTAAAATTATTCGCGCCATCACAACCGGGACCAGCTTCTATGTTATCAGCACATCCTCTTCGGTGAAATGAAGGATCCTTTGGCCTCACGCTGTTCCTAAAAAATAATTCATATCAAGGCGGTTCCATATTTTAGCAGCCACCTTGGACGCCATTCTAGGTGTGTAGTGGACGCCCGACCTGTCAAATGCGTCCCAGCTGGCAGCTATCATCGGACGAAGGTCGACGAAGCCCCAGTTGTTTTTGCGACACAGCTCCTGCACATTACTATTTAAATTAAAGATCTTCCACCACACAGCTTCCCCACAATCGACACGCGGCACCACAACTGAATTTTCCCGGGCGGCTTCATACGCCTTTCGGCCCAACTTGTCCATGGATTTAACTATATCTGGAACAGAAACACGACACGAGTCATTAGTGCCGCCGTGCGCAGCTACTCTTAACTGACGGCAGTTCGATCCCTAATCGCTTTTGGAATGGCCTCCATGACACGTGGTACGGTTGCTCCTGAAAGAGAAACGGAATGAACGTTAGTATGAGGATCTGCACCGTTCTTCGTGGCTAATTCCCGTAGCGGTTTCTCAAGCCGTCGCACGTTGGAGCTGCCAATGACCAGTAAACCTTTTCCTGGCAAGGCTCGGGGTCTGCGAGTAAATCTTCCCTGCTGCTCTTCTGGGCCATTCGCGCTTGAATCTACAACTTCCTGCAACACAAAAAACGCGTTACTTAGTGGCAAGATATCATTTTCCCTTCGGCTAATTGGGAATTTCGACGCCTTTCTCCGATCCACACAATGCCAGACGTTTTCTGCAACTGGAACCTTTAAATCCAAACTTGCCGGTTCCACTACAGTTGGCTGCGGAATTTCTTCGACACACTGCCGCTCCTCGTCTAGGATGCTCCATACCTGCGCTTGAAGAGACGCCATAGTATTAAGAATCTCCTCGAGAACCAGACACCTACCAGAACACTTTGCACAAGCCATGTCACCTGAAACAGACAAAAACGGAACTACAAATGAATACACAAAAATCGGTGACCGCTACTAACGGCTGCTAAGGCTCGTGGCTACTGCTGCTACGGCTGCGGAGGCTCAACTGACTGCAACACTACCTAAACAGGAAATATTTAAAGATAACGACAAAAACTAGCACAATTTAAATCACACACAAAAGTTGGCTACTGCTGCTACGGCTGCGGCGGCTCAACTGACTGGCACGCTACCTAAACAGGAAATATTCAAAGATAACGACAAAAATTAGCACAATTTAAATCACACACAAAAGTTGGCTACTGCTGCTACGGCTGCGGAGGCTCACTTCAGTTTGTTACAAAAAATAAAACAAAGGACAGCTATAATGTGATATTAGAAGGGAAAACAATCAATGAAAGCAGTTTCACAAGATTCCTGGGTGTATATATAGATAAAAAATTGAACTGGAAACAACATATTCAACAACTTCTTAAAAAACTGAATTCTGCAACATTCTCACTGAGGGTAATATCTAGAATAGCTAATATAGAAACCAGAAAGTTAGTATATTTTGCATATTTTCATTCCCTGCTCACTTATGGCATCTCATTTTGGGGAAACTCGTCACAAGCACAAAGGGTATTTAAATTACAAAAGCGTGCTATAAGAACTATTTGTGGAGCAAACCCATGGACGTCGTGCAGAAATCTGTTTAAAAGCCTGGGTGTTCTAACCATGCCAGCACAGTTTGTATACTCTGTATTATCATTTGTAGTGGAAAATCCTGAACACTTCAATCTTAATGCTGACATACATAGCCATAATACTAGGAATAAATATAATATTCACAAGGATTACAAATCACTGTCAATTGTACAGAGAGGGTTAACATTTACTGGAGCTTCCTTATTCAATGTCTTACCAACAGTAATTAAATGTTACCTACAAAAACCCAAATACTTTAAGTCCAAACTGAAAGAGTTTCTGCTTCAGAACCCATTTTACTCTGTGAAAGAATTTTCTTCTTGGAATTTGGTAACTAAGAATGACTGATAAAATAGTATATATGGTGTATGGAAGGGGAAGGTGACAAAGTTGTCCACAATTACTAAAATGATATATGGTTTTTCTTTCTGTTGAAACTTTTGACAAAATAAGTAATTATTGTGTTTACAAAATTCCACTCATATATAATAACTAACATGGGATAGCATGCATTCAAAAACTGCTGTGAAAAATTATCATACTAACAGGTTGTTAAGTAATTGACTGCTTATGAGTTGTTGGTAATATAATTGATATTGTTAATAAGTGTGTGTACTGTTCCACATAAATAGCAACTAACATGATATAATATGTAGTCGCAAATTACAGTGAAACTTACCATGGTTACTGGTTGTAAGAAAATAACTGATTATTAGATGCTGGTAACAAGTGTTTACACTGTTCCACATAATAAGTATTAATTAACTCGGGATTGTATTTGTAGATAACAGGAGATATTGGTTATACTAATGGGTTGTAGCTAACTTGTTGTCAATATATAATAACATTATCAATTATATAGTAATATTGACATTACAAATAAGTGTATGTACTGTTCCACATCCCCGAGATTATTCTCACATGGGATCAAAGTGAACATATCTATCTATCTATCTAAATGTGTGCTGTAATGTGTGAGGAATCTTCAACTTACCGCGGTCGGAGAGATGTTTGCTAGCATGATCCGTAGATCCAGTTTCAAATCCACCTTCGGAAGTGACAAAAAGTCAAGGAAGTATTTTTGGTTGTTTTGCTTTTAGGCGAATGCTCGTTTTTTCACGTTTCCGGATCATGGTATTACGTCGTGATAGAGAACTAATATGATCTACAACCGACGATGGGAGACGAAACAGTTCTGCGATTTATTCTAAAGAATACAGCTACGGAACAAGTCATCAACAAAGCCCCAGAATGCAAGGAAACCTTGGCAGTGGTCGTCGACCCGTGGGCCCAATTTGATGAGTTCTCTATCGCTTAAGCTGTGACACACCACGACAGCATTTATCTATACTAATACTAGCTTTGCCAGGCATGCGTTGCAATCCCTCTTTCTCTTTCTTAATTAGGTATGCATATATGAAACAGACAGATTTACATGTATTAAATAAATGAAAGACACCGCGAAAAACTGAATGGTTTCAAGTGTAAATTTATTTTAAGAATGGTGATGGATGAGAGAGGGTGGGGTTTTGTAAACCTAATGTAGGTAGAACATTTCTCTTTGTTTTAAAGTATAGGTGTGCAGTGTTCCATCAAAAATCTGATAAAAACTGTGAGTTTTTATAAACAATTTTTGAAATTCAGATGGGTGGGAGTAAAGGGGGAGAGTGGTTGGACTTTTGTAAATCAAATGAACACAGTACTTTTCTGTTTGCTCTATAGTATACGTGTGCAAAGTTCCTTCAAAATCGAATAGAAACTGTAGCTTTTTATAAAGAACATTAACAAAAATTAATGAGGTGGAAAGAGTGAGAGGGGTTGGGTTTCTGAAAATCAAATTTAGACGGTATTTTTCTGTTAGTTTTAATGTATACGTGTGCAAAGCACTATTGAAATCGGATGAAATCTGTGGGTATGTATAAAGAACGTTTACAAAAATAGGAAGGTGGAAAGGGGGAGAAGGGTAGGGTTACTTATTTTTCTGTTAGTTTTAAAGTATACATAAGCAAAGTTCCGTCGATAGTGGATAGAAACTGTTGGTATGTTTAAAGAACATTGACAGAAATTGAGGGGGTGGAAAGGGGGAGAGGGGTTGGCTTTTCGCAAATCAAATGTATACCATACTTTTCTGTTTGTTTTAAAGCAGGTATGGGCAACCTTTGCTTATCTGAGGGCGTAATTTCGGGACTTAATCAGGCCGCGGGCCATAGGTAAGAAATAAATAGGTAGTATTGAATAAAAAGGCGATAAAAATTCACACATTTTTTTATTTATTAAAATTACAATAGCATAATCAAACATACAGAAAGCAAATTAACAAAAACAGATAGAAAAATCAAATGAAAATCAATGAGAGACTTGAGTTTGAAGCTTATTTGAAATTTCTGAATCCCTCGCGGGCCGGATTGAAGCTGTTGGAGGGCCGGATCCGGCCCGGGGGCCGGGGTATGCACATATATGTTTGAAAGTATACGTGTGAAAAGTTCCGTCGATACCGGAAAAAATTGTGATTATGCATAAAAAAAATCATTGGAAAAATTATGGGGGTGGAAAGGGTGAGAGGGGCTGTGATTCTGAAAACCAAATGTTGATAGTATTTTTCTGTTTATTTTGAAGTATACGTGTGCAAAGTTCCATCGAAATAAAAACTGTGTGTTCGTATAAAATTAAGTGTTGTAATGGGGGAGAGGAGGTGATTTTATTTTTTATTTTTGTGAATCTAAACCATTCTCGTATAAACTTAACCACATAAAAATCAGTCCAGCCGTTTAGTAGGAGTTAAGTCACAGACACGGACAGAATATATATATATAAGTTTATAAATACAAAAGTAACTTTGTCTCTCTGTCTGTCTGTCTGTTTGTTACACTTTCAGTGCTAAACGGCTAATCCGATGGTGATGAAATTTGACAAGGAGATGTTATTTTGGCATTAGGATGGACATGGGCGCCGGGAGCACCCCCTGCTATGAAAGAAAATACACAGAAAAAGATTAAGAAACAAAAACTTTATTATTAAACTCACTATTTGAATAATATCTTAAAGCGCCTAGCTTGTTCTCAAAATTTGTTCAACACCTTGCCAATAAATTCAGCATCCTTAGTTAATAAGTGTTATATATAATCTGTAAAAAAAATAAAAAATAAACAGATGCACCCCCCTTAAAGTAATCCTGCCGGCGCCCATGAGGATGGACATAGGATACTATTTTCTGTACAGATAATACATATTGTTACGGAATTATAAAAAAAATAAACTATTCGAACTGTGAAGACAGACACATAGCATGAAATACTTAGGCCTGCGAACATAGTTGGCTGATAGCGCAGTGGATAAGGTGCTTGCATTTTAAAATTCTCCATGTGTTATCCGGCTCAAATCCCACTCGTAGCAAATATTTATAAGAATTGCTTTTCGTCATATGAGCCAAGCCTGGAAGTTCCGTCGTAAGGATTCCATTTTAAATGTAGGACCCATAAATTCAGGAGTGGAATGCGTGGCAAATCGTAGGCGGCTGAACAGTGCCGTAAGCGTTTACTTTATTTACGCTATACTGGTCCTTCAGGGTTTGTTTCTCTCGCAAGCAGTTGTGTGTGTGATCTACACCAAAAATGTTATAAATGCAAAAGTAATTCTATGTCTTTTTGTTAAGTATTATTTAGTATAGATGTCGATTTTCTCTGTGTCTACTTAAATGTTTCTGGCACCAGTTTATTTAGTCTTCTTTTTGACTTGCCTCGCAAGCGTAGATGAGACCTAAGGTATAGCTGTAGCAGAGCACGAGCACCTAGAGTTATTAGAACTCAAGAATCTGATGCTGAAGATAGAAGATAAGATGAAGCTGAAATTGAAGCTGCCATCAGTTAACCCCCCTCCCCATTCCCCACATCCCCGGCCCTTCGTTTTTTCTTCTTTTTTTTAACATGTTGGAGATTGATTCTCTTCATGAGACAGGTTCGACGGTGGAATGGTATAGTGACGACTTTCCCGTCATATTATGCTAACTTGGTATTGTTTGGCACAAATCTTAAGTAACTTACAGTTTCTGGCAATGAAATTCCAAGTGCGCGTGTAACAGAGTTAGTACTAAATAAAGCCGTCAGAGTTACCTGTGCATTCAGTATTGATACCGGTATGAATTCATCCTTGAGGAACAGTGAAAGAAGTTTATTTCAGCATAGTTGTTTTAATGTGTGCATGAACATAACACACGTTACATTGCTCCATGAGAGTATTTCAGTTCAATGATAAGTTTTTATCAATGCTCCTAGCTTCGTTCACAATCTTTTCTCAGACACAGCTTTCCTAGCTTCTCCCCCAGCTTGCCAGCGTCCAGGAAGAGAGACCACTCTCCCTGTAACTGGTGGCTTATTGTTCGTAAGCTACCAAAGTTAACTTTGCGACTTTTAGTGTCTCCCTGAGGACTAGTAAAGTACAACTCCTCAAGGACTGGAGCGCTAGTTAGACTGAGAAAGTATCGCCCAGCTGGTTCCTCATAGGGTCACCTACGATTTGAATGGATCCTAGGCAGGGCCGGCGTTAGAGGGGGGGGAGGGAGGTAAGCGGGTCAAATGTACCCGCCCCGCCGGCTAATGGGGGGCCCCCAGGCCAGAAGTGAAAAATTAGCCCATTGTCTGTAGAGCTTAAAAAAAAAAGTTCCCCCATCTTACGCCGGCCCGAAATTCCAAGCGCCGGCCCTGATCCTAAGCAAAACATTTCTCTCGTATTGAGCGGAGGATAATATGGTAATGGATAACTAAGACATGTTTAATTTGTTAGTGGAGGGAACAGTCGATGGGAAGAACACATTAAACACTGCCATGTTATCCTGCGAGTCGGTACATAACCTATAAACTGACTGCTGTGAACTAATGTATCATTCATCAAATGGTACGCAGAACGTGATGTTTAAATGTCAGTCACTAATCCATTTTCTTTACACAGTATTCACATCCAAAATCTTTCCCATAAAATCAGATATTCCATTCTAATTTCTGTTTGTGATTCTTTACTGCAAAACATTACGTTCATAATTTCACATAATTGAAACTTTTTCAAAGATACTAATTAAGGTAGGAGAATTTAAATACTTCCTTTTTCTCATTGTTTAATGGGACAGTGAAATGATTTGTTTATATATTTTATATTATTACAATATTTCACTTTCATTATTTGTGTAGTAATATTGTATGAGTGAAAATCTGATGAAGTAGTATGGATTAATAATTCATACAAATGTTACCTCTACCCTCAGCCAAAATAATTTAGAAAAATAATCACTCTTTGACTGCCCCACGGAGATTAAGAGATTTACTACCAGAAAGATGGAACACCTCGTCATTGCCATTGCTCTCGATGAAGAACATGGACTTAGTTAAGAGTTAAATTCGGTTTACATTTCGTAGAATGCACACCAGAAGATTTTTTTTCTCAATTCGTTTTTTTTTTTTTTTTTTTTTTTTTGCTTATGGCTTTGCGCCTTATTAATCAATGTTGACGTCGACGTCGAGGTCATTAGAGGCGGCAACTGACTGGGGACAAGGAGCGGGAGGGATTTCGGCCACTGCCTTTTGAAGGAAACATCCCGACATTTGCCTGGAGTGATTTGGAGGAGCCATGGA
This sequence comes from Vandiemenella viatica, assembly GCA_031002005.1. NCBI lineage: Eukaryota > Metazoa > Arthropoda > Insecta > Orthoptera > Morabidae > Vandiemenella > Vandiemenella viatica. The sequence goes on from CM061921.1 coordinate 371,040,488, forward strand.
AAACCTAAATCTGTATGGCCGGACGGGGATTCGAACCGACGTCCTCCCAAATACGAGGCCAGAGCGTTTCTCAATTCGAAATGAAATTCTTCGTAACGTTTCTGGATCCATTATTCCGTATTCTTAAGTTCCCGATCGATGTTTGTCATTAGATCCAAATATTTGCAAACATTCATTGGTGACTGAAATTGTTATCTTTCAGTTTCCTTTTGTTGAAACCTTATATATGTTAGTAAACAATGTATTTATTTTCAGTGACATTGCGAGTACATTTTTTGAGATAGCACGGAATTCCAATAATTTATTCGTCTGGAGTGAAAAACAAAATCTGGCTGGCAGGACAGAGATTGGAACACTCGTCCTCCCGAATGCCTTATCTCCTCACTGGCCACAGACTAATCAATAAACCCGTGATAACCACTGAGATACTGTTTACGCCCTACTTTTACAGTAGGAAGAACAATAATTACAATCTTTACAGTACGACTTTAAAGGCAGCAATTAAAATCTTCACAAACTACATTACTGACATAAATGATTTCATATTACTCCTCGTCCGTTACGAAGCGTACAACAGTACGTCCACGTTTCTGCAGTAAAACATTGAGAGCATCATTTTTTGTAATCTTTCAGAATCTGACTTAATTATGCCCATTTCACAATTATGATAACCTGTTCCATGAGAACCGTCCATATTTACTCATTAACTTCTGCTAAAAATAGAAAGAAAAAAAAAACTACAAAACATTAAATGTTGTATCACTAGTACTAGTCTAAGGTGTTCGACCTAAATATTACGGATAGATTGTACTGACGAGCTGGAAATACTTATGTTAATAAATTTCCCTACTTGACAAACGCCTGCTTATTTGCAGAAATGGGAGAATCCGTGACCATAATGTAAACAATAAACTTAAGCTCCTTTCACACGCCAATTTTAGTTCATTAACTTCAGGAATGAGGACAAAAACAGTTTTCACAGAAGCTGGGAACAGTTTCATATTTGTCGTTTCATTTACATATTTTTTTTCTTTGGTGCTTCTGGCTTTACGCCTCGTTGACATCGAGCTCGTTAGGACTGGGAGCGAGGAACGGGAAAGAATTCGGCCATGGTCTATCGAAGGAAGTATCCCGGCATTCACCTGGAATGATGGAAAACCCAAATCTGGATGCCCGGACGGGGATTCGAACCCGTGTCCTCCAGAATGGAGGCCACTATGCTCGGGGTTTACATAACAATTTTATTATTTTTCAATGTCTTTTAATGTAACTACGTGAAAAAAATAATACTTGTCGGTAGATACTCTCGGGCCAGTGTTAGTTGGTTTGGAACCATTTACATGGAACAAATCGTCATCTGGTACTTCACTAGGACGAAGAGAGATGTTGGATATGTTTAGCTTAAGGACAAAAAAAGAAGAAAAACAAGGCCACAACACGTTATTCGCGTTATGGCACTTACAAAATACAGCCAGAACGCGTTGTGGCTAACACAAAAAGGGCACAACGATAAATTAAAAAATGGTCCAGGTCGCATTCTCCATATTAGACGACACATTTTTTTTTTTTTTTGATTCTTGTAACGTGACGGGTAAGAAGAATCATGTATATTACATGCAGTCTGGACCGATTCGTCGAGAACACAAAGTTAGATACTGATAAGCTACAACGTGTTGTGGCCGTTTTCAAGAAACTACAACGCGTTGTGGTCGTTTATTTTTCGCTCAGTGAACGTTTTCGGTCTTTGAGCCTAACAGATATATGAATTTTAATCACCAGATTGCTCGCTGGAGCCTATGTCATCCCAAACTAGCTTGTGGGATGTTCCCATGCAGCCCACCTGGGCCTTGACCACGTGTGCCTGCATCGGATTTCACCCTCTCACACAAAAAACCAAATAGGGAAATACCACTATATACAAATAATAATAATAATATTTAATTAAATTGCAATGGAGCGCACGAATCCATCTTCCCCCTTTCCTGCAACCACCTACATTTGCCCTCTACAAATTTTAACTTTAAATTCTTTCAACGTTTTTGGTAAATTATTCATCAATTCCCTTGGTAACTTATGCCAATCCGTAACACCCTTACCTAAAAAAGAGAATCTTCCCACACCCTTGCGCATGAAATCGAGTGCCAGCTTGTGGTCATGGTCATTTTTTCACGTCCATGCACTACTTTTCATACCTACAACAATACCTTTCCATGCCTCATCGCCAATATACGCCTTGTAGACTCCCATGACCCTCCTCATCCTCCTCCTGCCTTGCAATGAATCCCATTCCAGCTCTTTTATCATATCTGTTACTGACTGCATTCTGCGATAATTTCCAGAAACAAATCTAGCAGCCCTCCTTTTCACCCCTGTATTTGATACTCAAAATGTGGGTCCCATACTACACTACCATATTCGTGCAATAGTCTGACCAAAGTTTTGTAACCCAATTCCTTTGCTTCTCTCGTGCATCCTCTCATCACTCTCTCAAACAAGTGCAGAATTTTGAATTTTCCTACCACCAATACCATGTAGCTCTGACGCATTCAGGGCCGGCGTTAGGATTCTCGGGTCCCGGGTAAGCGATCTTAGGCCCCCTACCCCCCCCCCAAAGATATTTTTACTTTACACTTTTTTTTATATAAATTCAGAACATTTAAATACAAAAATGTTCAAAATTATTGGTGCAGATTTTAAAATTTGTGTTTGATTTCTATTTATTTAGGCACCCAGGCCGGCGGGCCCCCCTTTGGTGGCCCGGGCCCGGGGTACTTTTGCCCCGCTTAACCCCCCCTAACGCCGGCCCTGGTCGCATTACCTGCCTCATAAGACTACGGAGTGGTCTAAATGTTCTTCGAGACGATGACAAAAGAACTGGTGATAATGTCGGTATAGCTTCTTTATTCTCTCCTCTTTATAAAGTATTTGTGTATCGTTCAAGAAAGACGGTGGTGCCACTCGCTTTTGTCTTCAAAACAGAAATATTACTTGCGTGATACGAGCTTATACAGCAGTAACGCCGCTGGCCTTTTATGTTAGTAATTAATAGCTAACGCAGAATGCCTCTTTTGCGATAGAAATTTTTTGAAAAAGAGATCTGTGTGAAATCCTTGGGTTGTTCTCTGTGTGCCCATCTGGATTGTGGCGGTGCAGAAAAAGAAGATTATGTTTGCGAATTTTCGAAACAAAATTATCCTATGACGCATGAAACAATAACTTGCATAAAGGATGTTGACTAAAATTTTATCATTAAATCTATTTTTCTCAATTCCAGATAGCTTAAGTTATTTGAAACTATTAATTCCATATTACATGCCTATTCCATATTACCCTCCAAATGACATTTTTTAAACTCATTTTTACTGATTAAAAATATATGTTTTGACAGCTTTTTATGAGATCACAAAAAATTGAAGGATGTATTGGTTTCAGTTTCAGGTGTTAAATTAATGTCAGTATTGTTTTGTGCAGCAAAATGTAAATGGTATTCCACATTACCCGATTCTTTTCTATCTTTTTTGCCGATTAGCGTATGAAACAACGAATATTGTGTATAACTTAACATTTTATTTAGGTACTTGGTACTTAAGTGTTAAACACATTATTAAGGTACACAAGAGAAATTTCTACACAATTCTTTGGCTGCTACAACACTTGTTTGGGAGAGAGCGTAAGCTACTGCCAACGCCGAAGGCATTGGCTGAAGTTGTGCAGAGGTATCTGTCCATCTTGTTAGTAACATCTGCCCCTATAATTACAGTTGAAGTTTGACTTTGCTATTACTGATTTTTACATTTCCTGTTGCTTAACATGTTGATATCATTAATATTGTGGCTGGAATTAGTAATTTAGTTAAAAAGTGATTTCGGCATGTTGTAACGTAAGCCTGTTGACCTATGTTACGTATATCATTACTCGACGTTCCAGTGTTTGTATAGAAGTGTTGAGCTGTCACTTTAAACTTAGCAACGGTGTGGATGTCTTCTGTGGGGAATCTATGTGGTAAATGCAGCGCTCTTTTGATTGCTCTGTTTTGTAGAGTTTGCAACTTTTCCCTATGCGTTGCAGCCGCATACCCCCATGCCGGGCAAACATATTCCATTATGAGGCACACCAATGCTTTGCAAATTTGTATCCCACAACTTGCTGGTAATGATGAATTTGTATTTAATATGGGATATAATTCACCGAGCCTTTTTTCTACTTTTGCCTTGACGTCATTTATGTGTTGTCTCCAAGTGAGTCCTTGATACATCTTCATCTACATCTACATCTATTCTCTACAATTCACAATTACTGTGGGTGGCAGGGGGTGCTAAGCACCAATCCTAATTCAGTGCATTCCAATCCCGAACAGAAGGAGGAAAGAAAGAATACATAAATGCATCAGTAGGGCATCTTATATCTCGAATCTTATCCCTCCTGTCATTGCGACTTAAATAGGTTGGCGGAAGAAGTATTTCGTTGCACTCGTAAATTAAAGATTTTCGCACATTCTCCAACAAATTCAAACGAAAACTACGTCGTCTGTCCGCCAAACAATCCCAGCCCAACCCACGTATCAGCTCTGTGACACTTACATAAGGACTAGCGGACACGAATCGAGCGGCTCTCCTCTGTACTTTCTCTAACGTGTCAATCAATCCCTTGCGATATGGATCCCAAATTCCACAACAGTATTCCAAATGCGGTCGCAGTAGTGTTTTGTACGCTATTTCCTTTGTATGAGCATTTAAACTTCTCAAAATACGACCTATAAATCGTAGTTTAGAATTAGCTCTGCCTACGAAGGAAGTTATGTGCAAGTCCCATTTCATAATGCTTTGTACTGTTACGCCTAGATACTTCAGGGAATCAACTGTGTCAACAACTGAATTGTTAACTTTGTCCTCGTGAGCAAACGGGTCTTTTTAATACTTATTTACATTGCCTTGCAGTTTTTGCAGTTAAGTGTAAGCTGCCATTTACGGCACCATTCCGAAATAACATCCAGATCGCGCTGAATTTCTAAGCAATCGTCGGAGCACATCACTTCCCTATAAATAAGTGCATCATCAGCAAAAAATCGCATCCTGCAATTAACGTTGTCACCCAGATCGTTTATAAAAATGAAGAAAAGAAGTGGTCCTATTACACTTTCTTGAGGAACGCCCGAAGTAACATCTATCTTAGAAGAGGGTTCCCCGTCAACAACAACATACTGTTACCGACCAGTTTGAAAATCGCGTATCCATTCGCAAATCTGATCAGATATACCGTACGCTCGAATCTTCGCTAAAAGTCGGTTGTGTGGTACGGCGTCAAAAGCTTTCTGAAAATCCAAGAAAATAGCATCAACTTGTGATCCTGCATCAATAACTTTTATTAAGTCATGCGAAAATAGAGCCAGTTGCGTTTCACACGATCGGTTCCTACGAAATACGTGTTGGTTTGCTGTAAGTAACTCGTTTCCATCTAGAATCTTCATAACGTTAGAGCATATGACATGCTCCAGAATTCTACTGCAAACAGATGTTAGCGATATCGGTCGATAATTCCTAGGATCTCTCCGATCTCCTTTCTTGAAAACGGGAATCACCTGCACAATTTTCCAGTCCCTCTAAAGATTTACGAAATATATCTGACAGAAATGGTTCTGTTTCTTCCGCGTTTTCCGAAAATACTCTTACTGGTATACCATTAGGACCCGGCTTCTTCCCCCACTTCAGGAGCTTTAATTGCTTTATGATACCTACACTATCAACTTAAACTGGATCCATCTCAAATTCTACACGCCGTGCAAAAGCGGGAATCTTTTCCATGGTTTCGTCAGTGAAAGAATGTTTAAATTCTGTGTTAAATACGGTAGCCTTGTCACGGCTGTCATCAACTTCCCGACCGTCTTGTAGTAGAACTGACATGTTGTTGTCACTACCACTAACTTTTTTTACATACGACCAAAATTTCTTTGAGTTTTCGTTGAGACTCTTGGAAAGTGATTTGCATCTAAAGTCATTAAAGGCCTGGCGCATCGCATTCTTAACATGTTCTCTTGTCTCAGCTAACTTTTCTAAATCACTCCTATACATCTTCCTCCTTGAGCGTGCATGTATTTTCCTTTGCTTTTTAAGTAACTGTTTAACTTCACGTTTATACAACGGGGGATCGTTCCCATCCCTGATTGTCAAGGTAACACTTAAGTAGGGAACGGTTTACTTCTGAGGGATGCGGTTGTTGTATAAGTCTAGATTGAGCTGTCCCAGATTGCCTCTTTTATGGAATATTATTACTTGTGACTTGTCGGTATTTATCTTCACATTCCACTTTTTGGCCCATTTTTCGAGTTCTTCTAATGATGATTGAAGTCGCCATGCTATCAGCTACAGACTCAAATACGCCGTGAGGTAAGCTGTATCATCAGCATATAATGCCGTGAGTACAAAGAGTGGTCTGGTAATGTCATTGGTGAAGAGTAAAGAATCGTGCCCAGAACCGAACCTTGCGGTACTCCAGCGCGAACTCTTCTTTTTGTCCACTGTGATTTCTCTACTCTTACTGTGAATGACCTGTGGCTTAGGTAGCTACGTATAAATTCTATGAACCATCTAGGGTTTCCTGTTGTCTTCACTTTTAGAAGTAGGCCCTCATGCCAGGGAGTGTCGAATACCTTTGCAACATCTAAGACCATTCCACAATATCTACGGCGGTTGAAAACATGGAGGAAGGAATATATGGAGACGACGCAAGGGACCTTCACCACATACTGGAGTGAAAGCGGGTGGAGAGAAGTGGGGAGGGGAGGCCGCCATAGTGCTTGACAGGAGAAACACGGGAAATAGGCACAAAAAACCTCAAGGGAATCATAAGAAAACCGTGGCACCGCAATTTGATGATGGATTATTATGTAACTCGACGAGACACATCAAAAATGAAGAATAAAAGTTTTTGATATCGTGCTTAGTTCTCGAGATATACTGTCTCAAAAGAGTGGAGTTTCTGGTTGAAATTCAGAAGAAACGTGTCCCTAAAGTCAAATAGATTCTTATGTAACACGACGATACAAATCGAAAATAAAGAATAAATTTTTTCGATATCTCGCTTGGTTCACGAGATATACTGTCTCAAAGTTGGGTTGTTAGGTTATGAGGGGATTCAACGATAACCGTGGCGCAGCAATTTGATGACGAATTCTTATGTAACTCGATGAGAGAAACTGAAAGTAATTTTTTTTTTTTTTTTTTTTTTTTTTTTTGATATCTCGCTTAGTTATCGAGATATTGTACGTACCTTACAATTGACGTGGTTAGGTTGAAATGTGGAATGGATCAGAAGAAAACTTTCGCCATATCCATATTTGATGATGAATTCGGACGTTACTTAATGAGCAGGTAATTCTTTTGAACTCGAATAACAAACTGTTTATTTCTACAGTCCTTAAATTTTAGTTGATGTTCAAATAGGTTATATTTTCACATTCTATTTCAGTAATTGATAAGAAAGATTTCAAAATCTAGAAATATAGTTGTAGACATAATTACAAACAGAAACAAGTCATATCTGAAATTTTAAAAATAGCATAAGTCAATATTTAGAACTTTAAAAAAATTAATAGTTCAAAAAACTTCATAGTTTCTGAGCTTACTTAGAAGATATTGTACTGTTTGTTAGTGGCCTATATAATTTTGCTAGAAAAATCAGTGCATTCATAAATCAGAAGCTAACAGCTAATAATAAATAAATTGTTTGTTCTCTTCTGGTAAACACCGCATTTAAACCTGCCAACATTTCCATTAATATTGCCGCTACAAAATCAAACTATGTAGACACATCCAAACACAAGAAATGCATCGCGAACTACATTTCGGACCACAAAGTTTATTTCATCACGTTTAGTAGTTCGCACAGCACAAATTATCACAATTAATTTCATTGTGCACTTTCAGTGTAAACTTAAACGTGAGTAAAGCATGCAGAATACCATATTCACTGTGTCGCGATGTAAACATGACCCGCTTAAATTATATTTTCAACACTTGTCTACAATAAGGCTAGCTTTTCAGGTGCAAAATAGTAACATATGCTAATTGTATACACAACACCAACAAAAATTTGAGAACGATATGATCCTATTGAGAGCAATGAATAAATTTATAGCGAATGGCCCTAATATTGCAGTTACCTATCAGATACTTCAAGAACGATAGTTACAATGTGACTTAATTATGAAACGCTATTCCAGGTTTTTTCTTATCTCTTCTGTTTGTGCAACCATATGCAGCACAACTTGGCATTATAGAAAACTTTAGAATATTAGAAAATGAAATATTCTCAGCAGCTGAAACAGTTCAAACAGCACAATGTTTTGGTACTCCTACGATGTCCGCCGCGCATGCGCAGTAGGAGAGCAGTTTTTTCACGAGGTTTCATGGATTTAGCGTTATTTCGTCTCCATATATTCCTTCCTCCATGGTTGAAATCGTCGGTTGCTGAGTGATAGTCACGGAATCCTAATTGTTCAGCCGGAAAGATGTTCAGACGTTGAATGTGGACAATAAGTAGTTTAAGCACTAGTATCTCCAATGTATTAGACACTGCTTGTAGTAATGACACTGGCCTATAATTTTGCGGGAATGTTGGATCCTTCTATGGTTTGTGGAGTGTCACTATTTGTGCTTCTTTCCAAGCTGTCAGAATCCTCCGGTGTCTGATGATAGGGTTAAATATCTGGGCTAGCACTGGACTGCTGCCTCTGGAAGTTGTCTAAGAATGATATTGTTGATTCCGTCGTATCCTGGTGCTTTGTTTTGATGTATCATTTTTAGAGCGTTGTGATTTCATTTTCTTCAACAACTTCTATCTCCTCGGTTTCTTAGAGATATTGTCTCAACTCTCTGCGAACCTTGGCTATGTGATCATGGGGTATTGCTAATGGGCGGAAGTTATCCTCGTAAACATTAGCGAATTGTTTTGGAAGCGGCTTGAAGTATAAAACTCCACTAGGCTTGCACTGAATCGCCTTTTCCTTAACGGACCAATCGTGTCCATTCCCCGCGTTGTTCGAGGAGGGGGGGGGGGAAGACAACGGCTATTATTCTTGATCCTTTAAAGCGTTCACTTTTCACTCGTTGTTCTGTATTCAGTTGTATTTGAGTATTAGCCGTTTCAAACTAATCAGTTTTTATGTCACTTATTCTGAAATTCCATTCAGTAACCAACCTGGAATACTTATTCACGTCAATCGTTGTCTGTGAATTACCGTGTTGCCAAATTTCTTTATTATTCCTTGTCCAATATCCTCTTGCGGCTTTAATGATTTTGTCCTCGGAGTTCGGAAAACTTGTTAATGGATACACAAGAGATGAAATATACATAACAGATGACATAGGATTACTATAAAAATACATACACACAATAGATGTACAATTTTGCTCCGTTAAGGAACAAGTTCTAATACACATAATATTTGCGTGTCCAGTTATGACGGAAGAATCTAAAGCGGAATAAAATTGATCGTGGTGAGGCAGTAACACAGTCTCTGCTGCTGCTGTTCTATAGTGATGATGAAGGCAAACTATGAAAATCTAATTCGCTCATTTATCAGTTATAAACCCTACCACGTTAATTTTGCATCTTTGAGCCTTGCTGTTATTTTATTCATCAATTGTCAAGACACACAAGCTCTTACTCATGAGACAAATCAGTGGTATGGAAAATGTCTTTCGGTGTAAGCTTAATACACACACAGTTTATGCTACGTAACTGTGACATGTGAAACACTACGACAAGCAGTCTTCCCCTTTAAGTTGCTGATTCTAACATGATCACCAATTCTGAACTTTTCTATAATCTAGATTCTGCTGTATACAGAGTTGCCATTGATATCTTGTAGTACCATGTAATTTGGGCTGTGATTTTAAATTAACTATGTAAGTAATTAAACCCTTCGATGCGGCCTCCATCAGCTAAATCCCCTCCATATTGCATTCTTTGTAGCTATGTTGAGTCGTGAGAGTATGTGGAGAAGTGAGCTAATTGTTTACTACACATGCACAAAGTTACTTTCTGTCGACGGTATGAAATTCGTTTGTCAAGCAAAATACTTTTCACAACGAATTACTTATATGTTCTTCATAAATTATGTACATTCTAAAGCGGATTATGGGCTAAGCAGAACCACTAACTTAGATATTGGATGAATAACTATGAACGCTACGTGGAAGGGATGAGATAATAACTTTAAAGTATCACTGAAAGAAAAAGCCTAAATAATTGAAACAATAATTGAATAATAGAAATTTATTGCTTTAAATCGTACTTATTCTTTCTCAGATCATTCACATATTGGTTAAGTTTATCAGTTTACCTTAAACGTACTACATCAGTAATAAGTTTTATCATGCTAGTAATGAAGCACACATTAGCTTTCCATATTGTATACATATTTTTTTCTCTCCGATTTGGCCACCGAGAGCACGTGGATACTGGTCCTCTGTTATGCCCCGTGTACCTAATCAATGGGAGGAACGTCTCATGTAATTTTGTGTTTTCTGTGTATTTTTTGTTTGTGAAATGTGTAGTTCATGACGCGGACGGCCTGCACGCGGGGGCAGGGCTAGCGCACTGAGCTGCGCTGTGATTTTGTAGGAATATTATAATTACGGAACAAATAAGTTACGAATGCTGGCAAATTTGCTACTTGTAATACAAAAGTAGATATCAATGGAAGTATCGGTTCTAGCGGTCGCCCTAGTTCTCGGTACATAAGAATATTTTGCACATACATAAGCAATAGTTTTACAATCATCACTTTCTAGCGGTGAAAACGCAGAATTTATCGATCAGAAAATCATGGCGATACCATATCATACCCACTAACACAAACGTTCGTTGAAAAAAAAATTGTAGCCAACTGATGATAAAAAAAAATTCTGATGTGTTGTAGCGAGTGTTAAGAACCGGGCGGGGCGGGGCGCGACGAGTCGCCTGACTTGCCCTGTCGTGCTGCTGTCACACACAGAACGAGGCGGGGCACGACAAGTCAAACACTTAGCAAATTTTCTTCATTGCCCCAGTCACCTGTCAGTGAACTCAGTAGGAGCATACTGGTGTCTAGTGTATCATTTTGAAATGGATGAAGATGAGGAGACCGTTTTGTTAATTTGGAACTATCTGCAGCTCTTGGACCACAATGTTAACAACAGAGAGATGTAGGTATACACCCTATAAACCTGAAAAGGAATATAGGAAGTTTTATTTCTGAGCTTCGAGCCGAACCTAGACAAGTTTTTTAATTATTGTCGCATGTCAATTTCGACATTCGACTTTGTACTTGAGAGCATTCGGAGCAGAATAGAAAAGCAAAATACCAACTGGAGAACAGCCATACCCCCAGAGGAGCGGCTTTTGATAACCTTTAGGTCCTCTTTTTCCTGACCATTAGTTATTCAACCATATAATAAACCTGTATAGCCATAAAAATTTTAAATCTTACAGTCATACATGGCACACATTCAAATCAGTCGAATATTCAAAACACAACACAACCAGACCGCGAGATAGTGGAGCCCGGGGAGGGAAGGTGGGTCCCGTAACAGCGCATGCGCAGAACGTTCTGCCCGGCAGCGACTTGCCCCGGGGCATAATTTGTTTCAGCTTCGCATTTTGCCCCGGGGCGTCTTTTCGACGTGCCCTGCCCCGCCCGGTCCTGTGTGTGATGCTCCATAGGCACCCGTGCGTTTCCCGTCGCACAAGACGCCCCGGGGCAAAATGCCCTGCCCCGCCCTGCCTCGTCCGGTTCTGTGTGTGGCCGGCCTTAAGCTTCAGTCGTTCCGACCGACTCGAACGAGCTTACTCCATTAGGCACCAGACTACACCATGGTGCCCCAATGATCTGAGCCATCGCGGGGTGCGTGGGAGCATAAGCAGGAATAACGAAGCTGACAAAGCTGAGGATTTCCAACCACAAATAACCTGTCAAGTCAACTAAGCTCTCTAACCATAACTAGCGATTATGCGAACTTACTAAAAGGCATTAAATTCGCAATTTGGCACGTATCCCGACATTCTGGTTATGGTGGTGTACTTAGTTGAAGTTCTTCTGGCGGATTACTGGTGTTGGTCTGATGGAAGGCTGTGCATTCACTTTCAAGCATGTAATTTGTAATTGCGAACGGCACGTTGTGACGTCACAGAATCCATTTGCACCATTGCAAAGTGCTGTCAAAGGTTGACATTTCAGTGAGGTGCATCACGTCAGATGACGAACCAACTCCACGAATCACTCTCACAGTGATGCGCTCAAGTGCTTACGTTATGTGCACATAAACTCTTAGTAATAATGAAGACGCCTGGGTCTCTACAATGGCGGAGAACTGATAACGATTAAGTGTGCTTGTATATTGAAAAATAAATACAAATTTTATCAGAAGCAAAGACGTGACATTAAGCTACTAAGAGGTGGATGGAAACAGTGGCGGATCTAGGAATTTTTCCGAGCCGGGGAAAAAAGTGGGAGATTGCGGCCAATCGAACTTTATTTTGCTCCCACATTATTGCCATTCTGAATGTCACTACCCCTATTGTTGCACCCAATTGTCGCCACCCAGGGCAGAAAAAAATGTCGCCGCAATATAAATTTGCCATTTACCGCAGGTTAAACATAATTTTGCCTCCCCTCGATGTTGCCGCCCAGGACAAGTGCCCTGTTTGCCACTCCCCCCTAGATCCGGCACTGGATGGAAACCTGGCCACTCAGATCACCCGACACAGTTTTCAACCCGCCAGTACATTCGTTCTAAATTTCCTCCTCACGCAACTAGTGTTCTCCAGCAAGAAAACAGTAGATAAATCAAATCTGGTTGAAACATATGGTCAACCTGCATGAGATGTTCGAATCAGACCGGATTTTCCAAGAAAGGTTGACATTAGGAAGGAACAAGGGAAGAAAGGAATAACTATAGGAAGAAACAGTAGAAAAGGCTGAAAATAGTTAAATATATCAAACCATGAACACATGTGAAATTTGTACCACTATCCCCTGAAGCGTAAAAATCAATGAGTGTCTGTAGAACCAGAAGTGTTGTACTCATCATCTATTGTATAAAAAACATTGTAGTCAAACCATTGACCGAGGGACATATTCGATAACACGCCGGGTCATCATTTGTAAAGACAGTCACAACAATAGCAGTTATGATCACGATAACATATAGTGTTGGCCAAGAGAATAGATTTTCGAAAAGAACTGAATAGAGTGATGTATGAATATCATTCAGATACAACTTTGATGGATGGATGCCATTGTTGGCAATAATTAAAACTCACTGTAGCAAAAATTGATGTAATAACATTTACAGTAACAATTAATAATACTATTCACAATAATTAATAATACTTATAAAAATTAGTAATAAATTAATTAAATAAGTTTTAATTGTGTAGTTCGTAGTATTCAAAACGTGGTAGAAATGACTGTGGCTCCTTCAGAGGTGAAATGTCAATTTTGAAATGAGAAGTATATTTTTTTCCAGCAAACGTGACATGCGACGTGTCCAAGCAGTTGTCTGAACCTACACCGAGTAGCAATTGCTTCTGCTCCCCTGGACTTTTCAAAGTCTTGGTTCTCCTCTTTGCTTGTAATTAATAATTTGTCCAATGCTTCCATTGAGAAAGTGGAACCAGGGATTGTCAGTTCCTGGAGCAATGGGGGAGCTTAAGTGTTGCCATATGTATGTGATTTGTGTACTTGTGTTCCCTATGATACTTGTATTTTTGTTTGTGAAATGAGTAGTTTATGGGGCAGAGAGTGGGAATTGCCCCAGCATTTGGATAAGTGGTGGCATAAAGAACTATTTAAAAAATATGTAATTGCTAAGAAACCCGCCAGTGTGGCTATGCACATTTAGGTGCCACCATGCTGGATCTGGAAGGTACAATGTAGTCAGATTTGACTCCCTGCCTTCACGTACTGGCCATCCTGATTGCAGTTTTCAGACGGTTTTCCGCAGCAACAAGACCATTAGAACTGTTAACAAGGAACGAGAAGGAAATCAGCCACAACTCCTTTGAAGAAACTGGCCGGATATCCTCTAGAATGATTCCAGGAAACGATGAGAAAAATAAAGCTGGATGGTTGGACAACACGTTACAGTAGTCTATTACTTAATCATCAGGTTTGGTAACTGACAGCAGTTGTCAACGAAATTAAAACTTTGTTCGTCTGATTTGTCAAATTTGAGCAGAAGAAGTTGATATACTATCTCAGGAAGTGCAGCAGGGCATGTATTATATTTCCGTCATGATGCAGCAAAAAGTGGTGCTTTAGCCAGTGTCAAAGACTCAACGATTGTAAATGTCCGCACGATACCTACCCGATTTACCACAACAGTGGAAAGAAGCTCGCAATTCGTTATGATGGTTATGCCAACTGCCGTAGTCTTTTGGTCTCCTCTTTTCAGCTACTGCAACAATCACAGCTGCAAAGGCTGTGTAATTACACAGCAACTGTTCTAACCATGTACCCAGCCTACCACCAGGGTGAAAACCAGTCAGATGACCCACTCTCTTTAATATTAAGTCATAAAACTGAACAAGAATATTCAGTGAAGTGATGCGTAAATTTGTCGGAGGGTCTACTGTGTATAAGGACTTTAAATTCCTATTGGATGGATAACAGTATATTGGTCAGTGTCTATCTGCTTACTGTCAGATCCAGACTTTTCAAAGTGAGATTTTGCACTATCAATTATTAACTATCAAGTATGCAATCCTTCAGATTCTACAGGCTACAACACATTTCAGAATCAAGCAGTTTAAAACCAAAACTTGTAGAGTTTATACAGAAAGAAGTTTTGTCATCTTCAACAATGGTAACTCAACAGCACTGAAAGAATTATATATTTGAAGTAAAATTAGAAGGTGTGTACAAAATGAATTGTTTTAGATGATATGTTGCTCTCCTAGTTCTGAAGCATTGTTGTTATTTATTACAATACCCTCATGTACTCTTCCACATCCCTGAGTCTACTCTCACATGAGACGGTATAGACAAATATGAATTCAGTGATGAAATTTAAAATGTGAGTTCTTCATCACTCTATAATCTCTTTATCATCAATTAACAGAAATAATTCAATACATTTCATATGTCAAAATAGTGCTCATAATTTGCAGAATGTTATAATAAAAACACTAGTAGTCCTTTTATATCATTTTGCCATTTTTGCAGCCATCATATTGATATAAATAGCTTCATGTGTTTCACACTGCATTGAAGTGCTCCTTCTTCTTCTTCCCAATGTTTCAATCAGGCCTTAGATCTTCCTCGGGGGACTTGGTCACTTGCTGAGTCTGCTAGTATTTCTTGATCACTAACTCACCAATACAAGTCAGGGCCTGTTTTTTAGCAGTCGTAGATTGGCTGGCCTACATGGAATTTGTTACACTATGATGAGGTATTTCATTTCTGGTACTATGGTGATGTGCTACAACTTCAGAAAAATCAGATCTTTGGAAAATTCAACATGACCTGATAGTAACATTTCCTAATCCTACAGAGATTAATCTCAGCTTACTTTCCTTATTCAGTGTCTGAGTAAAAAAATAAACCCCCCCCTCCTTTTTTTTTTACAGAGAGACCTATTGAAGACTTGAAGAGTGAAGCTGAAAGAAAGGCAGTGCGTTACTATTTGTCATGCATTGATGCCAATGAAACCATTGAGTCTCTGGGAGCAAAACCGATGCTTGATCTACTGAAGGAAATTGGTGGATGGAATGTGACTGGAAATTTTAGCCTCCAGAACTGGACTCTGCAGAACACTTTGGAAACCTTACAGAACAGGTACAACATGGGAGGTCTGTTCACATGGGCTGTGGGAGAGGACGATCGCAATTCCAAGAAGCATGTTATACAGGTATGCTACTAGAAATGTTTGTGACGATTCCCATTTTAATGGGTTGTTTGAAAGGTCTTTGGACTGGCTGATGTTAATCCATTGTACTGTCATTTCCTCTTTCCTCTTCCAATATTTAGCCAGTAACTTGGCATCATGTATTAAGCGAGATTAAATAGATACAGGTTCAGAAAGCAGTTTCACAAAATTCCTGGGTGTATATATAGATAACAAATTGAACTGGAAACAGCATATTCAACAACTTCTTAAAAAACTGAATTCTGCAACATTTTCACTGAGGGTAATATCTAGAATAGCTAATATAGAAACCAGAAAGTTAGTATATTTTGCATATTTTCATTCCCTGCTCACTTATGGCATCTCATTCTGGGGAAACTCGTCACAAGCACAGAGGGTATTTAAATTGCAAAAGCGTGCTATAAGAACTATTTGTGGAGCAAACCCACAGACACCGTGCAGAAATCTATTTAAAAACCTGGGTGTTCTAACAATGCCAGCACAGTATGTATACTCTGTATTATCATTTGTAGTGGAAAATCCTGAACACTTCAATCTTAATGCTGACATACATAGCCATAATACTAGGAATAAATATAATATTCACAAGGATTACAAATCACTGTCAATTGTTCAGAAAGGGCTAACATTTACTGGAGCTTCCTTATTCAATGTATTACCAACAGAAATTAAATGTTATCTACAAAAACCCAACTACTTTAAGTCCAAACTGAAAAAGTTTCTGCTTCAGAACCCATTTTACTCTGTAAAAGAATTTTCTTCTTGGAATTTGGTAACTAAGAATGACTGATAAAATAGTATATATGGTGTATTGAAGTAGAAGGTGACAAAATTATCCACAATTACTAAAATGATATATGGTTTTTCTTTCTGTTGAAACTTGACAAATGAACTAATTACACTGTTTACAAAATTTCACTTATATATAGTAACTAACATGGGATAGCATGCACTCAAAAACTGCTGTGAAAAATTATCATATTAACAGGTTTTTAAGTAATAGACTGCTTATGAGTTGTTGGTAATATAATTGATATTGCTAATAGGTGTGTGTACTGTTCCACATAAATAGCAACTAACATAATATAATATGTAGTCACAAATTATAGTGAAACCTTACATGGTAACTGGGGGTGCAGCGATATATCTAACAGTGACTCTTGTGTCAGTATTTCCTGGAACTGTCACTCCTGCAGAATTAGTGATCAGGAGCAGCGGATTCTGAAACTCCAGTCAGATTTGGCATCTGCAGAGAGGGATTTAAAGGCCCTGAAGGCAGAAAACTCTGTTCTTAGGCATAGGCGGAACAGTGAATGGAAGGTAGTCAGCTCTGGCAGGAGAGGTAGGAGACGCTGTCTGTCTGATGGTTTCCAGCTGGAGACATCCAATGTGTTTCGGCCATTGGAGGATCTAGATGGTGACTCTGAGGACCGTCAGGTTGGACTGAACGATCTGGGTTCTTGCAAAGTAAAAGGGAAAAGTTTTCAGGGTGTATCTAAAAGTAAACGCAGGAAGGTACTGTTACTTGGGAGCAGTCACGGGAGGGGAATCAGTGAGATGGTTCAGTCTGACTTGGGGCCAGATTATGAAGTCTGCAGTATTTTCAAACCAAATGCAGATCTTGGAAGTGTGGTAGCAAATGTGAAAGACCTAGTTAAAGATTTTTCAGATGAGGATTGTGTTGTAATTGTTGGGGGACCAGGAAATAGCCTTGATAAAGACCTCAATTATTCAATTGAGGGAGACATTGCCCACATTTCCAGGAACACACGTCAGACAAGTGTGAGATTTGTTGGTTTGCTTGAGCGTTATGATAAACCCTGGATGTGGCATAACATCAGGCGTACAAATGCATCCTTGGAAAGGGTTCTCTGGCAGCCGGCTAATTCACACATTGGTTTGATTGATGTGGCCTGCATTGGTAGGGACAGTTATACTCGCCATGGACTCCATCTGAATGTCAGAGGTAAGAGGAAGCTTTCGCTTCTTATTGCTGATGAGGTCAGAGGATGCCAGGTGAGTGAAAGAGGTATTCCTGTGATAAATGGTGTTAAGTCGCGGCCTTTTTTAGGGTAAATAAAATAGATTTATTAAGATGTCTAAAGGAAATTAATGTCTCTGATGATCATAATTTGTTGAAATTAAAAATTCCAACTGATATACCAGTATGTAATAATAAAATAAACAATTCAAAGTCATTGCGTCAAAGTGTTCAGACCAGTATTTTCCACCAAAATATAAGAGGAATATTTAGTAAAACTGATGACATTACCTTAAGCCTAGAAGAGATTCAAAATTCCAGAAATTTTAATGTAGACGTTTTGTGTATATCTGAGCATCATTTGTCTGATACAGGAATATCTCAGCTGTCCATCCCAAATTATAAATTAAGCTCTCATTTCTGCAGATGTAAAATGGAGAAAGGGGGAGTTGCCATTTTTGTTAAAAATAATATTGAATGCAGTAGTGTAGTTGTAAGTAAGTATTGTATAGAACAACACTTTGAATGTTGTGTTACTAAACTAGAATATGATAAGGAAGAGCTGATAGTGATAGCAATTTACAGGGCCCCCTCAGGTAATTTCAGACTGTTTTTATCTCATTTAGAGTCTTTGCTACTAAGTTTTACAAATAGCAAACAAATAGTATTATGTGGAGATTTCAATGTTGACTTTCTGAATCACAGCAATGATAGATTAGATATGGAAGCCTTGATGTTGTCTTTTAACTTAACAGCACTTGTAAATTTTCCTACGAGAATACAAAATAATAGCAGGACTGCAATTGATAATTTTTTTATGGATATTTCTCAGTGCAGTAATTACAGCATACATCCAGTAATAAATGGTATCTCAGATCATGATGCCCAGCTATTATGTATCGAGTCCAGGAACACTGTTAAACAGATAAAGAAAAGCTGGGTTTATAGAAGAAATATTAGTGAAAATAATATAAAACACTTCATAGATACCTTAAACAATGAAAACTGGTTAGAAGTATATAATGCGCAGGGTGTTAATGCGAAATTTGATTCCTTTCTGAATATATTTCTAACACTTTTTGAAGGTAGTTTCAAAAAAAGGAAAATTCTCAACACTCCAAACAATGAACTGGGCATGGGATGGATAACAAAGGGTATTAGAATCTCTAGTAAAACAAAGAGGGACCTTTATTTAAAAATGAGAGAATCGGATAACTATGCGCTGAAAGTTCACTATAAACTTTATTCTAAAATACTAAGAAATGTAATAAGGAAGGCCAAGAACAGGTACATATCGGCGAAAATAGAAAATTCAGACAATAAAATGAGAACAATATGGAATATAATAAAGACTGAAACAGGAAAAACTGTAAATCACTCTAAGGACATAAAAATAGAACAAAATGGATATGTGTATAGCGAAGTAGGGGAAGTTTGTGAAATATTTAACAAACATTTTACGTCAGTAGTAGATAAATTAGGCATAGAAAAGCAATCCCCACATAGTGCTCTAAGGCTTCTTGAGACTGCTTTCCCAAATAGCTTTGTGGAGATGAAATTGCCACCAGTAACAGTCTCAGAAATAAATAAACTCATTAAACAATTAAAACCTAAAAATTCTTCCAGCTATGACAATATTTCAAGTAAATTACTGAAAAGATGTTCAGACTGTATCAGTCATGTACTTGCTCACATTTGTAATGAATCCTTAATACAAGGTGTTTTTCCCGATAGACTAAAATATGCTGTTGTAAAACCATTATTTAAAAAAGGAGAAGTAACATGTGTAGACAACTATCGTCCCATTTCATTACTTTCAACATTCTCAAAGGTTTTTGAAAAAGTCATGTATAGAAGAGTAATAAAACATGTTACACACTATAATATCCTAACTAATTCACAATTTGGGTTCAAAAAAGGATCATCCATAGAAATGGCTATATATTCATTTTTAAATAACACATTTGAGGAACTGAATAATAAAATGAATCCTGTAGGAATATTTTGTGATCTTGCAAAAGCATTTGACTGTGTAAATCATGAATTACTTTTGAAAAAAATGGAATACTATGGTATTTTTGGGACCGCAGGTAAATGGTTTAAATCATACATTGAAAGCCGAATGCAAAAAGTTTCAATTTTTGATTCTAAAATAAGTAAAGATGCTTCATCAGACTGGGAGAAAATAAAACATGGAATTCCACAAGGCTCTGTCTTAGGTCCCCTCCTCTTTCTGTTATACATCAATGACCTTCCTGGAAATTTATCCGACAAAGTTAAGAGTGTTTTATTTGCAGATGACACTAACCTGACTGTGCGTAAAACACCAAACAGTACTATAGAATTTAATGTAAATGAAGTACTTAGAGTAGTAGCAAATTGGTTTAAGGCAAATTCATTAAAATTAAATTTTGAAAAAACACATTATATTAGGTTTAAAACAAAAAACTATGCACAGCCAGATATATGTATAAACTATAAAAACAACACAATCTTAGAAACAGAGAGTATAAAATTTCTTGGTATTAAAATAGATCAGAAACTCTGTTGGCATGATCATATCACTACACTACTGGCAAAGTTAAGTAGTGCCACCTTTGCAATACGAACACTTTCTCTAACAGCAGATCTAGAATTAATGAAACAGGTGTACTACTCATATTTTCATTCAGTAATGTCATATGGCATAATTTTTTGGGGAAACTCTTCACAAAGTAAAAAAGTTTTCATAGCACAGAAAAGAGCTATTAGGTTTCTGTGTAGGGTAAAACCAAGAACTTCTTGCAGACAACTCTTTAAGAAACTCAATATTCTTACAATGTATTCTCAGTATATATATTCTCTCATGAGCTTTGTCATAGAAAATTTTAACCTGTTTACACCTAATTCACAGGTACACAGTTTCAATACAAGAAACAGAAATAACTTGCATAAAACACAAACATCTCTGTCATTAGTACAAAGAGGAGTTAATTATTCTGGGATACATCTGTTTAATAAACTACCTAATCGTATAAAACAGCTTTCAGATAATAAAGATGTATTCAAACAAAAACTTAGAGATTATCTTATTGGCAACTCCTTCTACTCCATTCAAGAATTTGAAGAAAATAATTAATTGTACTCATTATGACGTTTGCAAAACTCAGTTGCAAAAATGTATGTTTATTATTATTTCTTGTATTTGTAAAATATGTATATATTTACTATGATATGACTCATATTATGTGTATATGTATCAACAATGACATGTTTCACATCCCAGAGGTATTTCCTCAGCAGGGATCCATGGAACAAGATTGATAAATAAATAAATAAATAAAATAACTGTTTATTAGATGCTGGTAACAAGTGTATACACTGTTCCACATAATAAGTATTAATTACCTCGGGATTGTATTTGTAGATTACAGGAGATATTGGTTATACTAATGGGTTGTTGCTAACTTGTTGTCAATATATAATAATATTATCAATTATATAGTAATATTGACATTACTAATAAGTGTATGTACTGTTCCACATCCCCGAGATTATTCTCACATGGGATCAAAGTGAACATATCTATCTATCTATCTATCTAAATCTAGGTCCCAAGGTGTCAACCAACCTGATTGTGATTTTTAGACAATTTTTTGAGTTGACCTTGACTGAACAGTCTGGAATTTACAGATGAAATCCAAAGATATACAAAATAAATTGAATTTTTATTGTTGTAATATTACTAATTTTACTATTTTAGAAAAGAAGGCCCTATATAAAGAGGGAATCTGAGAATAAATTCATCAAAAATATCCCAGGTGGACAGGAACTCTGAATGAAGCAAGTAGAAATTTCTATGGTTGTAGTAGAAAAATTAGAGGAAAGGGAGTTATTCAGCAATTATGGGTAAAGATGGTAAGATTACTATAAACTGCTCACAGGGACTTATGGAGAATTATCTGAGGATAATCATTCCCACATAAGTGAAGATGAGCATACTGGGAGATTAGAGATAGAGTTTCAGAGTATTTTAAGAGAGCTGTGTAGTTTTTTTTTAATATCTATTATTGTAAATGTAAAATGCCTGGTATGGACAGATATGTTAAAGATTGGTGGCAAAGACATTATTATTTAGTTTAAGTATTGAGGTTTCCTGTATTCTGGAGGACTGGAAATGTACTATAGTAGTATCAATACATAAGGGAGGGTAGAAAAATAGTGTTCAGAACAATAGACCTATTAGTTTGACTACAGTCATGGGAAAGCTGATAGATGCATAGCCACCAGCTACATTAGGAAAATCTTTGAGGAAAAGAATTGGTTTGTAAATTAGCATTGTGGATTTAGAATACCTAGTTTATGTTCAAATATTTCACATGAAATGGAGAAGGTCAGACATGTATGTCCTACTGCGACACCAAATTTTTCCTAAGGCATTTGACAGAGTTAGCCATAGTGGCTAGGAATAAGATTAATAACATTGGGATAACTCTGGTTGGAGGAATTCTAAAGCCGTAAAAAGCAATAAGTCAAAGTGAAAAAAGTGTTATCTTGGGGGAAAGAAATAAGAACAGGTGTGCCACAGGGTAATGTATTAGGACAATTACTATTCATTATTCTAATAAATATTTCTGTTGTTAATCAACAGTCATACGTTAGGCTGTTTCAGATGACATAATGTTGTATAACATGATTTTATCAAGAGAGGATTGTGAGCAAATGCAGAGGGATCTAGACATGACATCTTATATATTTGGGTAGATAGGCATGGAATGAAGATAAATTATGAGAGGACTCAACTTATTACATATAAGGATAGGAACTAAGAACTGACTTGCTTATCGGATGAATAAACTGTAAATACCTGGGAATATCAGTTGACATGAGGCTAAATTGGGCAAGGCATATTTAAAAGATTGTAGGGAAAGGTTTCTGAGTATTACTTCTGTTGGAGAGTATAGTGAGAGGATGTACCAAGGAAGTAAGGGAGATGGATAACAAAATATTTGGTCAGGCTCTTGCTAGAATATTGTGGGATGGTGTGGGACCCACATTATGAGTATCGAATACTGAAGATGGAGGTGGTGCAGAAAAAAATAGTTAGAACCGTCTTTGGAAATTACCAAAGGATGTGCTCAGTGATTGGGAGTCATTGCAGGTTAGAAGGTGTTAGGCACAAAGCTATTGCTGGGAGCTAGCAACACTTTGCCTAAACTGAGAAAAAAAAAAGTTTATGACCTGTGTAGCATTCTGATGTGGTCACCACTTGTTTGTATTATATACCCCAAAATGCAAAAGGTACAATAAATAAATTCACTTAATACAGTGTTAGGGTCAAAATCCTTCACCTGTTGGAATGAGTGATGAGGGGATGCACTAAAGAAGTAAGGGAATTGGGGTACAAAACTTACTTATTTTCTTTAAAAGTTCAACATTGATGGTACCAGGATTTCGAATAAAGCATCGGACAACTGTTCCATAGAAGATTAACAGGATAGGCACATTCACCCGAGAAAACAAATACTCACAAAGTCCCCCTAACTAAGTGAGATAACCCTTTCCCTATCACCTGTCCAATGTGTCCTGCCCAGTTAAGTTTGTTATCAAATGTAATGCCAAGGTATTTACATTTCGAGTCTTCAATAAGTAGCTCCTTCTCCACTTTATAATCATAATCAACCTTTAGCTTTTTATCTGTGTACCTAATAAGCTGACCCTTCTTTGCATTTATCTTCATCCCATGGTGACTCACCCAGCTAGTTATCCTATCCAGATCACCCTGCAGCTGTTTACAGTCTTCTACTGATTTGAACCTTTTATATAACATTATGTCATCTACAAACAATCTAATTTCTGACAGTAAACCATTAACACAATCATTCATTAGAATAACGAATAACAATGGTCCCAATACAGTACCCTGTGGGACTCCCATGTTCACTTCAACTTCTTTTGATACTGCCTTTCTTACCCTAACTTATTGCTTTTTACATTTTAAGAATTCTTCCATCCAGCAAATAACCTTTTTATAAGCTAAAATTGTTTTTACCTTATTTAGTACCATTTTATGGCTCACTCTGCCAAAGGCCTTCAAAAGATCTAGTGCCACACTATCAACTTGACGACGGCTGCCCATTTCATCAGAAATATCTTGAATATATCCTACTAACTGAGGTTCACATGCAGTGGCATAGCTAGGTTAACAAGGGCCCCGGTGCAAAAAATTTATTTTTGGCCCTCAGGCCAGATGGGCGACCTTTTTTTGCTGTGTGTTGCTGATAAGGGCCCCCTGAGCTGAGGATGGGGCCTTTGAGTTGTGCTTAGGGGGCCCCCTGAGCAGTGAGAGGGCCCTTAGTGAGGGGCTTTCTGTGTCTCAGGGGCCCCCTTAGATGACTCTAGAGCTAAAAAAAAAAGGTCGCCAGTTTGTCATGAAGGCTCGTGGGCCTATGAACTGCGCTTGGGGGCCCACAGACACTTCTAATATTGTTGTATATTAGTCTCTCCATTAATCTACCTACCACTAATGTCAAACTGATTGGCCTATAGTTTTCAACCCTGTTTGTCACCTCTCCTTTATGGACTGGTACCACTATTACACTTTTCCCGTGATCTGGTAACAACCAAGATAAGGTACAATGTCCCATCCTACTATCTTTAAGACATCTGTAGTAATATTACATGAGTTATATTCATGAAAGATGCATAAGTTTAATGCACAGTGTCAGTGTGTACACTGATTTGCTATAAACTTTATTTAAATTTGCAGAACTTATACCAGGTGCATGACCTTGTTGTAAAACATGTAAAGTAATCGTGGAACAATACATTATTGTTATTTCTATTGTTTGAGTAGGCTTGATGTAATTAGAAATTGTAATTATTTAATGGGTTAAAAATGTGCAAACTGAAGTAGAGCTGTGAAAGAAGGCAGAAAATATTTTGAATATGAACTGCTATTTGAAGTATATTGTGTAGCCCTTTAATGACCAAGTGACCAAGTTTCTAGTAGATTGACCATTTGCATTTGTCGCAAAAAAAAAGGGACCAACAGTTTTATGTGAAATCCAAGCCATGGAAGCATTCTAGAGTATACTTTCTCTATGCAAATTTGGCTTTACTAGAAGTGAAAGGCTAATCAATAATTCGTAAAAGTTCCAGATCAGATAGGTATTCACAATGGAGATCTTTCATCAAGCATTGAGACTCTTTACCACCGAACCACCAGATCGTTCAGAAAATCCTGCAAGGTTTGCAGACCCATTGGTCCTCGTCGATTGAAAACCATCAAACATGAGCATTATTTGCACCTGTTTGTCATCTTTCACATTCGAAAGTGAAACACAGCAGTGAAGACAGTAGTATTTTTTGTTATTATTACTTACTTTTGCACAATTTTCTCTACCCTGTATGGAGATCCACTTATTACTCTGAAATATTATTTAAGATAAATTGTGATACATAAAATAGACATAACTTTTCATTGGAACATATGATAAAGTAAAAGAAAAATATGGACTCTTGTTGATAGATTATTCCTTAACATGTAACATTAATAAAAATTACAGTATAATACAAAATAATGAAAAATATCTAATAACTGTTGGATGTCTTGTTATTGGGTTTATGGCAGTTTTGTGAATCTTTCTAGGTACAGAAAACTAAAAGCTGAACCTGGAAATATGCAAATTTCACCAATGTGCAGAAATTTGGAATGTGGCTCTTTGGCAGTATTGACAGTTGTATTTTAATCATCCTTGAAATGGAAGGGAGGGTGTGGGCAGATAAGCATCAGGAAGCTGAGAAATGCAAAGTACATAAATAATAAGATGTGTAGCAAAACTTAAGATTTTTGTCAAAATTAGTATCACCTACCATAAGAAAATAAAAAATATAACCATAAATTAGAAATGTTTTTGATGTTTGCCTGCTAGTTCCTAACTTTTAGAAATGATCCTAATGGTCAATCAATGTAATTCCATACTTCTGTGAATATTTATACTATATGTCGATATCATTGGTTAAAAGAAAGTTCAATGTTGTTATCTAAATTATTAATAAAACAAATTTCTATTTCATGCAGTATACCCTACTGTCTTCTTATCATTGAAACTTGATTATCCCCTACTTCTTACTGTTCTTTTTCTCACCGTTTTTGAAACTGCTATAATTATTTTTAATCTAAAAACAGTGATTTACTCATGTTGTCAGTTTATTCACAGATTGACCAGGGAGGCCTGACTCTGCCAACACGTGACAGTTATCTGAATCAGACAGCAAATGAAAAAATTCTGGTTGCATACCTTGATTACATGACAAAGGTAAATCTATCTCTGTTATCAAAACAATTAATTTAAAATAAAACAAAATACTGAATTAGTTTTGGCATTATCTGACATGTATACCTCTCAACAGCCAGAAAAGTGAAAGAAGTACACAAATGACTCCTGACTTCTGTCACCTCTAGCTACTGAAAGACAGTAATATGTTGTCAGAAGAACAACACAAGCTTCCTATGGTTGTTCCTAAAGCACAGTTTTTTCAGACATGTAATATAAATCAAACCGCATAGATCATTCACTTGCAACATAGATAGAGATGCAGTTAAAAATAAAGGTAATCATCTCTCATGATGGGATTGAAAACCTTAAACTTGATAATTGTTATAACCAAAATGCCTCTTCTCATTGCAGGGGATTTTAAAAACAGAAACTAACCAAAAAAAAAAAAAAAATTGAAGCATCTGACTTGTTTTTTATTATTATTATTATCTGTATTTTCTATTGTTATGACATTAGGCCCATTTAGGGCCAGCGGATAATGAGGGTATGGTGGATAGCAGTAACCACCCCGGGAATTCCAGGTGTGTATTTTTCCCACCCAGAATTTGAAGGTGACCGAACATGTGACGTGAACAGAGAGAAATACCTGAGACAAAAAGAGAGAGCAAACCAGACCAAGTATCTTGACACACCAAAGTGGCTGCACATGTTAAGGTTCCACTGCTCTGAAATGGGAAAGTACAATGGGCCTAGGCTCATGTCCCAGGTCTGGCATATTGTTCATCCTGATTGTGTTTTTAGTGGTTTTCTCCAGATGCCGATTTTCATCTTATAAACTACATATTTTACAAAGAAAAATATACACTTATCACACAGAAAACAAGCTACAAATTTCATGGACACATCCCAACCTCCCCCATCAAAACTGTGACATGCGTAGCAAGCTGGTAGCAAATGGAGCCTTGCTTTAAAATCAGCACAGCTCTTGAAAATAGGATATGCTGGACAACCCCCCAAAACTTTGAAATGTTGGTGACATTATCTTGTGTGGAACTGACAACCCTATCTAAAGGTTATTCAATGAGTGAAGATTGTTGTTGTGAATTTATTGCAAGTTTTTGATGGAATGGAAATATTATGAGAAAATTGTACCATCCTTTTTTTGTGGCACTAGCATTCTTCTTAGATCTATAAAGCTTTCATTTCAATGTATTAATTTTATTCATGCACTGGATTCCTTTTGTACTTCTTTGTCATTTAGAACTTTAATAGGTCTACATCCTCCACTGTTTCTGTGTCTCCTAAATGTTTACACTTCCACGTTTAACCAATCTCATTGCTATCTGTTGTTTTCAGTTTCCATTCCAGGTTAACATCTGTTACACCAGCAATTGAACTTGTCAAGACAAGATAGTTTACAGCAATGGTGTTCCTTTCATACTAATCTGTTTGGCCATATATAACTACTTTCAATCCATTGCTTTACCTTACATAGTTCTCACCCCTTTGGTTTAACAATTTTCTTCAGTTTTGTTAACTTTATAGATTAAAAACAAACCTTTTATTTATTTGTTACATAGGAAGGAAAGGATGCTTTTGTATCATAACTAGGGTAAGGAAAAAGAGGAAGATCATAGAAGACATGGCAGCTCAGAACTGAGAAACATACAAATAAATAAATGAAATTTTTGACTGCAGTGATGTAGCTCTGTAGCTTATCCCTCTTGCTGTGCTTTACCCAAAAATTTCATAGATTTATGAGTGTGTTTTTTGTTTCTGTGCTGCCACTCCCTTCAATGTTTAACTATATGTTTATGTAATTAATGTAATAGTACATTGAATAATAATTTCACAAAGGTGATAAAATAATTTTACGTAGATAGGCGTGCTTCTTGGTGGAGAAGAAAATTTAACCAAAGAACAGATGAAGAAAGTTATTGAATTTGAAACAGAATTAGCCAATATCATGTCACCACAAGAGGACAGGAGAGATGAAGAAAAGCTTTACAACAATATGACACTAGATCAAGTTCAGAAGATAGCACCATTCGTAAGTATCATAATATTATTTTATTAGTTAAATTACTAAAAGAATGTATCATCATACCTGTCTGCTGTAGAAGGGAGCAATGCTTCTTGAAAATAATAACTTCAAAATCACTGGTATAGCTAATCTGAGATTACCAAAAGCTAGAGAGCATTTACTTGCTGAATGGTCTTAGAAATGGGTTGGGCAACATTTGAAAGAAATTAAAACACTTTGAAGTAAGTGTGCAACAAAATGGTTAGTATTGTGCAGTAAAATTGAAACTTTATAAAACTTCAAATTAAGAACAACTAACTGTTAATAGTAAGGATTCTGGCATACTGATTCATTTCCCTACCCTAATTTGTAGTCCTGGAACATAGTCTAAAAATATTGATGTGGTTGTTGTTTCATCAGATACTGTGAAACCAATCTGCTCTTAGTTAATATCCTTGACAGTTCAACAAGGAAATTCTCAGCATGATATTTCTGGTTCAAAGCCCCTCGATATTTAGATGATTGCATGTAATGTAAAAATATGAATACGAAGCAAATAGAGATACATGATCCACAAGTAATTATAGGGGTAGAGTCTTGGTGAATAGAAGGAGGTTTTCCCCAATGGTTACAGAGTGTACTGCAGAGATAGAGGAGCAATTGATGGAGCGGTTTCTATACTGGTAAGCAAAAGGTACTGTAGTTCACTGGTGTTTATTGATCATGACCATTAGTAACTTGGGGTAGATTCTCTGGGAAAGTAAAAAAGAAAAAAATTAGGTTGTTAGCTGCATACAGTAGTGGAGGAATGAATGAGGCTCTTGGGGAGAAACTAAATTTATACTCAGAGTTCAAAAGTGAGAGTAGAATTGTCATTATTGGTGGCAATTTAAACAGATCAGGTGTAAACTGGGTAGTAAATAAGATTAATAACACAAGGGAGCAGAGATTTGCAAAAACCTTAATAAGGGAAGGAGGCTTTAAACAAGTGTTAGAGCAGAACACAAGGGGACAAAACATGTTGTATATCTTGCTAATAAATCTCAATGATAATCTAGTGGGGTGTCAAGTAACTGAAGGAATAAGTGTTAATGAAGCAGTTCTGATGGATATTATAAGATTTAGTAAACCAGTGGCAAAATTTAAGAGGGAAATGGGTACAGATTTTGAAACTGAAGAGATATTTGTGGGAAAGTTTCAGCAAATGGAAGGAAGGCGGAATTACAGTGGAATCAAAATGGAAAGGAGATAATAAAAAAGACTGAAGAAATGCAAGTTCCAAAACAGAAAATAAAGAGAAGTACAGAACCTATATTCTATAAGAGGTAGTTGAGGCAGTTATACAGGATGATGAGAAAAGAACAGATTTAAGAGACAGCAAGGCAGTAGGGAATACTTGAAACAATTAAACAAGGAATTAATAATGGCAAAGAGGGAAGTTAAAGATAAGGTTTTGAGGAATATTATTTGTGAAGAGGGACCACTGAATGATACATCTAAAAAAATTATGGCTATGTTAGAAAACTGACGAAAAGGGAAGATATTTAGACAATTTTAGATAAGGATGGAGAAAAAGTTACTGAGGTTTTGAAAATGGCGGGAACATCGAATTACTAGTTTAATGAGACTGTTAGGAGCTATCATCTGGCATTGGAAGGAAGTAAATCAGAGAAGGAGTTTCTCTGCATAAGAAGAAATGGGCAAACAACAAAATTTCAAATAGATAGTCAGGAAATTATGAAGAGCTAAGAATGCTGAAAAAGTGCAAAGAGGCCAGTGTAGATAGTACTACAGATGTATTATAAGACTGCAGGACATGATATTGTAACTTACCTTGAAATATTATTTAGATTGAGTCTGAAGTCTTGATGCTTACCAGAGGAATTGAAACGAGTGATAGTACTGGATCAATAAATATCTTATCAGCCCATAAAGTAGGGTGACAAATTGGGTTGAAAATTACAGGCTGGTTAGTTTGACATCAGTGAAAAGCTCTCAGAGAATATAAGGAAATAATAAAAAAAAAAAGTAAAATAAGAGAAGAAATAAGTAAATTGTTGACTCCATTGCAGTCAAATCAGTCATCAATCACCTTTGTATGCTGCAGGAACCATTCACAGATTGATTTAGGCTTCAGTGCTCATAAATGAAAAATGACTGGAAACTTACTGTTGAATTCTGTACCAGATAATTACACTACAGAATTAATTTTTACTTTTGCAGATTAACTGGCATAGATTTTTCTCAAATGCAGTTGGGAATATTACCAGGAAAATTAGCAAACAAGAGAAAATTGTTGTTTATGCTCCAAAGTACCTGGAAGATTTAAATGATGTTATTCAAAACTACACCAGAACACCAGAGGGAAAAATGTGAGTATTCCACATTTCATTTTATATATGCACACCATCAGAGGTTGTAAGCAAATATTTATTTTCTGCAAATATGAGGGATATAGTATTTTAACCAGGTTAAATCACTGTTTTGTTGTTATGTATGAAATTAGAAGTGCACATGTTTTTTATTTATTAATTAATATAATGTACTCAGGTGACTAGCCAGGTGTTTACACAAGATATTTAGACGATCAAAATCTATTTTGCCATCTTCTGGTGAAGTGCCACATCTGGCACTTCTCCAGAAGGTAGTAACAGATTTTGATTGCCGAAATATCATGTGTAAACACCTGGTTCACTCTGCTAGTCAGCCAAAAACATTATATTAATTCTCAATGTCCGAGAGTACATTCTTTTTTTTTTTTTTTTTTTTATATACTATTTTTAACAATATATCCAATGTCAGTTTGAGTATTTGCTCATTATAAACCAAGATCTTTTGGATCCTGAGAGAATTAAACAATTTCTTAAGAAACTGAAACACTTTTTTTTTAATGTTGCACATAAATATTATTGATGAAAGCAAAGGCTGTAGCTAGTGTACCTTATGTAAAACATAAATTTCAGTTACCAATGACACCTCAGCAAGATATGCAGCATCATTGAGTATAATCATATTATCAACAATTATTTGTAATGTAATGTAAGGTATCCCTCATTCTATTTTCAATATTGGGTTAGAATCGGGCCGAGTTTTGGGTTAACTGTAGTATCCGGTACCACACTTTAAATCAAAGTTAACAGCATTTCTGGTATAATAAAGTGAATAAATAACCCATAAACAATGTAAATAACACCTAAACTGCATTAAATCAACGATATTTCAGTAGGAAATAGGTTATTTCACATAAGAATAAACTTTCGATAACAGACACTAGCATTAGTTGGAGAGATATTGGGAACCGATTTAAATGAAGTAAGTGTTAAATAATTGCAAGTAAAATGCATAAATAAACCTTTTATCATGGGTAATACACATTATTTCGGAGATAAATAAGTAATTTCAATAAAGGAAAAACCTAACCCATAAATTTTGGCATATTCCAGTTTTAGTATTTCTGAAGTGATTTCAGTACAGTAAAGACAATAAAGAACCTATATTACACAGGCCTAGACGCACAATAACCATAACTTAACATTTAAATATAGTTTAGTAGAATTTCCAAAGAAATAAACTGGATGAGTAAACAATAGTCTGAGGTAAAAATGAAAATAATTCATTGTAATAAAACTTGAACATGTTGAGGCCCCAAAAGCAGCAACAATAATTCCTGAGACAGCCTAGTAGATAAATTAATAGATTTCTGATAATTTGAAAGCATCTAATAACTATAAGAAGTAATTATATGGGATTTTTAATGCTCATGTTGCTTAAACAGTTCACATACATAATTTTGGTCTTTTAAGTAGGTTCAGGACTTTAAAAGTAGAAAAACAAGCAGTAAATAAAATAATCTTTCAGTTTTTATAGGGTTTAAATAGTTTCAGTCCATAAAATATGAAATATCAGTGAGTAAATAGACGCCGGTCAATCGATTCAATTTGTCCAACTTTTAGGAATAAATTCCAGCACTTTAAAGCCATTTCAAGAGCACTAATGACATTTAAATACTAGCTAACACACATAATTAATTTTCTAGACACATTTAAAGACATTTCACTAACCTGTTGAATGTTAATCCGATCATGAAATAATTTGTTACAAACACTGCGCACATAAAATGCTTCAACACCAATTGTAAACACTGCCACACAATATAAAGTAGAGAATAAATTAAAACAGACAGGAAGCTATGTAAATTCACATAAATCTGATAGTTTACAACACTCTAAGTAATTTTAAACAGAAAATGAACACGAAAAATTGAACACTCAGTTTTGGCAATTTATCACTTAAAAGCCTACTTTGATTCCGGGATAAAAATTAGTTTATCATAAAAATCCATTCTTTTAGCTTCCTACATAATTATTTCAAGTCATTTAAGGCCATAGCACCGACGTTATAGGTTTCGTAAGTTCACGCTGCAGAAAACACACGTGTAAATCACTAAATAATTTATGGTATCTCAGGTATAGCAGCTACGAAGATAAAATAAGCACTAAAAGATGCAGTTTAAGGCAGGCTTCACTGTGATAATTTTTCCGGCGCAATAATCCATAAACTTTCGGAGTTATAAATAAAAACATGAATAATAGCCACATTTGACTGTTAGATTTTTTCGGTTTCCCATAACTCAATAAAATTTAAACAAAGTTCACATTGAGAGACAGTCTAAAATCAGGAATAATATTTTAAACATAATTTCGAGAGAATTACTAAAGCCGATTTTAAATAAGAATATAATTGAACACTGACTTAAGTGGTAGGCAAACTAACACATCCATATTTGGTAATTTGTTGAAGACCAATGTACCACGTGATCTCAAGTTAATATAAGGCAACTAAGAGGCGGGAATTTGGTCGGCAGTCTTCAGTGTCATTTGTACCGCGGTGGTTAACACACGTCGGGTGAGCTCCGCTCGGTCTGGCGGAACGGAATGGCCCATGAACCAACCAAGGATGAAGGAACGCGAGAAAC
The DNA here is from genome assembly GCA_031002005.1 of Vandiemenella viatica. NCBI lineage: Eukaryota > Metazoa > Arthropoda > Insecta > Orthoptera > Morabidae > Vandiemenella > Vandiemenella viatica. The sequence goes on from CM061921.1 coordinate 371,073,636, forward strand.
AGCAGCCATGTTGTAGTTTTGTGGTGAACATTTACTAACCAAGCAACTAGTCAGTTACATTCAGTTTTTGGGGGTTTTAAAGTCGCGTTGCTCTGGAATCGCAACTTGTAATTTTTGGAGACGATTTCAATCCGATTGCCTGTGCTAACAGTGTTTTATAACATTCATGTGAAAATTTGGAAGAATATATGACTTTTGATTTCGACTTGAGGTTTTTATTTCGTAGCATACTACCTTTCTTGCAGAAGGTGAAGCCTGCAAGTGGCGACTGTGGTCATTTGAACTGTTAGCAATATTAATTCTACACGGTTTCAGAACTTTAGAAAATCTTGGACAACATCTGGCTCAGGTGACTTAGCCGATACCTCAACCCCAGTACTCGACTTGTCCCTGACATGGCGACCGTGACAGGACTTGGGCATTTACCCCATTTGTGAGCAAAAGTATAAAGGACTTGGGTATGAATCCATGTTTAATAAGTGTGTGAGAAAGTAGGAATAAGAACGTTCAAGTAACGAAGGACAGAGAGAGGCAAAGCCTTAAGATTTTCTGTGAAAAACACTATTTTTTGTAAAACACATAATTTTTCTTTTGGGCAACACATGTAACTTTTGTAAATTTTAGGTTTAAGATGTCTTCATTTGTAATTTTGTAACAATTTAGGTTTAAGAGCCATTATTTTCTGAATATTTTGTGTGAAAATTCAACTTGATATGATACATTTTGTGTTACACTTTGAACTAAAGTTCTATTCCATATGTGGAATTTTTGATAATATTTGCATATATATGATTTTAATATGTTGACTTTTTCAATGTTTGATATTGACAATAATTTCAAGGTGTGAGTGAGGAAACATTTCAGTATTTTTGTAGTAATTTTGGTATGAATGGAGACCAGAGCAACCGCACAGGTTTGGGATAGGATTAGTTTTGGGAATTTTTTCTAAATTTTTGGGAGTTTCTTAGTAATTTTTGGGATTTTTAAATTTCTTTTTGGGTTTTTCTTTCTTTTAAGATGTTCAGCCAGTTTTTGTTCCAAAAATGACTTCAATCTTCAGGGGGCATGTAAGGTATCCCTCATTCTATTTTCAATATTGGGTTAGAATCGGGCCGAGTTTTGGGTTAACTGTAGTATCCGGTACCACACTTTAAATCAAGTTAACAGCATTTCTGGTATAATAAAGTGAATAAATAACCCATAAACAATGTAAATAACACCTAAACTGCATTAAATCAACGATATTTCAGTAGGAAATAGGTTATTTCACATAAGAATAAACTTTCGATAACAGACACTAGCATTAGTTGGAGAGATATTGGGAACCGATTTAAATGAAGTAAGTGTTAAATAATTGCAAGTAAAATGCATAAATAAACCTTTTATCATGGGTAATACACATTATTTCGGAGATAAATAAGTAATTTCAATAAAGGAAAAACCTAACCCATAAATTTTGGCATATTCCAGTTTTAGTATTTCTGAAGTGATTTCAGTACAGTAAAGACAATAAAGAACCTATATTACACAGGCCTAGACTCACCATAACCATAACTTAACATTTAAATATAGTTTAGTAGAATTTCAAAGAAATAAACTGGATGAGTAAAATAACAGTCTGAAGGTAAAATGAAAATAATTCATTGTAATAAAACTTGAACATGTTGAGGCCCCAAAAAGCAACAACAATAATTCCTGAGACAGCCTAGTAGATAAATTAATAGATTTCTGATAATTTGAAAGCATCTAATAACTATAAGAAGTAATTATATGGGATTTTTAATACTCATGTTGCTTAAACAGTTCACATACATAATTTTGGTCTTTTAAGTAGGTTCAGGACTTTAAAAGTAGAAAAACAAGCAGTAAATAAAATAATCTTTCAGTTTTTATAGGGTTTAAATAGTTTCAGTCCATAAAATATGAAATATCAGTGAGTAAATAGACGCCGGTCAATCGATTAATTTGTCCAACTTTTAGGAATAAATTCCAGCACTTTAAAGCCATTTCAAGAGCACTAATGACATTTAAATACTAGCTAACACACATAATTAATTTTCTAGACACATTTAAAGACATTTCACTAACCTGTTGAATGTTAATCCGATCATGAAATAATTTGTTACAGACACTGCGCACATAAAATGCTTCAACACCAATTGTAAACACTGCCACACAATATAAAGTAGAGAATAAATTAAAACAGACAGGAAGCTATGTAAATTCACATAAATCTGATAGTTTACAACACTCTAAGTAATTTTAAACAGAAAATGAACACGAAAAATTGAACACTCAGTTTTGGCAATTTATCACTTAAAAGCCTACTTTGATTCCGGGATAAAAATTAGTTTATCATAAAAATCCATTCTTTTAGCTTCCTACATAATTATTTCAAGTCATTTAAGGCCATAGCACCGACGTTATAGGTTTCGTAAGTTCACGCTGCAGAAAACACACGTGTAAATCACTAAATAATTTATGGTATCTCAGGTATAGCAGCTACAAAGATAAAATAAGCACTAAAAGATGCAGTTTAAGGCAGGCTTCACTGTGATAATTTTTCCGGCGCAATAATCCATAAACTTTCGGAGTTATAAATAAAAACATGAATAATAGCCACATTTGACTGTTAGATTTTTTCGGTTTCCCATAACTCAATAAAATTAAACAAAGTTCACATTGAGAGACAGTCTAAAATCAGGAATAATATTTTAAACATAATTTCGAGAGAATTACTAAAGCCGATTTTAAATAAGAATATAATTGAACACTGACTTAAGTGGTAGGCAAACTAACACATCCATATTTGGTAATTTGTTGAAGACCAATGTACCACGTGATCTCAAGTTAATATAAGGCAACTAAGAGGCGGGAATTTGGTCGGCAGTCTTCAGTGTCATTTGTACCGCGGTGGTTAACACACGTCGGGTGAGCTCCGCTCGGTCTGGCGGAACGGAATGGCCCATGAACCAACCAAGGATGAAGGAACGCGAGAAACAGCAGCCATGTTGTAGTTTTGTGGTGAACATTTACTAACCAAGCAACTAGTCAGTTACATTCAGTTTTTGGGGGTTTTAAAGTCGCGTTGCTCTGGAATCGCAACTTGTAATTTTTGGAGACGATTTCAATCCGATTGCCTGTGCTAACAGTGTTTTATAACATTCATGTGAAAATTTGGAAGAATATATGACTTTTGATTTCGACTTGAGGTTTTTATTTCGTAGCATACTACCTTTCTTGCAGAAGGTGAAGCCTGCAAGTGGCGACTGTGGTCATTTGAACTGTTAGCAATATTAATTCTACACGGTTTCAGAACTTTAGAAAATCTTGGACAACATTCTGGCTCAGGTGACTTAGCCGATACCTCAACCCCAGTACTCGACTTGTCCCTGACAGTAATTATTAAAAGAATAATTACTATCTCAAAATAAAAAGTAGCATCAATGGTTTTATCATTAACAGTTCCATTACTATTAATCTGAGAAATGAATAGCAAACATAGTGTTTGTTTATGTATTCTTCATGGGAAACTAACCAAGTGAAAATATTGTTTACACCCGATATTTTGACAACTGTACTCTCAATCATCATCTTCAGGTGAAGTGTGAAAAGGCTGGAAAAACTTCAAGTATATAATGGAAGAACTTTTAGTGGAAGCATCCAACCACAAGATTTCATAGTATCTAACAAAAGCAAGGCAAAGCAAACAACATTTAATTTGGGTCTGCCAGAAGACACGGTTAAATGGTTACAACCCTGTGCAGCTTTTCCACCAAGACTCTGTGGACTTCCTAAGATCCATAAACACGGAACCCTGTTGCAGCCAATAGTGAGTACAATCAGATCAGCTACATATTATCTTACCTGATACCAAACCAGACTGCTGTCATCAGTTGTGGGAAGATGATATTATCATGTGACAATCTCTTTGTGGTTTATTAACATCATTAACGAACTTCACCTAGGTCAACAAGATATAATGGTTAACTTTGAAGTGGATTCTCTCTTCACCAGAAATCATCTGTCTGACATGCTGCTTCTACTACAACAACACTTTGAGCTTAGGTTAGATAAGTTGTTCCAGCACAAATTCCAGTCTTTTCACTTCTTGTATGATGAGCACTACTGCAAGCGAATAAGAAAAAAAGATGGAGTACCTGTAGGCAATCCTTTAGCACCAGTTATAGCAAGATTTTTCATGTAAGACTTTCAAAAAAAAAAAAAATAAAAAAAAAAAAAATAAAAAAAAAAAAAATAGGAAACACTCATCTCAAGGCTGGAGCCTTTTATCAGTACGTGGATAGTAATTTTGTCATTAGGTCCCATGGTAGGGACAACATTGCAGGATTTCTCCTTCTTTGAACAATCTTAACAAAAGTATCAAGCTCATGATGAAGATGGAAATGAAGCACTGACTGCTTTTCTTGGACATCCTTATTGAGAAGAAACATGATGGGATATTAGGACACTGTGTATCAAAGCCTAGACACAAACCTCTGCCTGAACATGCACAGTCATTACCACCTGGCACAGTACGAGACAGTGCTCACTGTGCTAGCCCAAGATTTATGACAAACATGCGATAGGGACAGCCTACCAGGTGAGTTAGAACATTTACACCAGATCTCAAGATGTAATGGGTAGACAAAACACAAATAAGATTAGCATTCTGGAAAATAGAATAAAAACTTTAGTAATCACAATAGGGAGCAACATGAAAACCAAGTCTTGTTGCTGTACTCTGGATCTACAACATAAAGGGCTTTAAGGGCTCTGGCAGGAAATGGTATTAAGATGATTTTCCTTCTCCATCAAAACTGCACTCTCTCAGGGGTGTGCTTGTGCTTTGTATGCTTGGAGTTTATAGTATTCCTTGTGAATGCAGGAAAAAGTTTACTGGCCAGACCATACAGTGTTTTAAACAAAGCTTTTTGGAATATGACTGACATGTTCAATAGGGACAGGAGGATAAATCTGCAGTGGTGGAACATAGAACTGGAATATGGCTTCAACTTCATATTTAACAGGGTGCTGGTACATACCAGAAGCTTTTGGGACAGCGTTCTTACAGAAGAGTTTGAAATTTGCCTTGCGACTGATGTTGTAAACCAGAATTGTGGTTTTAAACTTACTGATACTCAGATGCTGGTTAATGAGGCTGCTCATCATCAAGATTCTATGTTTCGTGCACCACTGGGAGCTATTGGCAACTAAATTTGCTGCTAGGCAACATACCAATTCCCATCGTTAATATGTCAGTTGATCAAAAACACACTCTTGGCAAATTATAAATATCTTATTTTCTGGCAATACCAAGAAAAACTTTGTTCGTTTAGAGTGGCTGTTGTGCTTTCTACCATTCTATAAAAACTCTTTTACAGCATATCTTATCTGGCATACCCAGCATATATTCAAAGCAAATTCATATTTTCAAATGGATTAATCATCATAATATGCATGTAGAAACAAATAAGTAATTTTAAAAACATAATGTTATTTTATTTTTTATTAGTTTTTAAATGCAATAGAGCTAACATTCCAGTGGCAATTCCCCCAGTCATCCTTTTTCCCCTTTTTATATATACATATTTTTTTTAAATTTTCTTTTATAATTGTAATATTAAATTCCTCCCCATTTACTATTATGATTTGCAAAATTTAATTCTAAATTCCTTAAAGTGTTTTTGGAAAATTATTCATCACAAAACTTGGTAATTTGTTCCAATCCCTGACACCCTTACCAACAAAAGATAATTTTCCCACTCCCTTATGCATGAAATCGAGCACAAGCTTGTGGTCATGGTCGCCTTTCCCCTTCCACACACTATTCCTAATTCTTTGACCAATATCCTTCCAAGCTCCATCACCAACATATGCCCTCTACATTCCCAGCACTCTCTTCACCCTCCTCTTTTCCTCCAATGACTCCCAATCCAGCTCCTTTATCATATCAGTTACTGACTGGGTCCTGCGATAATTTCCACAAACAAATCTAGCTGCTCTCAAAAGATGAAATAAAACTTTAAATGAAATTTAAATTCAGAAATTATGAATATAAGTAAACAATAGTCCCACAGAATCTGGGAACAAAAAGTCACTTAACTGCCCAACAGTGAAACCAGAAAAATAACTTTAAAACTCAGTTTCTAATCCTTCACCATATTTTCAATGTATGTAAGGAATTATTAAATTTCTTGTATATTTCAATATTAACGAATGTTTGAGTGCTTTCATGTGAACAGTATTAAAATATTAATTTGTGAGATCAACGTTTCCCTTAGCTCAACAGTTGAGCACAAAATATTTTCTTATGAGCCTCATGCTCCATCTTACTTGAGATGATCCAAATATTGTTGTAGGAGGATAAATGACTTGTTAAGAGAGGAAAAGAGGAACAAAAAATTGTCAGGTGTCATCACAGCTTTAAAAATTACAATTGTGTTGCAATAGAACATTTTGGGATTATGACACATGTCCTTTATAACCCTATGACATCCACAGTATTTTGTGTTCATAGTAGTTAGCTTGAGGAACATGGGTGCCAGGAAGGCAGTGCAAAGGGGTGTACTTGTACCCCCTGCTATAAAAGAAAATACCCAGAAAAATATTAAGAAACAAAAATTTTATTATTAAATTCATTGTTTGGATAATAACTTAAGGCACCTGGGTTGTTGTCCAAATTTTTTCAACACCTCGTCAGTAAATTGATTATCCTTAGTTAATAAGTAAAAAGTGTTCTATATAATGTATAAAAAAAGATACAGATTCACCTCCTTTAAAGTAAGCCTACTGACACTCATGTTGAGGAATGATGAAACACATAAGCAACAGAAAGGTGTCTGATGTCAACAAGTATGTTTTCTCAGTATAAGAACAGGAAGCTTACTTAGGATGAATCAGTATCCTTAGGTTTAGTAACAAGAAGTGGAAAAAGCCTCATTCACTGAAATAATTTTGAATTTACAGTGTTTTTTATTTGTTTTAAACCTTCACCTATTTCATGTGATTGCAGTTTGCAGATCATTTCAAAATGAATTACATGCAGAACCTTGTGACAGATTATTTATAACACTCTTGGTCATATATACAAATGATGAAGCAAAACACATGTGCAAACTGATGAGTAATATTTAAAACTAGGAGTTGTCTGCAACTTCATTTGTGTGGACTGTTATTGCTCTCTTAAATTAACAGGGTCTAGAACTACATGATCTGCAGCCCCTTTGGCATACTGAATGCCATTTTCTTTTTGCATGAATGGTCTCCACGATAAACTGTAACTTCATTCCTGTGAATAAGATGATGTTGCTTGTACACTCAAAATATGATAACATTATCACTGCAGAAATAACTTGCCATCAAAGGGATACTAATTCATGGACACTTTTATTTTCATTTCTAAACTTTTCAATGCGACACCAAAAGGAAATATACCCTATTTTACCTGCGGAATCATGTGCTGTAAATTAATCAAAATATGATCAAAATGCAATCAGTAATTTTTTTATAAATTGTATTCACTGAAAAATTATTTTAAATTTATCAACTTTACAACATCACGTCAAAATGAAATGAACAATATTTTACCCAAGGGATCTTAGGCTATTCATGAATCAGAATTCCATCAAAACCTGTTCAGTTATTTTTGTGTGAATTGCATTGAACGAAAAATTATAAAAAATTTCTCTTTTTTTATGTCACATCAAAATGAAACATACTCTGTTTCTCCCACATACTGATTGGCTGTACATTAATTGGAATGTCTTTAAATGCATTCAACCAAAAATGGTACTAATTTGGTAAATTTCTCAGGTTTCTGAGATCACATTGATATGAAACATGTCATATTTTATCAGCATTAGTATGGGTTGTAAATTAATTGAAACCCTACAGAAATTTGACTAGTAGTTTTTGCATGAATCAGGTTCAACACAGAATTATATTATACTTAATGCTTTATGATGTAATATCAAACTGAATCATACCCTATTTTATCTATGTGACCAACGTCTATACAATAATCAAAATCCCATCAGAATACCTCTTCTTCTTCTCCTTCTTCTTCACCTTTTCCCAACATTATTGGACTGTCTTAATGCGTTTTCTTCGCCTTTTCCAATCTATAGTTTTCCCTTCTTTCAGCACTGTGTTCACGAGGTCATTCTTAACTAGATCCATCCACCTTATCCTTGGTCTACATCCCACAGGCATCTCCCAAGGTTTCTTGATTGGCTCTTCCTCTGCTCTTCACAGGAAATGACTCTACCACCTTAGTCTTCCCTCTCTGATGACTTCATTATTAATAGCCACTTCAGTTATTTTTCTTATCTCTTCACTTTGAAGGCTGTCCCTCAGAAAAATACCCAATGGCTACATTAACAACCTCATTTCCATCCTCTCAATGAAGGCTTCCTTTGTTTTACATAAAGCCCATGTTTCTGAACCATGAAGGATAACTGTAGTTACTGTAGTCATATACACTTTTAATTTCAAGTTTTTTAGGCATTATTTTATCACATACCAATATATCAATACATTAATCAAAATCCCATCAAAGTGCAACCAGTAGTTTTTTTATGATCTTAAATTAATCAATTTATGATGTCACACCAAATTAATACATACCCTATTTTAGTCATGTGACCAAGGACTACTGATTAATTGAATCAGATTCAATGAAGAACTGACATTAATGTTTCAATTTCTCATTTTCTTGATGTCACATCATATTGAAACATATGGTACTCCATTTTACCCACGTGACCATGGACTGTACATTAAATGAATCCTCCTCAAAATCTGACCAGTAGTTTTTGAGAGAATCACATTCAATGAAATATAATCTTCCTCATCTTTCCAAATCCTGTTTTACCTGCAGCCCCATGGTCTGTACATTAATCAAACCTCCATCAAAATCCACTGATTAGTTGTTGTGTGAATCTTCTTCAACGGAAAACTGACACTATTTTTTAATTTCTCATTTTTCTGACAACACATCAAAATGAATCATACCCTATTTTATTCACAAGACCATGGGCTGTACATTACATGAAACCCCATCAAAATGTGACCAATAGTCTTGCTGAGTCCTGTTCATCCATATAAGACAGACAGCCAAATATATTTTTTTAAATAAATAGATTAAAAAATGGTAGATTCTTTCTCTGTAGCTTATGAACAGTACCCCCATTTTTTTTAAAATGTGTAGATGGTTTTTCGTGGTTACAGTTTTATTATAAGTATAGCTGTAGTAGAGTGTCATAATGTCGACTTGGTATCTCAATCATAATATCTATCAAACCCGTAAATATAAAACAAGCAACAGTGATACTGATATAGGACATTGGAGTAAACCAGTGTTCAGTTTATGGCAGTAATGTTTCTAATTAACCCTTCAGATTTCTTCATGAATCATAAAATGAATTGTAAAATATGACAGAAGGAACATATAACAAAGATGATTCAAGAATACATTACAGCCGGGATTATAAAATAGGAAATATAGTTAACATAGTGAAAAATGTGAAGATTGGAGATGCACAAATAAGCCTATAATGAATGTAAAAACTTGATCTCATAACCTATACAGAAAAAGAGGAATATGAATTATTAATAGAAGCAGGTTACTTGGATTCAAAATATGACCATAAAATTGTTTGTTGAAGTTTTAAATTAAAGATTACATCTTCATTTCAAAAAAGGGTGATCTGCGAATAGCTTCTGCAGTTGAACTACTATGGGCACAACTATTACATGCCAGAAAGGTGATTATTTATACATGTAAACCACTAATGATATTTTCTCTTTACTCTTTCCAGAATCCTGAATAATTACTTGGTGTGGCAGACAGTTAGAAGCCTAACAGCTTATTTGTCAAAGGCTTTCAGAGATGCATATAAAGGGCTTCGGAAGGCTCTTGTTGGCTCTGAAGGAGGAGAAGAGCCCTGGAGGTATTGTGTCACCGACACAAACAATGTCATTGGATTTGCAATTGGAGCCATGTTTGTTAGAGAAGTTTTTCATGGTGAATCAAAACCAATGGTAAGTTTAAAAATTCATAGTTAAACTTATGTAGAAAACAATCAGTACTGTTAAATATTAAATGGTTATTAGCAGAAACATTATGAATTACTAGCTCTCAGTACAAATATATAACTAAAACACATAATTTGGTCAAAAGACACTACACTTAAACAGAAAGCACGATAAACATCATGTATTCTAAGTATATAAAGCTGGAAGACAGGGGTTTTTTTTTTTTTTTAAAAAAAAAAGTTCTACTGCTAATTTCAGTTAGATGAATTATTACTCCTTTGTTCATAAGAAATGACACTGTTGTCCATTGACAAACAAAGCAAGACAACAGTAGCAAAATTCCAAGAAACTTAGAAGTGTCACTCTCTCACTCATATATTTTTCTTTTCTTTGTTCTATGATTTAGTTATTGATAAGCTTACTGATATTTGTAAGTAATTGTTGTCATTAAGTATTAGTTTTTTTTAAAAAATGGGTCAAACTTCACCCTCCTATGATGGACTCTAAGAAAAATTATAGCTGTACTGCAGTCTCTCACCACACTTGCAATAAATCTAACAAAACAAATTTCTCTTTCCTGTTGTGAACTCAAGAGTAGAAAATCTATTGCAAAATGTATGCTCAGGTGTCATATACTGGTCATTTTAATTGCAAAAATTTTGCCTCACTTAACTGTGTACAGAGGTGTGTGAACTGGGGGAGGGAGGGAATTACAAAACTCTATGAAGTGGTTTTGTGTATAACTGACAAGTCTTACCATTAAAACTATAATTCATATCCAAATAACAAGGATGAAAGCATATCATGCAATATTAAGCTAGAATGTTTGAGGCCGCCAATTTGGAGTGAAAAAATTTCAGTTCAGAAACTCACATGATTCTGTATGTAGCGTCATCTGACAGTGCTCAACAAGTACTTTAAAATGTAACATTAATATTGACAATAGCAAATGAATTTAAAAAATATATAGTGACAATTTTAAAAAAAAAAAATCCAAAATGTCTTAAAATCTACAAAGATGGTAGGGTGGTCTAAATATGCATCATTAACACCTGAAATGTGAGAAATGAATAAATGAGGAATCCAAAAAGGCCCCTACAATAGAAACAAAACAAATGCATAGGATGTAGCAGTGTGACTAGTTGAGGCCAGATGCTGCAACACCTGATGCCAGTTCACAGGAAATAAATGTTGCCGGTTAGATAAAGCTGACAATATTGAATGAAATATTAGAAAGTCAGATCTTTGACAATTGTGATATAGTATTTAAAATCCACCAGTATCTGGTGGTCTTTTAAAAGTTGTTCTATGTGAACAAAGTGGAGTTCTGATCCCTTGTGATTCAAAAATAATTTTAAAAAGCCCAGTGTAGCTGTATTAAAATTCTTATAACAAATTTTCACAAATAAAGATGGTCAACAGTTTATGTTGTATTCACAAGGAGTGTGTCACACAAGTATTTAACTGATTTAAATAGTATTACACAGGATCATTCTTCAACACTAATAAATAACTCATGTGACATACAACTGGATATGTGATGTGAGAAAAATGAGATTTCCGTAGTTGCAATTTCTGTCCAAGTGCTGGTAGCTAAAATTCAATAATTACATAGAAGGTTGTTTGGTAGCCGAATGGACAAGTTTTTTTTTTTTAAATTTAATTTAATTGTAATGGAGCACAGGCTCCGGTGGCAATTTCCCTACACCCCCATCTTCCCCCTTTCCTGCACCCACCTATATTTGCCATCTACAAATTTTATCTTTAAATTCTTTCAACATTTTCGGTAAATTATTCATCATTTCTCTTGGTAAATCATTCCAATCCCTGACACCCTTGCCTAAAAAAGAGAATCTTCCAACACCCTTGTGCCTGAAATCGACTGCCAGCTTGTGGTCATGGTCATCTTTTATCTTCCATGCACTACTTTTCATGCCTACTCCAATATCTTTCCATGCCTCATCACCAGTATATGCCCTGTACACTCCCATGATCCTCCTCATCCTTCTCCTGTCATTCCAGCTCCTTTATCATACCCGTCACTGATTGCATTCTGCGATAATTGCCAGAAACAAATCTAGAAGCCCTTTTATGCACCCTCTCCAACTCCTGTATTTGATACATAAAATGAGGGTCCCATACTACACTACCATATTTGAGCAATGGTCTGACCAAAGTTTTTTAACCCAATTCCTTTAGTTCTCTCGTACATCCCCTCACCACTCTCTCCAACAAGTGCAGAATTTTGAAACCTTTTCCTACCAACTGTCCAATGTGTCCTACTGTAAGGTATCCCTCCTTCTATTTTCAATTTTTCGGTTAGATCCGGTCAAGTTTAAGGTTAACTTTAGTATCCGATACCACACTTAAAATCGAGTTGACAACACTTTCCATACACTAAAGTGAATAAATAATTTATAGCCAATGTAAATAACATATAAATGGAATTAAATCAACGATATTCTAATAGGAAATAGGTAACCTCATGTAAAAGTAAACTCGTAATACCAGATATTGACATTGTTTAACGAGTTATTCTGAACCAATTTAAATGAAGGAAAGGATTAAAATGAGTAAATACAGTCACTAAATAAACCTTTTATCATGGTTATTAAACTTTATGGCAGAAATAAACACATAATTTAAATACAAATCAAACCTAACCAGAAATTTGGACATATACCAGATTTTGGTGTTTCTGAAGTGATTGTCGTCCAGTAAAGAGTGTCAAGAGCTAATAATAGCCAGGCCTAGAACTATTATAAACATAACTTCACATTTAAATACAGTTTAGCAAGTATTTTAAAGAAATAAACTGGATGTTTGGATAAGTAAACCGAAGTAGTATGAAGACATCACATTGTAATGAAATTTGACCATTTTAGAGTCCTAAAAGTGAACAGAATAATCCCTGAGAGAGTTTAGTAGGATAATTAACAGGTTTCTGATAGTTTTCAAGCATTTAATAATCACAAGAAGTAATTATGAAGGAGTTTGAACACTCATTTTCTTAAACAGTTCACATAAACAATTTTTGGTCTTTTAAGTAGTTTCAGGAGTTAAAAAGTAGAGAAATACGTAGGAAATAAACTAATCTTTCAGTTTTAATAGGTTTTAAGCAGTTTCAGTCCGTAAAATATGAAATATTAGCAAGTACAGGAAGCCGGTAAATTGACTAGATTTTCGAGACTTTCGGAATTAATTCTAACACTTATAAACCATTTCAAAAGCGCTAAGAGCATGTAAATGATAGTAAACACACATAATTAATTTTCTAAACACATTTAAAGACATTTTACTGACCTTCTGTCTGGTAATCCAATCACAAAGTAACTTGCTATAGACACTGCACATATAAAATGCTTCTACACTGATTTTAAACACAGTCACACAGTATAAAGTAGCTAATAAAATAAAACAGCAATAAAGAGAAGTAAATTCACCTAAATCTTGTAGTTTCCAACCATTTAAGTATTTTTAAATATAATCTGAACACGTAAAATAGAACATCCCAGTTTAACATTTTTTCATTTAAAAGCATACCCAGATTCCGGGTTAAAATGTAGTTTGCCTTAACAATCCATTCTTCTAGTTTCATACATATTAATTTCACGTCATTTAAAGCCATAGAACCGATGTTATGAATTTTCTAAAAAACACTCGGTAACAACCCACGTGTAAATAACTAAACAATTTATTGTGTCTCAGATATGGCACTTACAAAGATGAAATAAACTCTAAAATACACAGTTTAATTTAGGCTACACATTGATAATTTTTCCAGCTGGACAATCCATAAAACTTCAGAGCTATACCATAAAACATAAATAATAATTACAACTGATTGTTGGAGATTACTGGTTTTACCATAACTCAACGGATTTAAACAAAGTTTATATTTAGGGAGAGACTAAAATCGGGAGTAATATTTTAAGCCTAATTTCGAATGAATAATTAAAGCCCATTTAAAAAAGAGGTAACAAAACGTTGACTAACGTGGTAGGTCTTTTCACACATCCATATTTGGTAATTTTTGGAGAGAGGAGGTCTCACGTGACACGAGCTTATATAAGTCAGTTCGACTTGGGCAGACGGGCGCTTGGTCTTCAGTCTTAGTTACAACTCGGTGGCGAGAGCACGTACGTGCTAGGCGCTGTTTGGAGAGCTGTGGATCATGGGAAGTTGTGACATCATGGCGTCAGGCAGGAAACGAGTCTAGATGGAGGACACGCCTAGCGGCGGCCATTTTTGAAAGTTGAAACCAGCTTCATTTCGGACTATCAGTTTCTGGACATGTAAATTTCAATTCTATTTTGGGGGTTTTTTCTTGCGGTTCTTGCTCTTGTTTCTCAACTTGTGATCTTTGGAGAACGTTTATATCCGATTGCCTTGCTAACTTTGACTTGTAATATTTACGTGAAAATTCTGAGAATATATAATCCAGTGATTCAACATGGGATTTTCATTTCTAAAATACTACCTTTCTTGCAGTAGGTTAAAAACTGTGAGTGGTGACTGTGGTCAATTTTTAACAGTTAGCATAAGTATTTCAACACGGTTACAGAACTTTACTTTGGACTTAGAATATTTTGGAAGAAGACAACTGGTTCAGGTGAAAAAAGCCGGTACCTAACCCCCACTACCCGCTTAGTCCCTGACATTACCCAGTTAAGCTTGTTATCAAATTTAATGCCAAGATATTTTCATTTCAAATCTTCAGCAAGCAATGTAAATATATTACTTGTAATATTGAAAATTCCCACTTTGTGCCCTGCAAGGAACATGTGGTATTTTTTATTTAAAATAATAATAACAATAAAGATATAAAAATTGATATATATTCCATCTGCATTGTTTATATCAGATGTTGCAGTGATATTTGAAATTAATGTAAATTTTAAGAACCAATTTTTGTCTGGGAAATGTTTTTTACAGTTGATTATAATATCACTATCCTGATGGGATCTTTGAATGAAAAGTTTTCAGTAATGCTACCAGCCCAAATTGCACCTCATTCTCTTGCTTTATGAGATTAAAAAAGCTCACTTTATTCAGAATGAGTTAATAATCATAATAATTAGATTAATTGCTATTGAGCATTTTCTCTGGTGGCAATTTTCCTACACACCTGCTTTTGAATTACATGATTTTATTTATTTAAACTCTTTCAGTGTTTAGTGTAAATTGTTCACTATTCCCCAAATAATTTATTACAGTCCCTGACTCACATATCGAAAAGAAAAATCTCACTCCCGTATGTCTGTAACCAAGAACCAGACTATGATCATAGGTTGTCTTCCCCCATCCATATGTTCCTAATTCTTCTACCAAAATTTATCCAGGTCTCATTGTCAATATGTATCCTACACACCACCAGAACTCTCCTAACAGGCCTCCTGTCCTTCCAATGACTCCCAACCCAGTTTAGTAACTGATTGCTCCTCCAGTAATTTTTACAAACAAATTTAGTTATCCTCCATTGTACACTCTCCAACTTCTGTAACTTATACCCTAATGTGGGTATTCAAATAACAGTATGCCAAAATTTTGTAGTCCAATTCTCTCACTTCCCTCCAATAAATAATAATCATACAAATCATTAATCATTTTATTTGTATACCTGAACAGCTGGCACTTTTTGCATTTGCTTCCATTTTATACTGACCTACTAAAATAGATATACTGTCCTGCTCAGCTTTCTGTTTAAAATCCCTACTCAAATTACTCATTTTATATAGCATTATGCAGGCAACTAAATTCCGACTTCAAACCATCATAATCATTAATTAGAAGGATTGGTCAAAATTCCAAATACACTACTTTTTGCCACACCTACTTTCATTTCCACCTTTTATATAATGTATTTCCTGCCATAACTCCTTCTTTCTACCTTTTTAAGAATTTGTCTACCCAACAAGTCACTTTTCTATCAACTACAATGGCATTTACCTAATCTGCCACAAATTATGACTAACTCTGTGAAATTCCTTGGAGAAATCTGGTGATATACTATAACCAGCACTTCCCCTGTCCATTTTATATGACATATCTTATGTGTAGCCCAGTAACTGCGATTCGAATGAATAACCACTCCTAAAACCATGTTACTGATTCACAAACCACTTCCTTTCCTCACAAAAATTTCTGATATGGTTGAGTTTCAAGCACTCTATCAACTTATCTGCTGTTGTCAAAGTAATTCGCCTATAATTATCAAAATTATTTTTCCCTGCTTTATGAATTGGTACCACTATTGCACTTTTACACTAACATGGTATGGAGCAAATCTTCACTCTGAATATAAATACTGTTTCTCGTATGGAGCAATGGCCCATCCCCCTAGCTTTGATCCTTCTTCTTCTTTCTCAACTTTATGGATTTAGGCTGTAAAGCCTGTTCCCACATCAGGAGAGAAAATCCTGCATCTTATTATTGGGTGGTCAATTGTTCTACCTTGCGGATTGTATTTTAGTGCTGTTTTGGAATTCTTTCTCCATTCATCTTTTGTCTGCAATAGTTCGAATTATATGTAATTTCAGATGTACTACATCTTAACTTAAATATACATACTTTCAATCTGATATGTTTACCCAAAAGAGTTTTACCTTATACAGAACTTCATTTCTGCTGTCATTTTTAACAAGCATTCTCTTCTTAGTTACCATATTTATTTCTTTGCAACAGCACTTTTTGTTTGTAGCCTGTTCTGTTGGAACAATAGTTAATTTGTAGGTAGTTCCTGTTCATTTGTAAGCATTAATATGCTTCACTGCAATTATCCATCTTACTCCTTCTGTATTTGTATTTACTTATCTTTCCAAGAACTTCTTCTCCTGTCATTAGTGCTACAGCCTTGAGATTCATCCACTCTTCATTACATTAATTTCCACAATTTGTTGGTCTAAGTAGCTTTTCATCTTTGATATGTATAATCACATTTTACTATCACATTGTTGTCGATTATCATGTGGTTGAATGAATCTAGTGTTGGTCTTATGAATCCATTTTGTTGGTATGACAAACTTAGAAATGACTACAGGGTGATTGGGGTGTAAGGGTTTTGGGAGAGACTATACCAGCCTTTTCCAACTAAATGTCAACCTCTCCTTCACATGGTACACCCTGTTTGCCCAGACAAGGCTCTGGCGACTGAAAGATTCCCGATATAAGGAGTCACCCACTGCTTGCCAACGGCCTCTGAAAGGAGGGCAAAAGAGTGGGGAGCAGTTCAGGGCACCCTCTTGTCCTTGGGGTTGGAAACAGCCCCTAAAAACAGATGAATCAGAAATGACCAATGGCATGGGGCTCTACATCTACATATATACTCTGCAATTCACAAAACTGTGGGTGGCAGAAGGTGCTCAGCACCAAAGCTAATCTCTTTGTTGTGCATTCAAATCCCTAATAGTACAAGGGAAAAAAGAATTCATTTAAGAATCATTGCGGTGCCTTATTTCTCTAATCTTATCTTTCCTGACATTCCGACTTAAATAGGTTGGTGGACAAAGTATTTCACTACATTCGTAAGTGAAAGTGGAGTACACATATTTACCAGTAAGTTTAAATGAAACGTGCGTCGTCTATCTACCAGAGACTCCCAGCCTAGTCTACTGATCAGTTCTGTGACACTTTCATAAGGACTCTAGCAAGCGGTCACAAATTGAGCGGCTCTTCTCTGTACTATCTCTATACTTTCGATCAACCCTTTACGAAACGGATCCCAAATGGCACAACAATAGTCCAAATGTGGATGCACAAGAGATTTGTACGCTATCTCTTTAGTTTGTTCATTACAATTTTTCAAGATTCGACCTATGAATCGCAGCCTAGAATTAGCTCTACCTACTAACGAATTAATGTGTAAGTCCCATTTCATGTTCCTTTGTAGTGTTACTCCCAAATATTTCATAGATTCAACCATATCAATAACTGAATTGTTTAACTCATATTTCTGAAAAATCAGATTCTTTTTGTTAGTTATGCTCATTGTCTTGAACTTTTTACAATTTAGTGTAAGTTGCCACTCAATGCACCATGCCAAAATAATACCCAGATCACGCTGAATTTCTAAGCAATCAGCCAAATCCTTATTTCCCTATAAATAACCGCATCATCAGCAAACAATCTATAAAGGCTCCGAGATTGTTTATAAAAATTAAGAAAAGAAGTGGTCCTATTACACTACCTTGAAGTACACCCGATGTAACATCTATATTAGAAGAACTTTCTCCTTCAATGACGACATACTATGACCGACAAGTTAGAAAATCCTTTAACCATTCACAAAGCTGATCTGATACACCGTACACTCGAAGCTTCGCTAAAAGGCGGTTGTGTGACACAGAGTCAAAGGCTTTCTGAAAATCTAAAAAAATTGCATCTACTTGTGAACCTGCATCAATAACTTTCATTACATCATGTGTTAATAGGGCAAGCTGTGTTTCGCATTATCTTTTCTTCCAAAATCCGTGTTGATTTGTGGTAAGCAAATTATTATCATCTAGAAAATTCATAATGTTCGAGCATATAATATGCTCCATAACTCTACTACAAACAGATGTTATAGATATGGGACGATAGTTTCCAGGATCACTTCGATCACCTTTTTTGAAAATCGAAGTTACTTGCGCGATTTTCCAGTCAGAAGGTACTTTACGCTCTTCTAATGATTTACTGAATACATCAGACAGAAATGGTCCAATTTCCATCGCATACTCTGAAAATACTCTTACTGGAATTCCATCCGGGCCTGGTGCTTTCCCCCACTTCAGGAGCTCTAATTGCTTTATGATACCTGCAGTATCTATTCCAACTTGACATGGCATGGGAAAACGGGAATACTATCCTTATTTTCATCAGTAAATGAATTTTTAAATACATTATTTAGTACATTAGCTTTATCATGGCCTTCATTAACCTCGGAACCTTCATGAAATAGTGCTGGAATATTGCTATTGGTACAATTGACTTTTCGTACATACGACCAAAATTTCTTTGGGTTTTCTGTGAGACTTAGAGAGAGAGTTGGAATGAAAATCATTGAAGGCCTCATGCATTATATTCTTAATACGTCCTCTTAACTCAGCTAAGGTTTCTAAATCGTTGCGACACCCCTTCCTTCTTGAGTGTGCGTGTATCCTCCTTTGTTTTTTGAGTAATCGTTTGACCTTGCATGTGTACCACAGTGGATCATCCTCCCCATTTATTGTCCGTTTTGGTATATGTATATCCATACCTTCCCTGACTATTCGTATAAATCAATGCCACAATGGTGTCCTTTGTTGACTTGAAGTTATGGTGATTATTCCTAAGGTAGGCTCTAAAACACTCCTTTGAGGCCTTACTGAATCTGTATACAATCCGCCCTTTTCTCCTTTTTCGCTTGGTCATTAGTTTGATAATTGCAATTACCGTTTTGTGATCACTTATTCCTGTGGTCATTGAAATGTCAGTGAATAATTCTGGCGTGTTGGTAACCAGCAGATCTAAAATATTTTTGCTACCATTATGACACCACATAGGTTCATTAACTAGCTGCTCGAGAAGATTATCTGACAACAAATTGAGATTTACTTCAGAAGCTTTCATATCCCTACTACCCGTAATGTGAATGTAATCACGTCAGTGAATATAAGGCAGATTGAAGTCACCTCCTAGAATCATAGCATCATAGAAAGTACTAATTTTATCAGAAGGATTACAAGTCATTGTCATTTGTTCAAAAAGGGGTCTGATATTCTGGGATACATATCTTCAATAAGCTTCCAATACATATTAAAAGTCTAGAAGATTATAAAAATAAATTCAGGAAATAATCGAAAGAATTTTTAATTGACAACTCCTTCTACTCTGTGAAGAATTTATTTCTAAGGTATCTACAAAATAACTGCCAGTAGCTTATGTAAATATAGTTAACATTATTAATTTACATGTATGCTATTACTGTGCATCTCCTGGTGTATCTATTATTTTGTTATGCAATTGTTCTTGGTAAAATGTATGCTATGACTGTACATCTTCTGGTATATATATTATTTTGTTATGGAATTGTTTAATGTACCATACATGCTATGACTGTACGTCTTCTGGGGTACGTATTACTTTGTTATGCAACTGTTTATCTGTAAAATGACAACTAACCACATCCCACAGAGCCAGTCTCTTATATTGGGATCAATGGAAAATGAATTTATTGTATTGTATTGTATGATCCTGAAAACAGCTAGCTATACTGTTTACGATATTTCTTAACTCCTCGGCGATTGCTATGTTGGAATCTGGTGGACGGTAGAAGGCGCCTATGATGAGTTTTGACCCAGCAACATTAAGTTTAATCCAGATGATTTCACAGAACGTATCAACATCTATTTCATTACATGGGAGAAATTTACTCACAGCTATAAATACCCTACCACCATGAGAATATAATCTGTCTTTACAAAAAAATTTAATGCAATCTTTAAAAATTTTGGCGGAACTTATTTCTGGTTTTAGCCAACGTTCTGTACTGATAATGATATCTGCTTCTGTGCTACAAATAACGCTTTCAATGTCCGGTTGTTTGTTACAAATGCTTCTACAGTTCATTATGAGAACTTTTAAGTGTTGAGATTCTTTTACATTCCTCCTCCATTCCGGTAATGCATCTGTTTGGGTTGCCCGTAACAGTATTTTGTGTTTTGGGTCTTCCTCCCTCAGCCTAAAAAACCACTCAGTGCAATCCACACAGCCCCTGCCATACATGTAGCTGATTCACGTGTGTAGTGCACACCTGACCTATTAAGGGGAACCCTACATGACTAGACCCTATGGCAAAGATCAAGAAATCTGCAGCCAATATTGTCACAGAAAAGTCTTAGTCTCTGGTTCAGCCCCTTAATACGGCTCTGAACCAGAGGTCCACAATCAACTCTGTCTATGATGCTACACATGGTTGGCTCTGCCGATATCTTGTGGCCACTGGCCACAGAGTTCAACCTTTCAGCCAGCCACCGGAAGGAAAAGAGGATAACCTCCAACCCAAGGTGACAAGCATCATTGGTGCTGACATGAGCCACAATCTGTAGTTGGGATGCAGAAGGCAATGGAAAACCACTGCATTAAAGACCCAAAGTTTATCCCAAGGACATGTAATCCTCTTAAATTTCATGTATCATGATGGCTTTTTCCTGGGAAAAATATTCTGGAGCTAAAATAGTCCCCCAATTGGATCTCCAGGTGGGGACTACTCAGGGAGGAGTCATCAGAATGGATATAAACATTCTACTAGTCAGAACATGGAATGTTAGAAGTCTGAATAGGGCAGGTACGTTAGAAAGCATAAATCGGAAGATGGAATAACTTAAGTTAGATATTGTTGGGATTAGTGAGTTTAAGTGGAAGGATGCACAGGATTTCTGGTATGGGGAACAAAGGATAATTAGCACACAAGCTATCAATGGAGTCACTGGCATAGGATTTGTAATGAATAAGTGATTAGGGAAATGGGTGAGTTAATATGAACAGTTTAGTGACAGGGCTTATTTTGATGATGTTAGAAACTAAGCTCACTCCAACCATATTATTACAAGTGTATATGCCAATTTCACAGGAAGATGA
Organism: Vandiemenella viatica; assembly: GCA_031002005.1. Taxonomy (NCBI): domain Eukaryota; kingdom Metazoa; phylum Arthropoda; class Insecta; order Orthoptera; family Morabidae; genus Vandiemenella; species Vandiemenella viatica. The sequence goes on from CM061921.1 coordinate 371,095,272, forward strand.
TGAAGAAATAGAGAAAATGTATGCTGAAATTGAAAAATTAATATAATATGTGAAGGGGGAGGAAAATCTAATAATTATGGGTGATTGGAATGCGATAGTGGGAGAAGGAAAAGAGAGGAATACTGGAAGAAGTTTTGGTCTAGGATAAAGAAATGAGTGAGGAAGCAGGTTCTTAGAATTTTGTGAAAGATATAAGCTAGTAGTGGCAAACACACTGTTTAAGAACCATGCAAGAATGCTACACACCTGGAAATGTCCTGGAGATACAGGCAGATATCAGCTAGATTATATCATGGTCAAACAGAGATTCAGGAATAAATTTCTTGACTGTAAGGCGTACCCAGGGGCAGACATAAACATTGGCCATAATTTGATAGTAATGAAGTGCAGGCTGAAATTCAAGCAAATAAGGAAGCAGTATAAGCAGAACAAACTGGAAATTAAAAAATTGAAACAATCTAACACCAGAGAAAAATGTGCAGAAACGGTAGACTTAGGTCTAAGAAGTAACTGTGAAAGGAGCTCAACCAAGGATGAATGGAATGCATTAAATACTGAAATATTGAAAACTGGTAAAGAAATATTAGGGTTTACGCAACAATCTGCCCGAAAACCTTGGATCACAGAATAAAGTATGGAGCTGATGGATCAGAGGAGAAGGTACAAAAATGCTCAGGATGAAGCAGAAAGAGAGCAATACAGGCAATTTAGAAATCAAATCACAGGAAATGCAAAAAAGAGAAATGGCTACAAGAGAAGTGCGAAGAAGTAGAAAAGGAAATGGTCGTAGGTAAAGTGGATGTTGCATATAGGATGATCAAACAGAATTTTGGAGAAATGAAGAAAACAGGTTTGAACATTAAAGCTGCCAATGGCAAATCTCTTTTAAGCTCAGATGATAGAGCTAACCGATGGAAGGGACATTGAGAAATTGTATGATGGGGACGACTTGAACAATAGCGTAAAGGAAAAGGAAGGCGATATCGACATTGGTGACTTAGGAGATCCTGTTTTGAGAATAGAATTTAATAGAGTTCTGAATTATTTGAAAACAAATAAGGCAGTTAGAATTGATGAGATCCCTGCAGAACTTCTTAGATCCCTAGGAGAAGAAGGAATCAAAAGCTTATTCAAGATGATATCAAAAAGTTATGAAACAGGAGAAATTCCAACTGATTTTAATAGAAATATCATCTTCACACTTCCAAAGAAAGCATAAGCTGACAAATGTGAGAATTATCGCACCATTAGTCTAACATCACATGCTTCAAAATTACTGACCAGAATAATATACAGAAGAATGGAAAGGGTAGTAGAAGAGATAATAGGGAAGATCAGTTTGGGTTTAGGAGAAATCGCAGTACAAGGGAAGCAATTTTGGCTTTAAGATTAATACTTGAAGGATGGATCAAGAAAAACAAATGTAAAACATACTGCTTGATCGGGGCTGTAGCTTACAGCAGCTTGTATTAACTACTATCATGTCTGGTACCCTTAAGTGATTCTATTTACAGTCACCAATCCCTCATAATTACCCCAGGGGATAAAGGTATGTTCTTAAAATACAACTTCAGACTTCCTGATTAATTCCAAATTATATATTTTGCAAAAGTTCTTACATAAACTCGGTACCAGCGTAGGCCTAAAAGAAAAGCACCAGACTTCTATCCAAAATAAATGATTACACTTTAAACCATACTCTCACAGTAAGCAACTTCCTCCTAACCCCTAGATGAAAGTTAAAAGTTCATCTTGAAGGAAGACTGAGCCTGCTCCACTGTAGCGTCAATACTAAAATTTCCTACATCTCCGTGACCAACCAACACGCCATCCTCTCGGTTCAATTTCTGCCGAATTACTGCTGCCCACCTAGGTTAGCTGTGGCTCCTTATATTCATATTGGGCCAGCTGATACAGCAGATGCTTGATTTGACAAAGGGAAACCTTAATTTTATTCTGACATTTTGATATGTTATGAAGCACATTTTAAATGTCAGTTTTAGTTATGAGAAGTTTCCTCCTAGGACTTGTGGATTTTGAGTTAAAGTTGTGAAAGCTTTATTCTGTCATCATTCCTACAATTCGCTATTCTGTGAAATGATTCTGTTATGAAAATGTTCTATAAAAATTTCCTCAACTTTTGACATATCCCAAATGTAATCCCAAATGTAATTGATAGTGAAAATTGACTTTGACTATAAGTGCAAAGTCAGCTAAAAACTTGTATGTTGACTATCTCCAAATATATGAATGCTACCGATCTGGAATATATTTCAAACTTTACAGAATTCAATTCTCTATCTGATGGTAATATTATTTCCTCATTATCTATTTCCCTTAATGCTAATCCTTTGTATCCAAAATGATGCTTTATAGCAGCAATTACGTTCAAACCTTAATTTCCCTTTTACAGTTTATAAAGTGAAACATGGACTTTAGGAATACTGGAAAGGAAGATTGTGGTACTACAGAAAAATGTTGAAAATTTCGTGGACAGACAATGTAAGAAATGAACGAGTTTTGGAAATGATGGGTGAGGAAAGCTTACAGAAAGAATAGACAGCCTGGTAGGTCATATTTTGAGACATGCTGGATTGGTTAATTTGCTGGTGGAGAGAACAGTCGAAGATAAGAATTGTAGAGGAAGACAGAGATTAGAATATATGAAGCAGATTATTGAGGATGTGGGTTGTAAGGGATATGTAGAGATGAAGAGGTTAGCACAAGATAGGATGGGATGGAGGATTACATCAAACAAATTGGTTGATTAAAACCTATCTTGCACATTATATAAACTCAGGTTTACCCACAGTTTTTTAATCACAAATATGTAATCAATTATCAATGTTGTGTCTCTTCTTGTTCATGTATACTGAATTATATTCTTATTTTGTAAAAATGTGGTAGTTATTTTAAAATCATTTAATGTGGCGAAATTTTGTAGAGATTTTCATTCAGTGTTATTTATCCATTACTTCTACAAGATTCGGAAAGATTTTTTGCCAACACATACATTAAAATATTGGCATATTGTCACATAATTTGTTTCGTTTATGTGCATAACATGCTGCTGCAAATTTTTCATAAACATCAGCACTTTCCTCCCTTCTTCAGGTCAACACACACATATTGCTGTTACATATCGTCTAGCTACTTTTATGCTTATGGAGATTATTTAGTCGTTTAAAACATAATAGCCATAGATTCCATTTTCACATGGATTTCTCAGTAAGTATCCTACTCCTAATGATGCTTTCTTTCTTTGGACATGGCAGTGTAAAATAATATGTAACCTTTCAACTCTGATGTTCCTCTCAACTTTTTCTTGATTTCTGTTACTAGACTTACATCTATGTTTGTTGTTTTTAACTGGTTTTGTAATTTCTGTTCTTTATGTGCCAGAACTATTACATTCCTACTAACAATGCATAACTCTTCTGCAGATCCCAGTCATTTTGCCTTATTTCTTCCTATGGTTGTCTTGGTACGATCTGTTCTACTATTTCTTCTCTCTTGATGGTTGCCAGTAGGAAAATGTGTCCTGGTCACATTATGAGTGCTACACATCATATGACCAGTTCCACCTCCAAGCTTCTAGTCTGGCTCCTTTGCATATTAATACCTACAGACAGAATTCTCTCCTTCACTGCATAGATACATTCAGAACTTCACTTAATCCCTAGTGCAAACTCGATTTCATACTCAACAGTGTGCCTCATCCATCACTCTTGCTGTACAAAAGTTCTCTTCTCTGATAATCATGCTGAAGTCTCTATCCATCACCCTGACTGTCTTGTGTTGTTCTGGTGGTTTTATTCTCACATCAAGGCCTTCAGACTTGCATGTTTTTATGTCAGTTTCTCTTAGTGAGAAGGTACAAGTTTTGAGGTGCCAGAAATTTGCCTATCATCCCCTCCGATCTGCTACATCTGCAACCCTAATTACATCCTTATCAGTACCTTAGCACATTTTTAACCTAGCTGTTACTCTCATAATAAACTCTGGCTCTATTTCAAATTTTCTATTCTTCTGATTTCTAGTTACACGAAGAAGTTTCAACCTAAATCTTTCCTGTCCCATCTCTGGGTTACAGTTCCTAATGATCTTATTAAAGCAGCTGCTTAATGCCTCTGGTATTGTTGCACCCTTGGTAACTCCTTCTTTCGATTTATTTATAACTGTGAAAATAGCTTCTCTTCTTCTTGATTTACTAATGTAGGCACAGAAATTTCTAGCAGCATCATTTATTATTTCCTCTTCAGTCTTATTTTTCATGAGTCTTTAGCTTCTGTCTTTGATGCTATTCACTCCTTGTTAATTATTTTCAACTGTTCCCTAATGACTAGTTGACCTAACTTTGTTGTCTTCACATTTTAGGAACAATTTCAACCTTCTGAACTCCCTGTTATAGTATGTAGGTTCCTTTCATTTCTGTTTTGGAATAAACATTTCTCCCTACTTTCTTATTATACCTTACAACTGTTCCTACTTCCTGTCCACTGCATTAGTGCTGTACTTCTAAATACTAAACCTGTTTGAAATATCTCTTAAATTAAGAAATAACTGCTCTTTTAAAATTATACCAATACCACCTCCTGTTTTGGTCACTGGTTTACTGAACCTTCAAACATCCAAAAGAAAACTGTTTCATGACCACAGTTCCTTCAGTAAACTAATTCCCACATAGTTATTATCAGGCTTTATTAGAAGATGTCCTAAATATTTTGTCCCCTTGTGGTCTGCTCTACCAGTTTTGAGAAACATCATGCCCTCTCTAAAGTATTTGATAGGTTCTGCTCCCCTGTGATCTAATCTTACTACCCTTCCAGTCCCCATCAATAATGACCTACCTACATTCACATCTGAACTCCAAATATGAATTAGTTTCTCTCCAAGTGCCTCATTTTGGTCATCTACTAAACACATAATACTCTTTCCTATCCTTCCACATTCCTCAAAAATCTACCCCTATTAACTCATGATTGTCATCGATAAGCACTTGGAAAGTGTGGTAGTCTTTGCTAACCAGTGTTGTTGCTCACCCACCAACTTCTCCTCTATCTCTGTGGTACACTCTATAATTCTCTGCGAAAACAAAAATTTTAAATTTTTTTTTTACAACTCATCCCTTTTTAAAACACACTATCCCTATAACTACTTTTGTTTGTGCATCACTATCACTATCTAGTTACTGATTGCTATTGCCCTGTTCATTGCACTTCTACAGTTTACCAGTAACAGACATTGGCAAATCTTGCAGATCACACTGTTTTCCAAGATTTTTAGTTTGACATTGAGTTGTTGAGTTTGAAGGAACAATATGAATTAGAGTACCAATGAAAATAGTCACGTAATTTTCTTCAAGTTTACTATGTACCATTTTAACTAAAGGTTTTAATAACCACAACATAATGTTGTGGTATCAAACACTAAGTACATATTAGATAGAAACTGACAACACCACCATCAATAAAATTTGCCACAAAAGAAATTTGAAATAGTTCATAAAAAAAGTACCTAGTACATAACATGTCAGTTCTTTGCAGCAAAATATTTGAAGTTTTAACTGAATGACTGAACTATAATTATATTGTCATACCAATTACAGTTACTTGTAATCCTGAATAAAAAAAAACTCTCTAACTGTAATGGAATAATTGCTATGGGAAATGACCAATTTTTCCTTACAAACTTCTATTGCATAAACATATCTTTAAAGACCTTATCTCTTCATAGATTTCTATGTTGCTGTATCTGTGTGATGTCATTCACAAACTCATGTGGATACCATATTAGAAGTCAAGTTAAATGTTTTAATTCAAATATTCAGAGCTCACATATTTTTTATGAATGATGCAATGAAACATAAGTACACACACATTTAAAGCTAAAATTTTATGAGGCTGTCAAGTAGTTGATATCATACAGCTAACGCTCAATTGGTAACGGACCTAAGTTTTCCTATGCATAAATATGCTAATTACTTTTCTCATGTAATCTTTTGGAAAATGAAGGACATCACCTCTGTTTTTCTCTTTTTTTCTGACACTTGCTCAAATATATTTTTTTTCTGTTGCTAAAACAGTCTTGTTTGTTAATAATATCATATTTCAAACTGTGTCAAATTTCCTTTCATATCTAGCTGTGTTACCTGTAACAATCTAATCGCCATTTGTATGTAGCCCATCTGCACTCAGACTTCAAGGCAATAATGACAATGTTAAAGATAACAGTTTTTAAATACAGCTAGATTTTTTCTTTTTAAAAAATCATGAATAGAGTACTATATGGAATGCTGTTCATCACATGGTACAACAGTGTTCACATGTTTCACTGGGATGTAAATCTGGTGGTATGTGTATGACACAGAAAGAATGCATCCTGAAGATGAGCTTGCTTCTCACAGGATGGTAAGTAATTATATAGTTGGGAATTTTTTCATCCTAATTGTCTATTTAAATCTTCTAAAAAATGAATGTAATTACATGAATTTTTTCACACTCTTAAGGTAAGAATTCTTTACTTTTTTGACCAAGAGTACATTTAAGATGGACAAAAGGAATATTTTGTTTCATTAATAAAATTTGATTAAGAAAAATATCATTTTGTGAAAATAACTACTCAATAATTTCATAATCTAAAAGTGTAAATCATTTTCTTCTTCTAACATTTCAGGCTGAAAACATGATAAATGAAATAAGAACAGCTTTTAAAAGTAATTTAAAGAATCTTAAATGGATGGATGCAGAGACAAGGGAAGCAGCTGAGAAGAAAGCAGATGCAATCACTGATATGATAGGTGCAGTATCACAAGTTTACCATGAAGAATGTACTCACTTAGATAATTAATTCATTTAGCTTCTAATGAAATGTCTGTACCTAGAATCTTTTATTCTGCTTGAGACTCTGTATGCATACCATTTTCTTAGAAATTAATAATGTACAATTAAAATTTAAATTCAATTAAATCACTAGTTATGGCTGCTTATACTTCACAGTATCCATTTTTGTTCATACTATTCACCAGAAATTTGTATGGTGAAATGATAGCTGTGAACATAAATTGCTAACAGGGCATAAACTTCATTATAACAACAAATTGAAATCATAACACATCAGCTGATTTAGCATTCTTATTCTATCAACAAGTCAATCAAAGATACAAATACACTTGCCAAAAAAAAAAAAAAAAAGAAATTGAAGCACCCAGAAGACATGGTTGGAAGTAAATATAACTTGGTACACAAACATTCAGCATGTGTAAATAGATATAGCAGTGACAGACAGAATGGCCACTAGTATCCATTAGTTTTTTTTTACTGTTTAGTGTTACTGCCAGGTCTGGTAGACTATATGAGATGCATAAACAGCATCAGATGTTGAGTGGTCACTGTGATAGACACAGAGGTGCTGCATTCTTGTGTGAGACAGCATTATCAGCACTTGGCATAGTTTGAAAGGGGCCTCATGATTGGACACCATTTGGCAACCTGGTCAAATCATGCAATATCCACATTTGTGAGGCATTCAGATTTTACAGTGGCCTGATGTTGGACTGCACTAGAATGTGAGGGCAGGCATTGTCAAGGTACCTCTTGACCATGTCTGACCACCATAAAGGAAAATTGCATTATTGTAATGGACTTTCTACAACATTCTGTGTCATCTTACAGCTTTGGTCAGAGGCTAGCAGGGGCCAGACTAGGGAATTACTGTCCAATGCATAGGCTGTCATTAACATCAAAACGCAAACAGCTATGTTCGGAGTGGTGGTCGTAAAAATTGAGTGAAATCTGATGGTACAATGTCATAGACACCCTGCCTCCTCATGTGTTACCACACATGCAACATTATTCTGGTGCCATTTTTCAACAGGAAAATGTTCATCCACACATGACATTTGTCTTTATGAAGTATCCACATGAAGTTGAGGTTCTCCTGTGGCCAGCAAGATCTCCAGAGTTGTCCCAATAGAACATGTGTGTGGCCATTTCAGACATCAACTATGTTCCAGGATTTTAAGGACCAGGTACACCAGTTGTGGACCAGCTCGCCTCAGGGAAGGATAGAACAGCTTTATGGCACTATTCACAACTAGGTCAGTGCCTGCATCCATACCAGAGAGGGTGCAACAGCATACTAATAAGTTGTCACTCATGCCAAGTACTTTATAAATTTGACTAACTTTTTAATCATTAAAATTACATCACATACTCTCTCAACCCATGAAATTTCATTTTGTTTTCTCCTCCTCATCACTGTGCTTCTTTTTTTTTTTTTTGGTGAAACAGTGTGTATATCATTGGTAGCAAGCTGAGCAAGTGTTTCCAGGATTTAATGTGTTTTGTTGATACTTAAGGGGATAATATCAAAGAACAACAATATTTAAATATGGATAAATGAGTGAAGCATGTAAAGATGAATTCACAACATTGTTGCTTGTAAGAGATGCAAAGACATCACAAATACTGGTATACATGAGCTACATCAAAAATCTTGCAATCAGCCACCAAATGTGTTTCTGCCATGGATAAAACATTCCCGTCAGTGTTGTTATAAGATTTAGCACAGCACTGAAACATGTGTGGCATTGACTACCACCTCTATTATTCCACTGTCCATTTCACAGAGGACTGGTTGATGCAATACTATACTTGTGATGGTAAATAACAGCATGCTGATAAAATACAGCAATGTTCAGATGAATTCCACTTAACCTTAAACAGCAAATGAAGCTGCAAATTCAATATATCACCCACTAAAGTATAATGGCAAGCAGATGCCAGTTATCTTTTGTGTGGTGTTACTAGATGAAATTAATGATATTGTCCCTTATGAATTGAGAGAAATATCAATAACAATCTACACATAAAGGCATAAGTTACTTCTCTTCACATGATATGAAAAAAGAGCAATGGCTTAATATATGTTGTCATTTATATGTGATCATTGTACTATAGCAGATTACCAATTCTGTGTTACTGAATGAATACTGGTGTTTGAAATCACCTACTACTTGTCTGCACTCTCCTAAAGGAAATGGACATTGAGATAGTAGACAATGAAACCCTTTCCCTTTTTGGTTGGAAGTATTGATGTATACGTAATGACAGATATTATCAGCATTCTTAAAATAATGGCAAACTGCTGGATTAAGAGTTAAAGTTTGTTCCTAGCAACAGTATGTAATTATGTCATTCTCTAAAATTATAACATGATGTCTTTCCACAGGACATTTCCCATATGAAATATTAATCTAATCAGGTTGGATACACCCAGTTAAGTTACAGAAAAAAAAAAATCAGTCAGCAGAAATGTGAAAAATTAAAGTTTGAATAATAATAACTGATAAAATTGTGATGGAGTGCCCGCTCTGGTGGCGATATCCCTACACCCCATCCCTTTCCCCTTCCAACCTACTTTTACCCTCTACTGATTTTTACTTTAAATTCTTTCAGTGTTTCTGGTAAGTTATTCATCAATTCTTTTGGCAATTTATTCCAGTCCCTCACTCCCTTTTCTATGAAAGAAAAGTTTCCCACACCCTTATGCCTGAAATAAAGTGCTAGCTTGTAGTCATGGTCAAATTTTACCCTTCCTAGCATCTCTCTTAATTTTCCCACCAATATCTTTCCATGCTTCATCACCAGTATAGGCATTGTACACTCCCATGACTCTCTTCACACTCCTTCTATCCTCCAATGAATCCCACTCCAGCTCCTTTATAATATTAGTTACCGATTGTTTTCTGTGGTAATTTCCAAAACAAACCTGGCAGCCCACCTTTGCACCCCCTCCAAATCTTTGTATTTGATACCCAAAATATGGATCCCAAACTACACCACCATATTCCAGCAGTGGTCTGACCAAAGTTTTGTACCCCAGTTCCCTTACTTCTCTAGTGCATCCCCTCACCACTCTTTCTAACAGGTGTAGGATTTTGAACCATTTCCCTACCACCTGTCCAATGTGTCCTGCCCAGTTAAATTTGCTATCAAATGTAATATCAAGGTATTTAAATTTCGAGTCTTCAATAAGTAGCTCCTTCTCCACTTTATAAACGTAATCAACATTTAGCTTTTTATCTGTGTGCCTAATAAGCTGATTCCTCTTTGTATTTATCTTCATCCCATGTTGACTCAACCAGCTAGTTATCCTATCTAGAACACCCTGCAGCTGTTTCTTCTATTGTTTTGATCCTTTTATATAACATTATGTCATTTGCAAACAATGTAACTCATGACAGTAAACCATTAACACAATCATTCATTAGAATAACGAATAACAATGGTTCCAATACACTACCCTGTGGGACTCCCATGTTCACTTCTACTTTTTCGATATTGCATTTCCTACCCTAACTTATTGCTTTCTACCTTTTAAGAATTCTTCCACCCAGCAAATCACCTTTTAATGAGCTCCAATAGTTTTTACCTTATTTAGCAGCATTTTATGGCTCACTCTCTCAAAGGCCGTGGAAAGATCACTATCAACTTGACCTCCCCTGTCCGTTTCATCAGAAATATCTTGCATATATCCTACTAACTAAGATTCACATGAATATCCTTGTCTAAAGCCATGTTTCAAACTTGAAAACCATTTAATTTCCTCACAGACACCTCTAATATGGTTGCATATTAAGCTCTCCATTACTTTACCTATCACTGATGTCAAACTGATTGGCCTATAGTTTTCAACCCTGTTTGTCACCCCTCCTTTATGGACCGGTACTACTATCGCACTTTTCCAGACTCAATTTAAATAATGTTTCAAGGTAAGGTACAATGTCCCATCCTACTATCTTTAAGACATCTGTAGTAATATTATCAACACCAGCCCCTTTATGATTTTTTAGATTCCTTAGTTCCTTCATGATATCTTCATATTTAATTTCAAATTTTCTAATCTGCTCCCCTCCAACTGTGCGGATATGCTCATTTCCAGATATAACCCCCGAATTATTGTCCCTAATGGACTCACTGAACCAGTTACTCAATAATTCTGCCTTTTTTAAATCCTCCATTACTTCTTCTCCATCCTTATCTATAATTGTCTCAACACCCTTTCTTCCCCTCAGTTTCCTGATTTAGCTATTGAAATTTCTAAATGCATCAGTCAGAGGCCCCCCTGCACCGATAATATTTTTCATAAACTCATCCTTATCCAGTTCCTTTGACATTATTAATTCCTTTGTTAGTTGTTTCATGAGCTCCCTACCGCCTTCCTGTTGCTTAACTCTGTTATGTTCTCGTCTCACCAATCTTTTTAACCTCCTCACCTCGCTGTTATAGTATGAAGGTTCTGTACTTCTCTTTATTCCCTGTTTTGGAATTAAGATTTCTTCACCCTTTCTTATCATTTCCTTGAACTCTTCCCACTTTGTCTCCACTGAACTTGTGCCATTCTTCCATTTAATAAAATTAACCCAGAAGTACCTTTTCAGATCTAAGATTTGTGCCTTTTTATAATTGTATCTATTTCCCCCTTCAATTCTGGTCACTGGTTTACTGGATCCCCTTATATCCATCAGAACTGCATTATGATGACTTATTCCTTAGGTTACTTGACAACTCATTAGGTTATCATCCGGTTTTATTAGGAAAATATCCAACATGTTTTGTCCCCTTGTTTTCTGCTAAACCACCTGTGTAAAACCTCCTTCCCTTACTAATGTATTTGCAAATCTCTGTTCCTTAGTGTTATTAATCTTATTTTCTTCCCAGTTGACACCTGGCAGATTAAAATCCCCACCAATGATGACCATTCTATGCTCACTTCTGAACTCTGAATTTGAATTTAGTTTCTCTCCAAGAGCATCATCTTTATCATTCAGTTTTCCACTACGGTAAGTAGCCAACACCCTGACTTTTTATTTTTTATTTTACCAGAAGTCTTCCCCAAGTAACTCATGGTCCTGATCTCTAAACACCAGTGAACTATAGTAGTCTTTGCTAACCAGTATGAAAACCCCTCCCCCAGTTACTCCTCTGTCTCTGCAGTACACTTTGTAACCATTGGGAAAAACCTAATTGTCTAGTACTCCTTCTTTTAACCAGGACTCTACCCCTATAACTACTTGAGGCTCATATATCTCAATTAGGTTTGCAAATTCTATGACTTTATTCATTATACTTTTACAGTATACTGATAACACTCTTATTACTCGATTTGTGATATTTTCAGCACTAACATCTGCCTTCCCAGATCTGCCCCCCTATCTGTTTTTTTTCCCAATATTATGCCACAAGTTTTGATCACAAAGTGATAAAAAAATGCATTCACATTAGTGTTTAAGTCATCCTTTATTTTTGATATTTATTAAAGTTTCTATACACTATCAAAAGAACTGTTTGAGTTAATTATATTTCGTTGACAAACTCTAAAGATACATGCCAGGTTTAGTAATTTCTGTCATCAAATTTTTTTTCTATTCGTAGGTAAAACAAGTTCCACTTTTTTTGGATAAAAAGTAATACACTTTTGTATTATTGAAAGTATTTGGAATGAGGTATTAGGGATAGAGTATGAAAGAAAAGATTAGGATCTTGATGCTTGCATAGTGGAAGAATGAATGAGAAAATGTTCAGGAAATAACTAAATTTATTTTCAGAGGTGAAAGTAGAATGGTCACATCTTTTTAACTTAATTATAGGAGCCATGGTATACTATTACTAATATAATAGAGCATAATTCTATTGTTGGTTTTCAGTCTGACATTAGGTTGTTTGCAGGTGGTGTAATTTTGTAAAATAGCATTAACATGGTAATGGATTGTGAACACCTATTAAGGGATCCAGACATGATATCTAGTTGAATAGTTTAACACTGAATGAGATAAATGCTATAAAGAATAAGCTTATCTTACACACAGAAAAATAAAGGTTTTGTGTGGAGATAAAATCACTTCTTGATGGCATAAACTGTTAATGTCTTGCCATCTCATTTGATAATAAACTCAGTTCAGCAGGTGGTAGAGAGAGATTTTGAACTCCAGTATTTCTTAGAGATAATAATGAGGGGATGTACCAGGAAGATGTGGGAATGGGGATGAGGAACCTTGGTCAGGTCCTTGCTTGACTAAGGGCATAAGTACAGGTACTTAGATGGGTGCAAATAATGACAGTTAATTTGTAAATGAACACTAAATTCAATCAGTGACTCATGAGCATGATTACAAGACAGGAGGGAGAAGAAGAGAGTGCTAGATGTAAATAAGGAATAATTGATTATGGGACATGGATGGATATTGTGAGAAGAATATGAAGTAGTGGAGGAAGGGAAGAGATGATCATGACCATAAACTAGTACCTAATTTAAAAAAGTAGTAAAATATTCATTTGTAGTAAGGGTGCCACAGACTGGAATGAAATTTTAATGGACGTACTGAACAATTTGCCCCCGATAGTGAAAGGATGCAAAGGAGAAATTAATGTAGGGAAAAAGTAGGTTTTAAGGGAAATTTTACCAAGAAATAGGCACAGTTATAAATTAACAATTATTTAAGCAAATAGATGATATGTAATAAATATATATTTAGTTGCTGTGGCCTTAATCTCAGTTGTGTTTATTTGGATAAGCTGAACAATGCTAAACTAATTGCTGGAAGAAGCACTGATTGGCAAACTCACCAATAATGGCTAGAGCTTGAGATGCTTTGTTTCTTTTTATTAATAATATAAAAGAGTTTTAGGTATATATTTTGATAATGTGGTACTGATCAACAAATGTGTAGCTTTAGAACAAGTTTGTAGTATGTAACATGCACTAGAATAATCAGAAATCATATTTTATAAATGGGTGCTTATGAGAATTAAGTCTTTCTTGGCATATAGCTGATAAAATTCTTGGGTGTACTGCTAGATAAGTGCTGGAACATCCGAGAAGAATTTTTATCAAAAGGTTGCTTTCAGTCAAGAACAAATAATGATATTACAATAACATATAAATGGTGAATTACTTATTGCTAATAGTAGCAATGTTTTTTTTAGGTTTCCCTGACTATATATTGAACCCAAAAGAACTAGATGAAAAGTACAAAGACTTGGATCTGAAGGAAGGCGAGTACTTTGACAACAATATACGTGTAAACAAGTACAATCTTAAGACTAATTTGGAAAAACTCGACCAACCAGTTAATAAAACAAGGTAAAAATAAAACTGACAGTTTTTGCTATGGATCTTTTTCATAAAACAAGCATGCTGCTCTGTTATCAGCATGTTTATCAAAATAACTATTTATTGGTTTATATCTAATAAATTAGTCTACAGATGATGTTCATTAGTAATACCATGATGGAATATTTTGCTTATTTCTGATTTATAGCAAATGAAGTATGGTAACTATAGATTTTACCAAATTAAATGTAGCCTAATAACAAAGAAACAAAAAAATTATATGAACAATTGTGAGAAGAAGCATCACATATACTGATTTTTTTCCAATGTGTCACATGTATAGTTTATACACATCAGAATAAGTGCCATTCCAAATCATATTTAAAGTTTTTTATTTGTATACTAATATCACAGTGCCAACAAATCAGTGTCTGGTATCTTCTAAATAATCAATGTTTTGTGTATTTGAGTATTCCTTATTATGGGTGGCAATACAGTAACAAAACCAGTCTGGCAGCATTCTCATATACAAGTTAACATTACTGAACTGATATTAAAGAAAGAGAAAAGGGATTTATGCAGCCAGCATATTTTTCCTTGCTATCTTCCTTTTAGTGAAATTTCAATAAAATATAACAGTACTGTTTTCAGGGTATAATGATTGTTTTACAATTTTTTGATCTTAAAGAACATTTTAAACAACTACTTCATACATTTTTAATCAGTTTATTCATTTAACTGTAATTTTCTCCCTCTGTACTTTAACTCCTTTCCTGGGTAGTTAGTATTTTTATTGTTCATCATGGCTCTCAGGAACTAGATATCTTAACAAAAGATGGATTATGAATAATTGTCACAGATTAGATGTAAAAGATACCTTTACATACCATATAGATCTTAGAAAATATGATTAGCCCAAGTTCAAATCCTTCATTGACATGCTAGTCATGATCAGTATGGGTTTTGGTGGTTTTACATAACTTTCAACTACCAAATCTCATACTGCATAGAGTAACATAATGTACACACTTTGACAATATATTTTGCCGCCACTGAAAAATTCTATCACTCTTATTTTGCACAATTTTACATAAACGTCATCCTAAGAAACAGTAACGCAATATTGGCTTACCAGTATTACATTACTGTTTCGTGGGATGACAGTGATGTCAGATTTTGCAAAATAAGAATGATACAATTTTTCAGCGGCGGCCAAATTTATTGTCAAAGTGTGTACATTAACACAAAGCTTACACATGTTATGTGGAGATACCCACACCTTCTCCCACCTATTAGTGCAAACTATTTTATGCTTCAAAAGAACCCACATAGTCATAAGTGTATTCATGTGTAATTATATATTTCTTGTCTGCTCAATCTTTCATCTCCCCACACCCTATATTTTACTGTCTCAATGACAACTGAGAATTACGCTTCCATCTCAACAAATGTTCCCTGTTACTTAACCAGAAAAATGATCTAGATTTTAAGCAATAATGCCTAATATAACCATGAATTTGAATAATGAAATGAATTACCACATGCCAAAGATGAAGGTGAAAGGCATATGTAATAAGGTTTTTTTCCATTTTTTCTTTACTTAATGAAATGTCTGGCAGTTAAATATTTTTCCCATTGTCAAAGTAAATTTGTTTTAAACATTTTTTGGTATTGTGGTTTCTTTGACAGATATTCTCATTTCCACATTTCTACACTGGTGAATTTTAAAAGTGGAACACACAGATAGGAATGATAGAACTTTAGGAACCTTTGTAGATATATTCAGGGACATACCCAGAAGAAATGACAACAAATTGAAATGGATCAGGCTAAGTTTATGACCTTTATATACAGTTATCAGTATGAAGTGAGCCAACCTTGAGCAACTATACATTCATGGATCCTTGCCGGCATTGAATCGATAAGTGTTTTAGGAATATATCTCTCTATGCCTGAATGTCTTGTGCAGACAGTTGTTGCACAGTTTCTTGATCTAATGTGTTTACTCCTGGCATCCCAGAAATGCTCTATTGGGGACAAATCAGAGGGGTGCGCAGTCTAAATTGTGATTGTAATCCCTTGTGTCGTGATGGACACAGTGTGAGGACAGGAATTATCCTGTTGGAAGATGCAATTCACAATGTTGACATGAAGGGTATCATAATAGGGTACAACTCCCGCTCCACATAGTGGTGGTCTGCCATTGTGCCTTCAACAACAACTTAGTCCTGCTATCAAAACTGATTGTCCCCAAACCATGACACCAGTGGCTGGACCCACACGACATTCTGAAATCACAGCAGGATAAGATGTTTCTCCACTGTGCCTGTGTACATGTTGTCAATTATCACTCTGCAACATACAGAATCGAGACTCGTCTCCAAACACAAATGTATGCCATTCATGTGTCCATTTGCTTTTTGCATTACACTAGGCAATGCAGGCAAAGAAATCAGGTTAATGGAACACAGTACATAGGGGTCAGAGAGTGTAACCCAGCTTCAAGCAATTGGTTTACAATCGTCTGGGGTGTAACTCTCTCTGTAACCATTGTTTGGATCTGGCCTGCAGTCACCCATCTGTCAGCAACAGCCATCCATACGTTTTGGTGGTCTTCACATGCTGTTGTCCTTCCGTATGGACCTGTGCCTGCTCTAGGAGTACTAGTGCTTTCTTTCATCCATTGTTTAACAAGTCTGTATACTGACATTGCACTACAGCAGATCCTTCGGGAGATTTCAAACACCAATTCACGGACCTCTCTCACAGTTAGACATTTGAGTGTAGAGGGTCATCACTCTTTGCCTTGACATACTTGGTTGACAAGAACTTGTGGACAAAAATGTGTCATGTTACACCACACTGTTCACCATTTATAGGCTAAAAAATGTAGCAATGTTGGATAGTAAATAACCCTGTAATTCTCATACCATTACATGTAAATCTTTCAATTTTTAATCATTTAATACTCTTTATATAGGGATACTTGGGTCCAAATTTCATTCATTCATCACAACTCCATTTGGATGCTGCGCTTTTAATTTCTGCCAGTGTATTTTGAAAATCAGCAATGTTGTGTTCAAGCATGGATTCCATTATGATTGTAGGAACAGGAAACAGTAGCTACAAGATTTAGGAGTTTATGTCTAATAGTATCATTATTAAAATGTAGTAACAAGCAAGACATGAAGAGTTTTTTTTTTTAAGTTAATTACTTATACGTCTAAAATAGTCATCTTAATGATTTACTGAAATATTTGCACTTACAGGTGGGGAATGACACCACTTACAGTTAATGCCTACTACACACCAACCAAGAATCAAATTGTTTTTCCTGCTGGCATTTTACAAGCTCCATTTTATGATATTGGGCATCCCAAGTCCATGAACTTTGGAGCAATGGGAGTTGTTATGGGACATGAGCTAACACATGCATTTGATGATCAAGGTTTGTTACTGGCTTTTTAGTTATATTTGCTTTGGTAACTTTATTTATGTAAGTTACTTTTAAAGCTCTTAAGTGATTGAACATTTATTGTTCTTGTAGATCGTATTTTACCAATCACAGATATGACTAGCTTTAAGGGAATATATATATAAATAAGGCTATTCATGGAAGGATATCTAAATGATCCTGGTTTTTCATAACATCTGTCAGGAAAAGCATTGTTTAATATCAGCTACAAATAAATACTCAGAGATGAAATTAATGGGAACTTAGCACTATGACTTTTAAAGATAGAGGAATTGATAAAACTTAGAAACATCACATGATGAATTATCAAAAAAGTTGAAAATAATTGGAGCACTGGTATTACAGATTCAGTGTACTAAATGCCAATAATTTTATGTACACAGTAAGCAAACTTTGCAGATAAGTGAATTGATATTTTACAAAAGCTTTCAAATAAGATTGATTATTGTTTGAATTTATAATGCAACTAATTTTGGCAGAAACCATAAGTATGACATTGTTGATGATGGTATGAGGAAATTAAAAAACAGACTCAGCAATAATATTGAAGTTTTTAAGGTAAGTAACTAAAACTGTGTAAAAGAAATAATTTCAGATGTTTGTTGATAAGGTTTTGTGGATAAAATAATAAATATCAGATTTGGTATCAGAAATCCTTCTTTCATTCTAGTGCTATTTTTCATATTTTTCTAGGATTAAAGAGGAAAAATATGTGTTATTATCCTCACAGAAACTGCTCGTAAAATAGTTATGAGAGTAGAATATTTTTTATTTGAAAAACTTATTGAGACCAAACATATAGAATATATGTGTATCTCAGCCTTAAAGGTATGATAAACTGTCCAGTGACCAATAATGTTGTCAGTGTACTATCAAATTTGAAATTCATGTATTTACTTATCATCTTTCTCTTCAAGCAAATACAAGTTTCCTAGGACTTTCTACAAATTAATTTATCATTATAGCATTGAGTAATTATAATTTCCATCTGTTGTCATGTTTAATAACAATTAAAATCACCCTTGAATGCATTGTATTTCCAGTTCAAATAATCCTGAATTCATTGGTAAAGTATGTTTATAGTGCAAAAAAGGGATTTGTTTATTTTTTTAAAATCATTTTATAAACATTAATTTTTTGATTCAGTAATGTTCTATATTTATTTCATCTAGTAATATAAACTTACTTTATTATAGGTTTACATAGTAAATAATTTTATTTTTTCATATAAATATAGCTTTGTATTGCAGTATCAAAACTTAAGTCTGAAATATTTTGATGTTAAATTGATTTCTATCTCTGTCACAGAAACTAAATTAATATTTTTAAGAAACCACCTTTTCCAGGTGTACTTTGATATCAACAGAAGCAGATTTCAAAAGCTAATTAATGGCCAACCTTGTGGTTCGATTGTCTCACCTATATTCCTTAACTCAGTGGTTGCTAAATGATGGTCTGCGGAACCCTGGGGTTCTGTGGAAGGGTCACAAGGGTTCCATGTTCCATCCGAGAATTAAATAAAATGTTTGTTGAAAAGAGTCAAAATTTCGCCGTGAGAAGGCTATCACAGTTCTGCTTCTGTTTGTGATGACTTACCGATGTGATACTGGTTTTTCAGCTTACACTTATAAAAATGGGGATCCACCAAAAATTGTATGATCAATTAGGGTTTGTAACATAGAAAGTCTTCTGTATCGATATATCGACTATCAATATATTGAGTATCGATAGTGCTGGCAGAAGGGGAATATCTGTGGGCAAAGAGCAAGGATAATGTGGAAAGAGGTGGACAGACAAAGTGCAACGTGGTCTCAGGTGCAGTGAGGTTGTAAGGTGTGCTGAGAAACTTGTGTATAGTTCCCATATGGAAGGGTTGTTACCTGCAACCGCATGGATAAGTTGTCTGATATTTAACACGGTTAAAACATTTAGTATGGTATCAGGGTGACCCCCACAGTTAATTTGGATGCAATTAAACACAAGAACTATGAAACCACCAACTTTTGTTTCAATGTGGTAGCATAACCTACAGTGTGCCCATCCATAATATTTCTCTATTTAGATAGAGTGGCGACCATAATACTTTTCAGCTGCAACTGGTGTGTGTGTGATACAACTATGCCGGATTTTTCCGCCATATGGCAACCAAATGAGGCTACGAAGACATTTTCACATTGGGAACACAAACGTTATTCACGGCGAGGTTGATATTCTCTACCGATACCGCCATTTTGCCGGCTGGGTACCACTTTGCTACGAGTTGTAGCATGGTTGTAGCTAGCAACAACAAACCCGGTAGCAGCCTACGAACTGACACACAGTGCACAGGATAAAGCTAAGTGGACGAGACTATGTACATATTGCAGTTCAAACACGAACGTGCGAAACACAACCAAGTGTTCATGTGAAGTGTTTATTGTGTATGTTCACCGGCGATCAATTTTCTTATTCACATTCATAGTGAACAAATAGCTTCCTAGTTTTGTGGGCGATTATAAACTTGTATACACTGTTGTGGGTTTTCACAAATTTTTCTGTTTGGTCAGTTGTAATGACTGTTAGCTGACTTTAATGAGCCTGGTGGAGTATACATTTCCTTCTTCTCATATTATCCATTCCATTGTATGAGTATAGTTGCAATCACAAACATGGGTTTGCTGATTTACATGCAACCTAAACAACAGTGTTTGCCAATCATAAAACTCATCCATTTTGAGTTTTAGAAATCATAGCTTTTAAGTGTGGTCTATTACCAACCTGTATTGTGTTACTATTTGTTTACTAAGTGTTTCCATTGTCTTAGAGGTTATGGTTGATGTTACTTACATCTTGATTAAGCATTTACATTTTGGGGGTCATGGTTGCCATCTTTCAAGTCTCTGCAGTAGTTTCACATGAGTGATTTGAAAGCCTTACTCAAGAAGTTCATTTCAGAGTTTTCCATAAATTTCAGCATTGTGTATAGCTTTGTTACCCTATATGTATGAGTGGTATTTACAGTCTTGACTATTGGTATGTTCTCATTTGTTTCCTTTGGTGATTGCATATCTGATATATAGTCAAGTTGCTCGATATCTTGATTTGGTCTTTGCAGTTTGTGAACCATTCTAAGAATTCTATTTACAAAGCACAATGTCTGACAATAACAAAACACACAACCCATCATCTTCTACTGAAGTATCACAGGCAGCTGTAACGAATGACATATACCCCCCATTACTACCCATTAATGCTATCCAGGCCACACAACAAATGTGGCACAACTCACAGTAGCAGTGGAACACACGGATAACCACCAACAACTAGCACAGCTAAATTGTGAAATTGATGACACAGCAAACCCACTTCCACAGGCTCAGGTACTCATTTGGTCACCCAGTGGACATTTAGTAGGACAGAATACATCACACAGAACAGATGGGTATTCTGAGACATCATCTGATAGTGATGTAATTGGATTTGAAACTCCATCCTCAGGCACAGAATGACACACAAAAACTGTTACATTATCTGGTTCTACCCCTCAGCCAATGGGACAGTCAGATCAGGATAGTAGTTCATTGAAACTTATATTAGACATGCTCAAATCACAATCTGATAAACTTGATTCCCAGTCAGCAGAGATTACTAAGGCTACTGCGTCACACATTACCAAATTAAAGAACGAATTTAATGGAGTACCTAGACAACAAGATGTCTATCCTAGATAGTAAACTTCTACAATATCGGGCAGAATGCACAAATAGCAATTAGGAACTACAAACAAAAGTGGATAATTTCACAACACAGGTGAACCAACAAGTGAACCAACTCAATTGTGAGGTTGAAGAGGTCACTAAACAAGCAGTCATTTCCACCCACAGAGTAGATAAACTAGACAAGACCATTGAAAAGATGCAACACAGAATGGGACACATTGATAATAACTTAGCAACAATCAAAACACAGTACTCAGGGGTTCAACAAGATGTACAGGCTCTCTCGTCTAGCGATGAACATCTCTCCCTACAATTGAAAGCCATCGCTGTAGATGTAAAAGGGGTCGAAAAAGAGGTTACTAAATGACGACAAGAAGTGACTAACTATCAACGCCAGGTCAAGCAATTGATTAGAGAAGGGATTACCACTAATAGGCATTCTAATTTACATGAACCACCTATGTCAGCACCAGTAAAATTTGAGGTGCAAAATTTTAGTAATAGTGGAAGAACACATCCAGTGGCTTTCCTAAACAGCTTCAAAACATACAGCATTTTTCAGAGATACACAGAAAAGGAAAAAATTGTTTGTATCTTTCAACACATCCATGGTATGGCATGGGACTGGGGGAAATGCCACATCACTAAAGACATCACATACCCACAGTTCAAACAAGCCTTCCTTGAGCAATATTGATCCTCCAAGATTCAATATCACATCAAGCGTCAACTTTGCACTGGACCGTTGTATAGTAGAGAGGGTAGTTTAGATTTTGCAGAGTTTTTTTCAAAGGAAGTGGTCAAGACATGCTTTTTTACGAACCCTATACCGGAGGAGGAGGTAGTCTGGGACATAATTTGTAGAATGCCACAGAATGTACAGGAAACCTTTGCGGTCCTATGCATTACAAAAATATATGATGCAGAAAGAGGTTAGCAGATTTAGATATGCAGAACACCACTAGAGCAACATATGATGCTCACCCACAACGTACCTCAACCAATAGGGGACAAACATGTTTGGGCAAGAACACAGATTGCCAACCTCAGAATACATCAAATTATAACAATCCCATCCAGGCAATTACATTGATGGGAATCACCAATATCAGCAAAACCACATGAATGGTCGTGCACAACACGATGTTCACCAACAGTATGATGCACAACAGCAGTACAGTGGTAACTGGCAGTACAATAACCACAATAGTAACTGGCAGCACAATAATAACTGGCAGGGCAATAACAACAATAATACTAAATGGCAGATCAATAATCATAATAATAATCACTGGCAGGACAGTTACAGTGGGAACCCTTCTTGGGGTGAACCACAAATCAGAAGACTACAAAGCGGGACATATAATCAGAACCAACAACAACAACATTTTCCACTTCCTAACCAAACGCAACACAGAAAACATAGAGGCACTACTAGATTCAGGGGCGGAGATTTCTTGCCTATAAGAGAGTCTGTTTACAGCACTAAATGCAATCCGTCCAATGACCTCATACCCGGTCAATGGCATGACTGCCATTACAACCACGGGGAAGAAGACCATGCTAATCTGCACCCAAACCTTACTAGAGGGTACCATAGCAGATTTATTTTTTGAAATGCCAGTATTTATAGTCCCTGGATTACAACCTGACTATTTTTATAGTTGATTGGTTACACACCTTTAATGCTGTTATTTATTGGGAACATAACTTTCTCACTTTTTCAATAGACAACAACAAAATATCAGTACCTTTAAGACCGACTTGGCAGCCAACTGCTAGCAAATCTGTCAGAGTGCTGTATAATAACTGCCTACTCTATGGACCTAGAGAACCACACTTTTACCCAAAATTAGTTCAGCTGTGGATTAACAGGCTCAAAGGGCAGGTGCAAAAGGACCCAGCATAGCAAATCTCAGAACAGCTCCCAACTGAACACAAAGACCTACTTTCAAGTCTAATAGGGGAGTACATTCATATTTTTCTGACATACCAGGACTAGTTAAAGGCTATGAATGTAATTTTACCGTAACCTGTGCATAACCAATTTTCATAAAACCATATCCCATACCTATTTCCAAACGTCATCTTGTCGATGAGGAGATACAATGGATGTTAGATTGGGGAATAATTGAGATGTTGACTAGTCCCTTCAACCCTCTGGTTGTAGTTTCGAAAGCTGACCAATCAGTACGATTAGTCTTCGACGCCCGTGCACTTAACAAGTTACTACAAACGGAGAGAGACCATCCACCACCAATTGACGAGGTCCTGCATAACTTTCATGGCAAAAGATATCTTACCTCTCTTGACCTTACCTGCTCATATTGGCAAATTAAAATTGCAGATTCATCCATACAATATACCACTTTTCTTTATTGAGGCAGAAGCTACCAATTTCGTGTGCTCCCGTTCGGTATGAATAATGTGGTAGCAAATTATATAAGGGCATTAGAAGATGTTTTAAGTAAACAGCTCCTCCGCAAAATTCACCTATATGTTGACGATATCCTCATAGTGAGTGATACCGCAGAAGAACATTGAGAGACCCTAAGGGAAGATCTAAATGCTTTACGAGAAGGGGGAATGACAGTGATATTAAAAAATTGTGTTTTCCTTACATCTCAGATAGACTTTTTAGGTCACGTCATAACACCCAATGGAATCACTCCTGCAATAGACAAACTGGAAGCCATTAGAAACTTCCCAATGCCACAGAACAAAATACAACTAAAAAGCTTCCTAGTACTCTGTGGCTACTATCACAAATTTGTGAAATGCCACATACTTAACAGCCCACATCTAGAGGCACTCTGGAAACAGAACAGAGTATGGCATTGGACCCGAGAGTGTGAACAAGACTTTCTTTTGATGAATCAAGCTCTATTAACACACACAATACTTTCCTCTCCTAATTGGGAATTGCCTATATGTATATCGACAGATACGTCTGACTATGGCCTAGTGGCAGAGATTTTCCAGGAACTTAAAGTGGATGGGAAAGTAGAAAGAAGACCATTGGCATTTGCTAGTCGCCTACTAAAGCCAGCTGTGCACCATTATGAATAACAGAAAAAGAGGCACTTGCCATAGTATGAGTATTTAAGAGATTTAGGTACCTCCTCCTAGGGAGAACAATAATCATTTACACGGACCATAAGGCCTTGGCATTTTTGAATAAATGTAAACTTTGCCATGGGCAACTCACCTGGTGGGTATTGTTGTTATAAGAATTTAAATACGAGATACGATACATCCCAGGGACAGAAAATTTAGTGGCCAATACATTGTCACGGTTCCCGGCAAGCTTGGAAAATGGGAAGTTAGTAACAACAACTGAAAATGAACCAAGAATATGCTACATAAAAGGAGTATCATATGAGTGAGAAGTACAACAATGCTTTAGAGAAATGAGGCAAGAGCAATACAATGATGAGACAATAAGAATGGTTATTGATAACATAAAGGAGGGAGACAATGCGCAGCACCTCTATTGTTTTTATAACATATACAAAGGCATTCTATTCCGCTGGGCCAATGAATATACCGAAGAATGACAACTATGGTTATTAGAAGAACATGTCAGGAGTGTTATACTACAGCACCATTACAGTTATGGCCACTTTGGCATACAAAAATGCTACATACTATTGTGACCACATTTCTACTTCCTAAATATGTAGAAGCAAGTAAGAAATTTAATTGTGGCTTGCACAGTCCATCAACTCAACAAACCAGGCAATACAAAGTGTGTGGGGGAAATGCAGCATATCCTACCCACTAGACCAAGGGAAATTATAGCAATTGATATATTTGGACCCCTGCCTAGGTCACGTGGTGGTGTTGCACACATTTGTGCACTCTGTGATATTTTCTCTAAACATATCAAGCTATAACCCATAAAAAGAGCTAGTGTAGAAATCATTTGTTCTAAACTCATTCACCAATACATGCCACAGATAGGACCACCCTTACGAATACTTTCAGATAATGGGCCGCAATTTAGGGGTTAGGTATGGTTACAGTGTCTGAAACATCTGGGAATTCAGGCAGTGAAAGCATCTTATTATTATCCACAGGGGAACCCTGTTGAGCGGATTATGTGGGAACTGGGGTGATGGATCCGCACATACTGTAGTGAGAATCACAAACTATGGGCTTATGAACTTGAAAACATTGAGGATATAATTAATACCCTACCACACGACTCCACTTCAGTCACAACTTTCAAATTAATGTTTCAGATACCACCTCCTTGCATTGTTACAGAATACACTGAGTTTCCAAGAACAGAGATTAACTATGAATACAAAATTATAGCTCTTGCGGAACTCGCCAGGAAAGCTCTGACTCACAAGAGTGGGCATGACTCTTTAATCAAGCCAAACAAGTATAATATCGGAGATTTAGTCCTAACACAAACACACACTAAATCTTCTAAAATAGATGAGGAAACAAAGAAGTTTCATCCTTTGTATGAAGGACCTTCGAGGTGTCTGCCATCTATAATGATAATTCATCACTCTAATACACCCAGACTCCAGGGATTTAAAAGTACGGTATAATGTAGTCTCTCAAAACCGTTCAAGATCACCTCAAACCAGTAGAAATTTGACCTACATTTATTTTTAGGCATGCTGTCACAATGAGCTACTCTCAAAATGATTGTGGTTTGGGCAATACAAAAAGTGTCTAGTTGGGCATGGAATGTAATTCCGTGACAGGACTCTAGAAATATAACATTTTGATGTAATCTAGGGATGCATAGTTTGATCCCAAAATCTTGTATTTTTTATTAAGTACTTGTAATTAAGGACAATATATTATCACATGTTGTGAGTTGGTTTTGATTTTATCTGTAATATGTATATTAATGTCAATGTTAATCATAAGCTGTGAGTTTTGTCATTAATTAATTTGATAACAAAACCCTATGTATCTTCAGAAAGTTCAGTATTTGTAATCAACTTCTGTGAGTTTTAAATGCTATTTGTATCAAAGACAATGTTGTTTATAATTTATAAGATTTGTATGACAATCCATTTCTGTAACAGATCACCTTCGATACGACAAACGTATTTGATAGTCAGGGGCGGCCCTAGGGCGGTGCGAGCGGTATGACTGCACCGGGCGCCGTCATATGGGGGCGCCGAAAATGCAGCGAGAGATCGTCTGCGCAAAAAGTTAAAAATAACTTCTATAATAACCCAGTTTTTAACACACATCTTATAAGGGTTTATAAGAGTAAGAGTTTGAGCTTAATGCATAGTCGTATGTTATCATAGAATACGAGTCAATTCGAGTTGCTACTCGAGTCAGTTCGAGTTACTGGAATCAGTTCAAGTTACTCGAATCATGAAAATCACAACTCGTTCCAAAGTTAGCACCTTCCCGTGACACGTCGCGCCTCCCTCACCTGTTTCCTGCCTTAGGGAGCGTGCACAAACTACGTGGCTCGGTCCAGGTGTGGGGGGAGGGGTTGGCTTGAAGGCTTGCTGGGCTACGTGGGGGGAGGGGGGGGGGTTCCGAGCCAGGCCACGTAGCTTTCCTTTCATAACATTTTTCACAGTTAAAAATGAGGAACAGAACTCACAACAGCATGTGAATATTTATTTCCCTCAGTTAATTATCTCCGTATGTAATTTACAATAGTCTGACAAGAGAAAACAGTACAAAATGTCTTCTGAAATCAAAAGGGAAAAAAGCTACGTGCTACGTGGGGGGGGGGGGGGGGTTCACAGGAGGCCGAGCTACGTGGTTTAAGCACGCTCCCTTTTCAGCTGTAGTCTTGAGGTTCATGCATGCGGGTACATGTGCATGAAGCGAGATTCAACCTGTTTATCTCTTTCTACCACATTAGAGCCTCGGTGATTACAATTAACGTTGGTATGGTATATATTTACAAAGCTTATCTGTCGTTTACAGACAAGACATGTCACTTACCTCAACAAAAAAAAAAAAAAAAAAAAAAAAAAAAACTGTATGACACACAATACTTAAAAAGAAAACAAAACTGAGACGAAATTGAGAACGCCTCAAAATTCCTGGCAATTTTTTTTAGAAGTCATCTGAATCGTCGTCGCCAGAACTAGTTCAACACGAGACGGAAGAAAACCTTTAATGGAAGTTATTCAGACGAGGCTCATGATAAATAGCAGCATTTGCGAAAAGATTTATCTATGGCTGGAACGTCGTCTGCTGTTCAAAAGATTACAAATGGGAACACAAGACATACCACTATAGTCGCCTTTTCAAAGTACAAATTATGACGATATTTAAAAATTGTTGCTCATTGACTCTGTTGGCAGAGATGAAATAATTATTCAATCAACGAAAAAATCCAAGAAAAAAATCATGGACGTCATTTTTCAAATAGGCATTTTCAAACAGTAACACCAAATGAAGAAACTTATAAAAGTATATAGCTTGTTTATTCTAAATCTCCGGATAAAGTATATGGTTTATATGTTATTTATTCAACAGAATGTCTCATTTTTATGTGGGAATAGAAATTCCATGAATGGATTTACTTATCAGAAGGTCTCCAAACTCACGAAACTTCCTCAGATCACAAACACACCATGCTCAGTTGGATAGAAGCGTTGATTCCAGTAAATAACTTCAATGTATTAGACAAGCATTTGTAGATACCGACTGAAGACGAAAAATCACAGTGGGTTGCTATCCTCTAATGAATGATGTCTTGTTCAGAGGTAGTTTTGGATGTGAAATACTTCTAATGATGGTAACTTCCTGGGTATATGATCCTGTGATGATGGAGCATCTCCGCCGTATTGCTAATAACGAGACTAACGTCTTATTATATTGGCAAATGTATTCAAATTTCAAAACGAATGAAGTTCGTAATAAAATTTTGTCTATGCTTGGGCCATCTAAATATTTTTCCATCATACTGAATTGAACTCCTGATGTAAGTCACGTCGAACAATTATCTTTGACATTGCTTTTGTTGACACTAATAACGACGAAGTCTTAAGTGCGCGAGTATTTCGCTGTGCTTACAATCTGAAAAATGACTCTTTGGGACGTGGGAGCATGGAGTTCAAAACGTGAAGAGGACATTATAACGAAGCAGTTAAAACAAATTTCAACAGGTCAGTACCAGTTTCGAGGCGATGGAGAATATCCTCTTCCACCCCAGTCAGATGCCGAAGAAAGTAAAGATTTTTTGAGTATGAGCCGTAAATGAGATAACAACAGATCCAGAAGAATTGTTTATAATGAACGTATTTTAGCATGATGCAATAAAGAATGCGTTGGTCACTCTATTAGCACAACTTTCCAAGCACGTAGCCAGGATCATGGACTTTAGGAATACCGGAAATAAAGAAAATTGAAGAATTTGAAATGTGGTGCTACAGAAGAATGCTGAAAATTAAGTGGACAGACAAAAGAAATGAAAGAGTTTTGGAAATAATGGGAGAGAAAAGAAGTTTGTGGAAGAAGCTTACAGAAAGAAGAGACAGGCTGGTAGGTCATATTTTGAGACATGCTGGATTGGTTAATTTGTTAGTGGAGGGAACAGTCGAAGGTAAGAACTGTAGAGAGACAGAGATTAGAATATATGAAGCAGATAATTGAGGAGGTGGGTTGTAAGGGGTATGTAGAAATGAAGAGGTTAGCACAGGATAGGAAGGGATGGAGGATTGCATCAAACCAGTCGAAAGACTGACGACAGCAAAAAAAAAAAAAAAAGCCAGGATTAGCTTCATAGTGGGGCAAAAACAATGAAAAATACTTGTTGAAAATGGTTTTACCTGAGGAAAAAAAATACATGCATTTAACCTGTTTAAACATTAGTCTGCGAGGGTTCTGGAAAAATTTTGGTAAAGTTTATTTTTCGGTATTAAAAGTGGGAATTTTTATTTTCATATATTTTCAATTTTTATATATTTCAAAAAATTATTAAAAACTGTGAATTTGATGTGTACGTGAAATGAGGATTGTGTTCACCACAGTAGCTTAAATAAACCTTTTCAAACATATAGTATCACTTTTTACCTTTGTTTCTCATTCATACCGCTGCTATCCGATAGTAATCTTTCCGAGGTTTGAGTTACTATCATATATAAATACTATATTTTGCCGGAGGCTTTGCACAAGTAGAATTCATAAAGCATTCATATACATATTCGTATTCAAATCCCTCGGGAAATGCTATTTGGGATAAAAGTAGATGGATAATACATTATTCCAAATTTATCCCGAGCAGTTTAGTAGTTTCGACGTGAAACAGTAAAAACATTCAAGCAAATAAACTTTTACATTTATAATATTAATAGGATGTAAAAACTGTATGTTATATTCAGTCTATCTATATGGACACCTTATTCACGAATAAGCGATTGCTCATTTGGGGCGCCACGATGAGATCTCGCACCGCCTGAAAAACTTGATAGGGCCGCCTCTGTTGATAGTTTGTAATTTTAGTACTCTCGTGTGAGAGGTGTATTTTCTTAGTGTGTGGAATGTGATGTGAAGGAGGAAAGTTAAAGTTTGCAAATGTTAAATTCATCCTAAAATTTTGGACAGTTAAAATGCCAAAAATTAAGGAAAAATTTGGAGGGGGGTGTAACGTAGAAAGCCTCCTGTATCGATATATCGACTATCGATATATCGAGTAGCGATAGCACTGGCAGAAGAGGATTATCTGTGGGAAAAGAGCAAGGATAGTGTTTAAAGAGATGGATAAACAAAGTACAACGTGGTCTCGGGTGCAGTGTGGTTGTAAGGTGTGCTGAGAAACTTGTGTATAGTTCCCACATGGAAGGGTTTTTACCTGCAACCGTATGGATAAGTTGTCTGATATTGAACATGGTTAAAACGTTTAGTATGGTATCGGGGTGACCCCCATGGTTAATTTGGATGTAATTAAACATAAGAACTATGAAACCATCAATTTTTGTTTCAGTGTGGTAACATAACCTGCAGTGTGTCCATCCATGATCCATAATATTTCTCTATTTCGATAGAGTGGCAACTATAATACTTTTCAGCTGCAACTGGTGTGTGTGTGATACGACCATGCCGGATTATTCCGCCACAGGTTCCGTGGCCAAAACGCTGCCTTAACTTATGCACTCACAGCCTTTCAGACGCTGTCTCTCAAAAGTTCATATACACTGATGATACCAAACTTTCAGTGTAAATAACATTTCAGAGAGGCAGAAGAAATCCTCACCTATGATATTCAGAAAATGGCTGTAAGAATGGAGACTTTCCTGGCATATAATTGCTGTGAAGTCTTCACTGGTGTACTGCCGAATCGTAATGTGAAAACAGGATACTTTGAAAACTTGCTCAGTCATCTTTCTCAGGTGCGAAAACTGATTGGCTGACATTCAGATACTGAGGCAGTTTAGGTGCCGCATTTCCTTATATAACAAACAACACCACACCCAAAGGCTAGCTGCCAGTGGGCATGCATGTAGATCTTCATTGCAGCCCATGGACCCTAATATGGAGCCATCTATGGTGCCAGCTGTAGGGAAGTACCATGCTCTCTACGGCGTTTTGCAAGGCTTTTTCCCACACCTCACTAAGATATAGCCCATTCTCTCTATTGTAGGGTTCGGCCAACTGAATTTCAATTGCTTCTTGGAGTATTGACTTCCAAAAATATGAAGCTCTAGCCACTATCCCAACGTTGTCAAAGCCTACCCATGGTCATACACACACACTCAGCGATCGCTGATTTACTGCATTGTCCTTGGCGAAAATGGCATTAGTGTTATTCATACTGGTTTTTTTCACTGTGGATAGTTTGGCTGATGTAATTCTTTCCACACTCACATGGTATGCTGTGAATTCCTTGAACTCGAAGACCAAGATCATCCTTAACTGAATGAAAATAGTGCCATATTTTGGCTGGTGGTCAGGAGAATCATTTTATTGCATGTCGTGTGAGTATTCCCCTAGGTGCTTACAGTGAATGGCAGTTATTTCTTCCTGTTGAACAGGAAATCATTCAATTCTATAGTATCACCAACAAAATATAATAAGTAGTTACTGCTTGGCTACTTACTAGATTGCATTTAGATCTGAAAGCAGTTTCTTACTGATTAAAAAGTCTGTAGATTCAGTTTTCACCTTATCACATTTACCAGTTCTCCATCTGTCTAACACTTCCTCGTTTGCAGAGATCAAGACACAAATCAGTATGTGATAAAAAAAGCGTTGATGAATTTAAAAATGATGTTTTAGGAACTGTCAACTAATAATGTTTACAACATAAAAATATTCTTACATCAAAAAATAATTTCCGCCAGGTTGATACTTATTAGATTTAGTTTGTTTCTAATGTAAACATGGGCTTGTATTTTCTTTATGTCTTGATATATGAAACCACTGGTTATGAATATGTGTAAAATTAATATATCAATATTATGTTTACACACAAAATAACTTCATTCCAATTTTCACTGTTTACCATAGTGTTCTTAAATTTCTCCTCAGGCCGAGAATATGATCAGTATGGTAATCTGCATAAATGGTGGAATAATAAAACAATAGCAGCATTCAAGGATAGAACCAGCTGTGTTGTTGATCAGTATTCTAACTACACTGTGAATAACAGACATCTGAATGGAAAGCAAACCTTAGGTAATTTTCTTAACATTTTATTATTATATTTGGAACTGATTTTAGATGTACCTTGGATGTTAGTGAAAATGTTTTTCATGATAGCAAATTATTTATGAAGAGAACTGTCATGGTATCATAGTAGCCTTTAAACCGAAAACAGTTGTTTTAGAATATCTGTTACAAATTTGTTGAAATATACCTATGAAAATAACATTCAAACTATATGCATTATTTTTTAAAAGGTAATCATTTTAATATATATCTCATGCTCTTAGAAATGTTTGAGTTGCACCTCTTCTCCTTATACCAAAACACTGGTAAGAAAATACAGAATAATATTAGAGTTTAATATCATCTCATGTTCTTAGAAATATTTGAGTTGCACCTTTTCTCCTTATACCTAATACTCGTAAGAAAATACAGAATAATATTAGAGTTCACTAAATCATTAGTAACACGCCAGTTTAAAAAACCATGATAAAGCAATTACTTGCCTATGGTGGTCGGTATAGGACCTACATTGCAGATATCAGGAATGGCAGGTGATGTGAAAGAGGGCAGCTAGATTTATTTGAATAAAATACCTCATAACACAGTAACTGATGTGATAAAAGAGCTGGGTTGTAAGTTGTTGGAAGTCAGGGGTGGGTGAGGAAATTATTAAATTTTAATTTCAATTGTGTTCGAGCACACATCCTCCAGTGGCAATGTCCCTACATTCTCACCTATTATTGCCCTTTACAAATTAAAACTTATAAATTCTTCAGTATTTTTGCTGTTCTGTTCATCAGTTACCTTGGAAATTTATTCCAAACTCTTACTCCTGTACATACAAAAGAAAATTTTCCCACACCCTTTTGCCTGAAATCAACTTCCAGCTTATGGTCTTCCTTTCCATGCACTTCTCCTAATCCTTCAAGCATCATTGCAATTATGAGCCTTATAAAATCCAAACACTCCACTGAGCATGATGGGTAAACAGTTAACATTTGAGAGGACACGGGCATCCAGACTTGGTTTTTCCATGGTTTCCCTAAATCACTCCACGTGAATGCCAGGATGCTTCTTTCAAAAGGGCATGGCAGAATTTCTTCCTGTTCCTTGTCCTTATCCCCAGTCCTTTCCCACTTCTATGACTTCAACAAGGCATAATGCCATATATAAAAAAAATACTCTCTCAACCTGCCTTCTGTCTACCAATGCCTCAAAACTCTGCTCATTCATCATATCATTTACTGACTGAGTTCTGCAGTAATTTCCACAAACAACACCAGTTGCTCTGCTTTGTACCACCCCCTACTCCTGAATTTGATAACACACACCACTTGGCTATATTCAAGTACTGTAGTTGTCTGACCAAGGTTTCCCTCACTTCTCTAGTACAGCCCTCACACACTCTCCAATAAATTTCGAAAATCTCCACAACTGAATTAACTATCAAATGTTATGCCAAGATATTTACAGTTAAGCTCTTAAAAAACCAATTCTCAATGGATATAGAAAATCATTATTTTTTTTAATCTGCATAACAAGTAAGATAACTCTTCTTTGCATTTATTTTTATTCAATGTTGAACTACACTCCTAGATATCCTGTTCAAATCCTCCTGTAGCTGTTCACAATCATCTCAAGTTTTAGCACTATTATATAACATTTTATCATCTGCAAAGAATATATCTTTTGACTTCAACCCATCAACACAATCATTTATATAAACAATGAGCAGCAGTGGAACTCCCATTTTTGCTTCCACCCTCTTTTGTCACTGCATTTCCCATCTTAACTCTTTGCTTTCTACCTTTAAAGAATTCCTTGACCCAGTCATTTTTCAATCCAATCCAATGTTTACTATCATATCTACCATCACTTTATTGCTCACTCTGTCAAATGCTTTCGAGATAGCCAGTACTACACTGTCAACGTATCCTCCCTTTACCATTTTATCTGAAATATCTTTGATATGGTCCACTAACTGAGATTACCATGAGTGTCCTTTCCTAAACCCATGTTGCCATTTTGCAAACCACAGACGTTTCTGATGTGGTTGCATACTAATGTTTTCTTCAACTTCTCCACCACTGGTGTCAAACTAATTGGCTTGCAATTTTCAACCCTATTTGTCTCCCCTACTTTATTGTTCTGTACTACTATGGCATATATCAACTCATCTCCAAACTCAATCTGAATATTATTACGATATAAGGAACAAAGTCGCATCCCACTATCTTTAATACATTTGTAGTAACAATATACTGTACACACCAGCCCCTTTATCTTTTTTTGACTTTCTTAGCTATCCTTATCACCCTTGGGATTTATTTGCAGTTTTTTAGTCTGCTCATTACTACCTATGTAGAGAAGCTCCTTCTCAGTTTTTTTTTCCCCTCCTCTTAAGGAATGATATTCCCTAATGACCTCATGAAACTAATTACTCAATATTTCTACCTTTTTCAAATCAACAGTAGTAACATCATACCCATCCTTATTAACAACTACCCAGGTACCACCTCTGGTCCTTAGTTTTCTAACATACAAAAACAATGTTCTAGATTCATTACTCGTGGTACTCTTGCAAATATAATATTTTATTTTGCATGTACCCATCTTCAGATTCTCTCTTTGTTTAGTTTTTCCAGGTTTCCTTATTGCCTTGCTATCTCTCTCACCAGTTATGTTTTAGCCTTCTCACCCACCCCCCACCCCCCCCCAATTACAGTAACAAGGTTCTTTACTTTTCTTTATTTTTAGTTTTGAAATAAACATTTTTACCACAATCTTATCACCTCCTTGAACTCTTCACAACTTCTTTCTACTGTACTGGTGTTTTTCATCAGCATACTGAACCTTTCTCTGAAATATCTTTTCAAATATGTGACTAGTGCCTTTTTGTAACTATAGCTATAAGAACCTTCAATTGTTCCCATTAGTTTATTAAATACTCTAATATATATTTTAACTGTTGTATGATCACTTACTCCTTCTGTCAACCTGAAACCCCACAAAATTATTATCAGGCTTTATTAAGAAGATATCCAATATGTTTCTTCCCCCTGAACTCTATTATTTGTGTGAAGACTTCTTCTGTCACTAATATATTACAGAACCACTTTACACTAGTGTTATTCAATTCCCTGCAAGTCAATACTTTCTATGTTTAATTGCCCACCAGTAATGATTATTCTATGCACACTTCTTAAGTCTTAATATTAATTCAATTTTCCCCCCAAGAGCCTTATCATAATCATTTATTCTTCCACTACAGTAGACAGCGAGGACATTTTTTTTTATTTTGTTGCATCCCATGAATTTACCCCTGGTAACTATGATGTATTAATAGCAGTGAAATGTAATTACCTTTGCTAACATGTATGAAAACTCCTCCACCAATTCCTCCTCTACTCTGCTGTACACTTTATAATAATCAGGAAAAACCTCATTATCTGGTATTCCTTACTTTAACCAAGACTCTATCCCTATAACTACTTTTGGTTTTGTGTACAACTATTAATTTACCAAACTGTATTAATTTGTTCATTATACACCTATAGTTCACTAGTAAAAGGGCCACATTCTATTTACATTTAGGCCATGCCTAATGAAACC
Source organism: Vandiemenella viatica (assembly GCA_031002005.1). Lineage (NCBI taxonomy): Eukaryota > Metazoa > Arthropoda > Insecta > Orthoptera > Morabidae > Vandiemenella > Vandiemenella viatica. Next base: position 371,130,768 of record CM061921.1, read on the forward strand.
ACACCAACTAATGGTATCCACAGGAACAACCCTCAAGACAGAACTAATGCCTGTCACAATTAGCACCTTGTTAACCCGCCTCATAGCATGGTTCAGATATATCCAACGCAAGACCTGAATGAGCTCCAGCGTAGTATATTGTGGCTCCTTCGTCTCCTTCCTCAGGTCACTCTCTATACTATAACTTGCATATCTGTCAACACTACACCAATACCTCTTCTCTATCCTCTTTAGAGAAACCACTACAATACAAAGTGATATTATATTGTCTATTATGTGCCTGCAGTTTGTACTAGATATATACTTTTTTTAAAAAGCTTTTGATCTGGTAGCCTCTGCCTAACTGGTAATGCAGAAGAGGGCCTACATCTCTCCTAAGATTACTAGCTAGCAGCAGAGACTTTTTAATTTTTCTTTTTACATCCACTCATCTATTCCTTCAGGTCTGCTGCAACTCCTACATAATCTTACGTCTATATGAGGAGGCTCTTCACTTATTTCAATGGATATTCCAATTTGCAGCATATATCATTGCTATAACCCATTTATCTCTGACCTAAATTTACTTACTGCGTGATATACTCGCATCATCAGATGGTATTTGGTCTAATGGTGGACAGTGGTCATAATGTTAAAATTTCTCCCCACAATTTCTACTTCACCCGATTTTCAGTACTTCTCCTATGACCTGTTTCCAACTTCCAACCCTCCTTTTTGCCTGCTCCTAAATCTTCCTGCTGTGAATATTTATTTATGACATGATAGTTTACACTCTGATTTTTATATACCATCTTTATATGTGTACCAACTATCACAAATGTACATCCAAGAGATCCTTTCTTAGCAGAAAGTTTTGGTATAGAAATAAAGATAAATAAATAAGGAAATAAAATTAACAAGTTTTGCTTCCTTGTCATATGATAGCTTTCACAACTGTGAACTTATCCTTTCTTCAGGTTTGTTAAGATTACTACTGTAGAAACTGGAAAACCAAGAATAATTGACTGAGAAAAATAGAAAAGATCAGTTAATAAGATGGTTGTAGTTTTAGACTTAAAAATAAATCCAGTAAGGTTCAGTCAGTACAAATAAAATTGTTTAACATTATACAGGAAATATGTCATGGGAAAAATCATAGAAAGTTGTGTGTAAAATAGTGACCTAAATAAATAAAATATTCCACTTCATAAATGTTATGGTATTGCTACAATAGAAAAATGAAATGGCTTTTAGGCAATGTAAATAACACATGATAGGGAAAATAACCCAACACTTGCCAAGGTTTTAGGCTGCGATAAGTGTATAACACACAAGATGAACACAAACATACAATATTATGGTTCAAAACCTTATTCATGTAGGAAGGAGGATTGGGCCATTTGGCAAGGTCAGTACAATACCTTCATGAGCTAAGCTGTGATGTGGTTACACCTCTCTTGCAAAATGGCTCAATCATTCCTACATGAATAAGGTTTTAAACCAAATTTTTGTGTTGTATATTGTATAGTTGCACCCTTCACTTTGCTGAGTGATATTTCCCTATACTTTGCGAGTAACATGTTAAGGTTTAAGTCTCTGGAAAGAATTGTGTGAATTTCATCAAAGTCACAGGTAAATGTATGTTTCGGAATAGGTACAACAATGGAAAACAAAAGAAATGTCTGATGTAAGCTAGCTTTGACTGGATCTCTATTCACATCATCCTCATACTTGTTTTGCTTATATACACCAAAAGGTGTTATGCTAAAAAAATAGTCATAGCTTCACCTGGAAAAAACTAAAACATTACATGAAGCTGGTTTCAGATAAACATTCCAGTTTAATAACAAGAAATAATTCAATTAAAAATATTTTGAATTGAACAGATCATTATCATCTGAAAATAAATTGATCTTCTTTAGCATGGAAGACTTACCACTTTTGCGTAATTATTGATAGAAGATTCTTAGTGAGCCAAAGATAGGTTTTATCAAGCCTCCTTGACCTTTTGTATCTTGAGAATTTACTGAAATATAAAGAATAATAGTGTTCGTTAACCACATAGCCTCATAATGAACTAGAAAATCATAAAATACATCAAAGACTACATGTGAACATGTTTGATCATAAAAGAACAACAACACATGAATCATGGACTGAAGAACTTTAGATAAATGATAAAGAAGGAGACTTGTCTAAGAACACAGATAACAAATACTAATATACACAATATGGCAAAAAATTTAAATGGAAGTGATCTAGTTATGTCCATAGGTACCCTACTTTTCCTTATCACACTAAGTGAGGTTAGCACAACACCTCAGCCATTTTGTTACCCAGAAATATGCCAATACTTATTTTATTCCACACTGAGGCGACCTAAAAGACCATTGCTTAGCTTAGTACTGGCATTAGAGGGGGGTAAATGGGGCAAATGTACCCTGGGCTCACTGGCTGAAGGGGGGAGGGATTATGACCTGCCAGAGGGGCCCTCCAGCCTAAGAATCAACCCATTGTCACTGGTCACAAAAAGTTATGTCACTGCTAAGAATGCTGGACCTGGGCCCAAGAATCCTAGCACCCTCCCTGCCTTACCTTCAGCAAGATTTGAACCCCATGCAGTTGTAGCTGGTCATTTAGCTGACTAAATCATTTAACTTATAGCTATAACAATTAAAACACATCTCCCTCAGGGCTTGGATAATAAACTCTTAACAGAGGCTGTGGATATAGTGCAATAAAGCTGAGGTTTGTGAGAAGTTTGGTTCAGATCAAGTCTTGTACTGGACTGAAGGGAATAAAAAATGGTGTGATATTAGTTTCAAAGGAGTTATTGTAAAACACTTAAAACTGATATACTCCTTAAAGTTTTAATTAGCATGTTCAAATTAGAGAGATAAATTAGTACCTATGTGAAGATCAGCATTATGAGCATCTTGCTCAAGGAGATCCAATTACATCCCCACTTTAAATACTTGCTTTGGTTGAGAACTGTACACAGTTCATTTGAAAAAGTAGACAAAAACGGTCAGAGAGGGAGAATATGGGTATAATAAATTAAGAAGTGCATGTCCTAAGAGAAAATAAAAAACTGAAGGGTTTGTTTGTTGAAAGCAAACAGAATGATTGTTTTAAAAACAAAAAGTAAACAACGAATAAAGATATAAAAGTTAATCAACTGATGGTGATAATCGTAAACAGTAAAATGGTTTAAGACAGTGTAAATACAAAATGTGTTAGGGAACGTAAACTCATTACATATAAAATTGGGCCAGGAGTGTTGTAACAACACAAGATAAGTACAAGTATTCAATATTCTGGGTGACACCTGAAACATACAGAAACATGATAAAATACATAGTGCACCACAATTGTGTGGACAGAAACAGAATTGACATAATTAAGCTATGGGCAATTAATTGTGGATCAGGTGAAGGCTGCAGTGCCACAATTAACACACAATAGTTGGGTATCCACTAGAGGAGGAGATATGGCAAGGGAATCAGATGTGTACAGACTGAGACTTGCCATGTGAGTGAGTCTTGTGGTGAGTCCGTATCCTTCCTTATTTTCATGTCCTAACTGCATTTTCATTGTACATATTAACTCAAAAGTAGCTTGAGAGGCATTTTGCACAGAAGTTTTTACTCTGTATAACCTAGAGAAAGATTAGCTTAGGAATGGGACATTTGGGTAACCATGGTAGTGCTGCATGTTTGTGAGTACAGTTGGAAGTAATAGGGAAAGTAGTTTCTTGAGTGAATGAAATGGTGCAGAGAGACAATTTGCTGGAGAGGCTATGCATGGGGCACATTTCTGGGACGTAGTGCAGGGATCTAAATCACGAACAATAGGGAATATTATCATGAAGGGGAGCGGTGTTGATGGAAGCCAAAAAGCCACTGGGAAGTAGAAAGTGGGGACTGTAGACAGATGCTCTACAAAATACATGAAGGAAGGTTCTATAAGTATGGTTGAAGATAATAGTTCACCAAGGTCTGAATCATTTTCATGTGGACCCTGTATTGACAGCTTTGTGGATCTTTGGAAGATGGTAGAAGGTAGGGATTTATTTATACATGTCTAAGGCACTACTTTTATACAATGAACTACAAGATTAAAAGAAATTATAATGTAAATGCAAACATACAATAAAACATTATACAAACTAAACAGTTCTGTATAATAAAGTCTAGCATTGGTAACCATTTATTTACATTGTACATGAGATGCAGTACAAAGCTGCCTGAATTGCCTTGTCTTATATAAACAGGTCATCAAGTGTATAAGGCTCATCAAGTCTCTTGCAGATCAGAAGTTGGGTTCTTGCAGTTCCTTGAATTCACAGAGCTCATCCTCTCTGATGTAATCCTAATTCTTAGGACTTTCTTTGTGCTTCTTAACCTATTCAGGGATTTCCAGGTTGTGTATGGGAAATGATAGCCTACTGCAGATTCCTCCTTTTGATTTTCCCATATTATTCCTGATGCCAAATTTTCGCTCACTTCTGCTTGACATTTTGTAGATGATAATGAAGTTAGTGTCTTAGTATGCAAGAATCTCTTTCTTGATTTAAGCCTCAGGGGTTGGTATTCTCATCCAAACATAGGCTACCTGTTGTCTGCCTCCTGTTATTGCTTTTCAGATTCTGTGGCTGTCCTTTTGATGTCTGGAGGGATTATACCCACAAGCTGATAAGTATGGTTTATAAGGTGGGATACATGGATTTTTTGAAGTGATGGGATACTGGAGGTTGTGGGACGTGTGGTCAAAAGTTGCTGGTCCCTGAGATCACACCCTATTCTCCTACAAATTTTGTCAGTGGTACATTTACTTTACATGACCTTTCTTGTATTTAAATTAATTGATGGTGTTTTGGGCTGGATAGTAACAGAGAATTGGCGTAAAGGACACAGAACACTATATAATTCAAGAATACGGAAAGCCATAACACATGAAATTGTTAGAGCTGTAAAAGTAACGATGTATTCGTTACTGAGTAGCAGGTACATCGCCTGACTCAAAGTACCGAATCGTTACTCACAAATTCATTTCATTACTCGCATGTTTCATTACTCAAATTTGTCATATAGATACGAACACGTTACAGCTAACTAATTTTGGCAACTTAAAGACTAATTTTGTAGTTTTCTATTTTGTTTAACATTAAAATTTACAGTGCATAATTTGTAAACAGAAAATTTGTATCGATAATTTGAGATAGTTACTGTTTTTTCATTGATCGTTGATTAGTGAGGTTTATTCAGGGCCGGCGTTTTGTGTTAGGCCCGGGTGGGTAGTCCAACAATTTTGTGAAAGGGGGATGTCCCATGTTATTTGGTTATCTTACCTAAAATAATAATAATAATAACAATACTGATAATGACTACAAAACTACAAAACAAATTTTAAAAAAATAAATAATTTAATCAATAAATTTTAGTTGTATACAATTAATTTTTTATTTACTATTCGGTATTAAATGCGCAATTCAAAAACTGTACTACACTTTGCTTGTTTGGAAATGAGCCAATTCAACAATTTTTACCATATAGATGTAATATTGCGATGCTGTTGAATCTATATTGCAACATTGTCAATCTTTGGAAAGTCTTGATTTGGCGTATGACCGAAAAACTTTAATCATTCGAACAGGATGGTCCAAGAATCGTGACGAGTAATCGAACGAAGCGCACTAGTGTATGAGTCCTCTAGTCCATTTGTGTTTCTGTAAAAAAATTACAACCCCCCCCCCTTTTTTTTTGCCTGCTCATCTTTCCTTTTCAAAAGTTGGAAAAACATGGCTCTATCACTCAGCAATCATTTGTTGGTCAAAATAAGATTATAGAAATTTATAATGCTTTCAACATTGTGTTCAAAAGCGAATCGTCCTAACGATTTGAAGTGAATGGAATCGTTGTAGAATCGACTCTTTAGCGATATGAGTACTTGATCATTAAATTCAATATAAGTTTTATGGAAAATATCTGTAGATATTTCGAATCTGAAATTTTCCCTTCTACCATGATCAAGGATATGGGAATTCTACACTGATGTTGGACTTATGGTTCGTCGATTTCAATGTTAGTACCTGACTTCACCAAATTTCTTGGAATTGTGAATCTCGAGCACAGTACAAAGCAGTGGCATTTGCTTCTATCTCCTTATATGATTCAATTAACATATAGATTCGATTTCACACAAACAAAAATTTCTATCACTGTTAAGTAGAAAATATATTCAAATGATTCCAAAATCCTGAAGCCGTAGCTGTGACATCATTATCTACTTCTCTGGCTACAGAGTGATAGTATAAAAATTGCATTAGCTGCTTCTAATTTTCTCTGTTTTAAGAGATTCCATTGTCACTAACCTTTTGTAAAAAAATAATTAATTATGTTTACATATAAAAAACATATATATATATATTTTTTTTAAAAAAAGGTTCCACTGAATTTCTTGCTGTTATAATTCTCTCAGTTACACGTCATATTAAAAGATTGAAATTATGTGCACTACAATGCACAAATAAAGATCGAGGTTCTTCTTTCCGTATTCGCAAATCCTGTTATTTTTTCCAGAAACATTAGTATCCCCATCCTTGCCACTGGCCTCTGAGCTTTTGAGAGCGCCAGCTTGTGCTTGGCGAAAATGTCAATTGATAAGGTTTCTGTCTTGGTGTTCGCAATTGAAAACAATCCAATAAAATGTTCACTTACAATGAAATCTTCCAAAACGATTCTCAGGAACGATGCTCCTATTTCTTCTTTGATCCCAGAAATAGTGTAGTAGCCCTAAAATCAAGAATTTAATTCTGACAGTGATGATGAAGCCATTTGTGACTATCTCCTTGCAGCAATAATATTAGTTCACAGCTCAAGCCTTTAAAAATGTGCTGTATTATGTCAACAACGTTGTACTGTTATCGAACATCCCTTTTGAATGAGCCATTAATATGAATTGTACACCATTGATATTATCAACGTTTTTTAACGTTTCAGTTGCCACTGGTATGAAGAGAAGTAATGCCGTGATATTTTATCTACAAAGTATGTATTCTGGTGTATAATCTGTAGTGTGTCTCAAAATGAAACCAAATCCAAGTCCGATCAGGAGATTATTCGTAAAAAATTGAGTATTTGGTTGGGTGTTCGTTGTGTCAAAAAATTTCTACCACACAACCATTGTTTTAAAAAGTCATTTGAAATCTATGCATCCAATAGATTTGAAAGAGTGTGAGAAACTAAATGCAGGTCTTAGGTTGCAGGAAGAAGAAGAAAAACTATCAGTGTCAGTCTAGCCAAATAGTTGAAGCAAATAAGACTTCCTGAAAAGAAGAGCCTCCAAGATTATGCAGACTTTTGTCAGTTCACCTATCAGTGTTGCTAGTGAAAAATTATTCAGTGAACCAGCCTTAATTTATGATGAAAAAGATACAATCAAGAACAAGAAAGCTTTTGTTCTTAAAATTTAATTAGCAATTCTTTACTTTCGGATATTAGTAACAGTAATTAGAAAACTATTATTATAATTTTTTTTTAAAAAAGTCAATTACTGACTGACTGATTTTATTATTAAAGTAATCATTATTTCACTTGACATTCTTATTAGGTAGAAGTAATTAGAAAGTAAATAAAGATTTGTGACATCAAATGACATTTTCATATTGCTTCCTCTTCTATTATGTAACGCATGAATATTCATTACCTATACACTTGTGTATATCGTGAAGGACAAAATTAAGAATTTACTTTTACTTACTCTCACCAATTTGACTGTCAGCTGACTGAACAGGGTCATCTTTTAAAGTTTCCGTGGATCTATGTCTAAGGACGATTCAAATTTATTCTCCATGTTCTCCTGTCTTCTTGCATTATCTACACTCACTTCGCTTCTCCTTTACAACTTGACTACGAATTTATCCATTCAAACTATTTTGATGATAATACACACGGATCCAGCCAAAGCGCCTTCAAAATACACTGAGTTAGCTTTCACTCCTGAAGGTATTGGATATGCGATATTTTACCGTAACATTCTTGCTTTCACACAAAACAATTGTTTGCCGTCGATCGAGCTCAGTTGGCAATGTCTGTTGAAACATCAAATAAATTTAGTGTGAATGAGGGTACACAGTCTATTTTGAACGCAATTTGTATGACGAACTAATATGCTTAGTTGATCTGCTCTCTATTTCTTTCATTTCTTCCCTCTGTGCACGCTCAGTCGCTCTCAAGTTCCGGGTGGGTAAAATACCCACCCGGAATTTCCCGGATGGGATACTGCTACCCACCATACCCACATTATCCGCCTGCCCTGGGTTTATTGATCTTAAACATTTATTAAATTTGTCTATTTTAAGATCTGATACTTTCTATTTCATTTATATTGTAATTTACAATATAAAAGAGTTGTTTAATAGTTTGTGATATACATCACTGCACTTGTTATGTTCTAATAATATTTAATTAAATTGCAATGGAGCGCACGCTCTGGTGGCAATTTCCCTACACACTCATCTTCCCCCCTTTCCTGTATCCACCTATATTTACCCTCTACAAATTTTAACTTTAAATTCTTTCAATGTTTTTGATAAATTATTCATAATTTCTCTTGGTAATTTATTCCAATCCCTGGCACCATTATATAAAAAAGAGAATCTTCCTACACCCTTGTGCCAGCTTGTGGCCATGGTCATCTTTTCCCTTGCAAGCATTACTTCTACTTTCCATGCCTAATCATCAATATATGCCTTGCACTCTCCCATGACCCTCTTAACCCTCCTTCTGTCTTCCAATAAATCACATTCCAACTCTTTTATCATATCTGTTACTGATTGCATTCTGCGATAATGTCCAGACAAATGTAGCAGTCCTTTTTTGCAGTTTCAGAATTCCATACCCAAAGAACAAGGTACAACAACTTTATTCCTTTTGCCTGGTGTTACTGTATTATTACCGCAGGAACCATGTGATCAATGCGGTACTGGCTGTGATGTTGAATGTTTGTTGTAACCGCAATGCAACAACAATTATGAATCTAGTTGCCTGTTTGTCCTGCCCCTTTATTATTGATTTAAAAGTTTTGAATATTGATATTTTAAAAATGAAACAAAGTGGGAGTAAGTAGCACTCTGCCTGCAGGCCCGATTTGATGGTATGTCCACATTTATTTTAACAAATCTATCACAAAAGGATGAAGAATTTATAAAAATAAAAGAAAACAGTAAAGGAAGACATTGGTGAAACTTCCTATTTAAAACGAGATACTTTGATGAGATTATAATATTTGTTAAATACATGTCCCATTATCATTTCTGGCTTTTATGCAGTTTTTTGAGTAGGCTACTTTAAAAAAATAACTGCCATTAGTTATTATTACTAACTTTGCCACAGTCAGGAGAAAGGTCTGGTCTTTTTGTGTGTATGACAACAGGTGTTTGTTTAGAAATTAGATTATTCTTTCGAGTATAAAATTCATTACAGTAAATCAATAGTACAGTTAGAGGTTTCCTGTAAGATCCATGTGCTAATTACTTTACTTTAAGTTTTATCCAAACAAACATATTGCCTACATTTACTTTATGAAATAAACAATTTACTTAAACCTTACCAAGTACGAATGATGCTTCATGCTAGTGTTTTATTGTACCGAAAGTAACGAGTAACGAAACGATACGATAGTAACGAAGTTAACCCATACGCGGCGCGACTCGATACAATGCTTCATGCTATTGTTCAATTGTACCGAAAGTAACGAGTAACGATTCGAAAGAAACGGGTATTGATTGGTTTAGAAACAAATACATACGGGTACAGAATTTCTCGTTACTTTTACAGCTCTAGAAATTGTACATGTATCCAATTTGGGGTTCAGTTTTGTTCCTGAGAACTGTTTGAAGCTGTCATTAATTTCACTATTGTGTTTCTACTTTTCTGAATTTCAGGTGAAAATATTGCTGATAATGGAGGCCTGAAAGCTGCTTATCATGCATATCTTGATTGGGCTGCAAGAAATCCTACTGAGCTGCCTCTCCCTGGATTAAAGTTTAATCATAATCAGCTTTTCTTTTTAAGTTTTGCACAGGTAATATTTGTATTGTATTTATTTTTTATATGAGTAATGAAAGTGATCCTCAATAATCTGTTCAAAATTAAAAAAATCCAGAGTTTACACATTTTTCTGTATGTTCTTCTATGAAAACTTTTCAGATAGTGAAAACAATACAAACAGAGAGAAAATATGTAATGTAATAAAGAATAGAAATAGTAAAATGTTATGGTTTCATTAAAAAATGTTGCAAAATGGAATTAGTAAATATGAAATATACACTTGTTTGAATTTATATTGCCTCATAACATTGTTTTTGAACAATGACTCTAATATTAACGCATATTCATCCAGATTTGTGCAGATTGTTATCAAAGAACAAAAGAGGTCACTATTTTTTGGGTTTAAGTCAGATTTACCTGAGGAGTGCAATTATAAGTTGAGTAGCTGTATCCAAATCAATAGCATGTTGAAATTGGCATACCAAGTAGTCTGTACATCTGTGGAGTGACAAGTGTAATGCATACAGGTATTTTAATGTAGGAAATCACTAGGGAATAGCATATCTTGAAGCAAGGCACATTGAATTAATGTATATAGTTTATAAATGAAACAGCTAAGTTCTTATTTTATCTTATAAATTTTATACTAATTTGCAGGTATGGTGCTCTGCAAGTACAGATGAAGCAACTAACTTACAAATTGAGAAGGATTCCCATGCTCCTCCAAAATTTAGAGTTGTGGGACCACTTTCAAACCTTGAAGAATTTTCTAAGCAATTCAGTTGTCCACTTGGTTCTCAAATGAATCCTGTAAATAAGTGTGAAGTTTGGTGAAGTCAGAATGGTTAATAAATTACTACATTTTAATTACCAACAGCAAGAAATAATTATAAATGTAGGATTTTTTTTTTTTTACAGTTTAGTATACAGATAAATGTTCCTCAAAAATGAATGTAAGAAATGAATGATTTAAATGTTATGTGTGAGCTGGCTGTTATTACTTATTACATTTTTTTGTGTTAAAGTTTTTTTGTGCTAAAGATGTCTCAGGTGACATTATGTTCTGGGTATTTTTTAAGGTATTGTAGTACAAAAGCAAATATTTAAATAAGGATAGAGGAAGGACCCATCAGTTACCATGTATGACTGTGGGACTGTTTCATGAAAACATGAAGAAACACATAATAATTAAATGTGTAGTGGGCAGGAGTCATCATGTTTTCCAGCCTCCCATAAGAGTCAAATTATTTTCATCAGCTGAGAAAAGGCTGAAATCAAACATTTTTTGTTCTTTGTTCATCCATATTTCTGTGTGTCTGGAAGATCCATTCTCTGTCCTTATATGATTTGCTGATGAGCATGTTATGTTCCCTTCAAACCGAAATGCAAATGCTTTGTGAAGTATCATTACTTTTTTCAATGATACCAAATAATATCAAGAAAAATGTACCATACTAACATTTCCGAAATGTCAAGGAATTTTTACCTGTAGTCTATCAAGACAAGGAGATGAGTTTCAATGTGAGTAGAACTATCTATTCAAACTAGCTCAAGTGGAGCTGAAATTTGTTGTGTTGGGATAACCCAACAAAAGAAAAATAATGTCAGAATTTGTTGACTTACAGTGTTTGAAGTATAAGCATGACCTTATTTGCTTGATAATCACTTCACTCTGAATGATTATTTCATAGTAGTAATAATGTACACATTTCTGAGAGCCATAAACACCATTCCACCTTTATAACTACCTACAATTGATATATGAGCTGTATATGTGATATATAAAAGTAGTAAAACTTATTATAAGAGGAGATGAGATTCGAATTAGAAATGTGACCGTCTCAGGAAACCATATTGGAACATATCCATAAACCAATAAGCATACATAAAAGTCACAACAGAAACCAACAAATTTTATATTGCATATGGTTCACCATTTTGTTAATACAACAGTTAATAATTTCCATTTCACTGAACCATTTAATCTGTTTAATGAATCTGGTATTATAGTCCAAGTCTAATTTAAACTGCTGAAATCAATTTTACTGTCAAAGTTATACCCTTGGCTAATTAGTTAATTTTTTTTATTTTTTTTTTAACCAGATGATCTGAGTGCACTTGACCTTTTTTTTATCCTTACAATTTTAGTTATCCTCAAAATATTTTGATGAAATTATATATAATTGTATCATTTACTAAAAGGCCAATAACTCACATGTTAAATTCAGTATCATATTAAACAGAAGTGTTATCATTGTTACACTTAAAATTACTTTTTTTTTTGGTATTTGTAAATGGTTTGACGCAGTATGTGATACCATAAATCAAATTATTTCTTTATAAAATACATGAAGGTGGGTTTGGGACTGCGAATGTTGATGTAAGATCTGTTTCAAACAAATGGGATTGGTCTGTCCCCATACAAGTAAGCAATGTGATCATTAATGAATCGAATACTGAATATCTAGAATCGATATTCGATACCAAGAACAGTGTAACTTCTTTCATCCCAAAGAATGAAAGAACCTTATTCAATCAACTCTACCATGTGAAGTTTCTAGAACTTGTACGTGAAAATAATAGTCCTTTCCCATCTTTGGGTCTGAGACAGATTAGAAATATATTCCATTAAAGACTTGAGACTATTGGAATAATAAGAATTAGTTACCTAGTTTTAATGACCATAACAAACAGTTATTATCCAGAAAGTTCTACTTAATAATTTTTAAAGAACTTGCATTTTTAAATATGCATATTTTTCTATTGCCAACTAAATTATTTCCACTGACAGTTTTCTGAAGTACCGGTATTGTATGTTAAATGTGAAAAAATTTTAACTTCAAGAAGACTTTTAAGAATTGAAGAATTAAAGTATCAAGAATATTGCTTTAATAGCTCTTCTATTTGAGATTCTGAGGATGTTTTTAATAGTGTTTGTATTGTAAGATGTATACAGCTGAATTATATACCAATATGTATCAGAAGGAATAATTGTGTCTAGATTTGGAAAGAAAACTATCAGAACCCTCTTATTTTAGGCAAAAACTTTCTTAGTGTTAAATATTTAATAATACAACATACATCCTAATCTACTGATAATAAACATTTAAGTTGCATAGAAATTAATTCCTTTCTGCCCTGTTGAAACTATTTATTTGTTGCTGAGATATTATTACACATATTTTTAGTCATGTATATATTTTTGCTAAAGTTTTTTAATATTATTGTATTTTTAAAATTGACCTGTCATATATTTTCTGTAAGATGAAAAATGTAAATTATAAAGCTAAATCAATAAAAAAGATGAAAAAATTATTCATTTAATTATTTATTCATGTAATTTATACATTTCTGTGTGGAGTTGTTTCAACAGATCAGTAACTAACAGAGTAAAGTAAGGGAAAATAGGTGAATCCATGTTCCTCACAGTTCTATTGCTGTTTTCTACCCCATGATGTACCTATGGGACAGATAATGACAATATCTCTTCTATGAAATGTAGCACAGTTTTCAGCTGTAAATACAATTTTGATGTGTGAATCCTTATTCTTGTTTTAGCCATAAGCCTTAGAAAAGAGAAATAATATCCTCATGAAGATCTTAAAATAAGTATTATAGTAGGTGCTTGGTTGGAAGGGACAAAAGGGTGAAAACATCCTAACTCCTCTTTTCATCATCAAATAAAACCCTACGTTTATGATTTATTTCATACACTTACAGGCATACAAGCTGAGGCTTATTTATCTTTAATATCAATACAGGAAATCTTAAAAAGGAATCAAGCAAAACATCATTTTAAATTGCCATAGTTTGCAATAAACAACGAAATAATAGCACTACTAATTAAATAAATGATTGAAAAACAAATAAAATATCATTAAATTATTATTTGGATAACAAACGCTTCACATTTGGCTTTAATGAGATGTTCCTTCAAAACAATCGGGAACCAATCTAAAGAAAATCAGAAGAAATATTAACATGAATTATGCTTTATTGCAAGTTGTCTGGTCCCAGGATAATTTGAATTATCCAATAGATGCGGTGATAGAAAAGCTCAATAAGTTTGTTTATCCTGCCGAGATGCAAATTAAAGTTACTCACTGCTTATAGACTGTAGGAGGCAAGACCTTCCAATCACTCAAAGTTTCCTTTGAAGGGTCATTACAGGACTGTACTCAATGGCTGTAGGCAAGTACCACAATGTACTGTTCATTGGCAAGGGAGTCCCTCAATGGCGAAAATGTTGTAGCATGTTAGCTACAATGGTGAAGTGCAGTATGTACATAATGCACAAACTGACTGCAAGGTTACCGCACTACAGGCACAGTCTGAAGTACGTTTTCTCAAACCCTTGGTGGTTCGATGCCAAGTCAGAACACACTCCAACCTGGGAAGTTTGGCACGAAGTCTGCAGTTCCAACTTCGGAAGTCCTATAACAAATAAAGCCTTCAACTATGACGGTTGGACATGAAGTAAGTCATCCGCAGTTCTCCAGTATCCATCTCTCCATGTCACCCGTGGTAGCCACGCCCCTTGCCAGGGCGCATTTTTAACATGTGACAAAATTCACAAGAATTAGAAATGTGTGGAAAATTATCCACTGTTGATTGCTCTTGCTATAGGTCCCTCCCTACTGCAGGTTAAATGATTAGCTAAATCTACATTGGGAGAAGCGTGCCATCTCGGACACAGTCGGCAATGACTGGAACATTGTCTTTCACAAGGTCCGGTGGCGTACAGGTCAGCGATAGTCCATTCACCTGGGGTGGGAAAAATCCCCTGAGCAGGCAGTCTTTTGCCTGAGCAAAACCGCTAATCCTACACAAGGGGAGGATGCCCATTGTATGCAACCACGTGGGTTTCACTGTGTCCGTTTTTGGGTAGTCCAGCATGCTGGCTGCAAATATTGTGGAACCATTCCTAGGGTTATTATTTTTATTGTTCTTTTTGTATTGTAAATATAAAAAATGAACAGAATGGCCCATTTTTGTCATTCCATCACAGTATCTTCATCCATGATCAGGTTTTAAAAATCATATTTTCTGGGCTATTTGCCTTACCAGAGACAACAAATGTTTCTGTTTATTAGTCTGTTTTACATAGAGCCTCATATTCCCATTATTCATAAACTTGTTAGAGTTTGAGGTGGCCTTTGATGACACCTGATGATGATGGTACAGAATAAAAGTGGACATTATATTAGAGATGGTCTGAGGAAGGTAATTGAAAAATAACTAAGGAATTATTTTTCACTGTACTTACACAATGTTAGTGCAATTTAATCCATAAATAGGAATGCTTAATTGTGCTGTGGTTAAACCACTCTATAAAAAGGGGATAAGTTGTATCAAATTACTGTCCTATTTCATTTCTAACAGTTTTATCCAAAAATTTTGAAAAAGAAATTTACAGCAGAGTTTAACATCACCTAAAAAATAAAAATATTTTAACTAAATCAAAATTCAGTTTTCAAAAGGACCATTCAATAGAACAAGGGATACTTGGAAGAAATAATTGATACATTATAGTCGGTAGGTATTTTTTGTGTCATGTCTAAGGTATTTTACTGTGTTGATCATGAAATTTTTATACCAAAATCAAAGTATTATGGTATAACTGGTATTGTTAATAAATAGCTTAGTTCTTACATTTGAAATAAGAAACAGAAAGTGTTACTGAATCATTTTAATTCTGATTGGGATTTCATGAGATGTGGAGTACCTGTGGATTCTATACCAGGTCCACTACTATGTATATATATATTTTAAACATTAGGATAGAATAAAAACCACCGCTTACCATAGAATAGGATTCCTGCGGCATTAGTACATGAAAAAAAAAACACACAACATACATGGAATATAATTTTCGAGCCCATGGCTCTTCATCAGTAGGAGTGAGAAGGCTACATACTGGTGGCTGGCAGCCAAATGCATAAGCTACAATGCTGGTAGCTCATGGGGGGGGGGGGGGGAAAAGCATAGGCTGGAAGATGATAATGAAAAGGAAGTAGAAAGTAAAACTATTCAAAGGGACCCATCACAGAAGTGCAGAAATTTGAAATTAAAAATAAGCAAAATTCGAATTTACAATCTATAAAATAGGCTCTGGTGAGCGGTGGTTCTATGGGAGAAGGTGGAGGTGAGGGGAATGGGTGGGAGGAAAACTGGTGCTATCTTAAATTTAAACCTGGTGGTTGTCTGGTACCCAGTTGGTACTGATAAGCCAGTTACCACCTTCTAAGTTCCAAGATACTGCTTTTATTGGAGAGTGATGGCATGGACCGAGAAACATGCATTAAAAATGTTGGTACCATGTGTGGTGGCATGATAAGATACAGGGTGTTCAGGGTTCTGGGTGTGTACTGATTGTCTGTGTCCATTCATTCTGATGGCCTCCAAAAAAGCCACGCACACCTTCCCTATACCTGCTTCCTAAAATTCATAAGCCTGGCAACCCAGGACGTCCCTTAGTTGCTGCATATGACTCACCTACTGAGGTTATCTCTGCCCTGGTTGACCAGCATCTACAGCCCATTCTCAGCCAGCTTCCCTACCACATCAAAGACACCCGACACTTCCTCTCTCGACTGGCTACAGTACCCACACCTCTTCCCCCTGAATCCTAGATGGTTGATGTGACCTCCTTATACACAAATATTCCCCACTGCCATGGGCTCAGTGCCATGGAACACTTTCTAGACCAGCATCAACCCAATAGCCTTCCCACCAGATCTTTCCTGATCACCCTGGCCGAACTAATACTAAATAACAACTTTTTTAATTTGATGGGAAAATTTATTACCAAGTTAGCGGCACTGCCATTGGCACTCGTATGGCACCCTCATATGCTAACCTCTACCTAGACTACCTAGAACAATCATTCATAGCTGAAGCCCATCTGAAACCCTTCTTGTTTGTCAGATTCATTGATGATGTTTTCATAATCTGGACCCACGGGGAAGACAACCTACTGAGTTTCCTCAATAAATTTAATAACATCAGATCCCTGAAATTTACATGGACTTACTCCCATACACAGGCCACTTTCCTGGATGTCGACCATTTCCTGACAAATGGCTATATCCACACAGCTGTCCATATCAAACCCACCAACCTACAACAGTACATTCATTATGATAGCTGCCACTCTCATCACACCAAACGCTCCCTCCCCTACAGCCTAGACATTCAAGGTAGTCACATTTGTTCCAATCAATAGGCCCTTCAACAATATGCCAGCAATATCTCTGAAGTCCTGATTTCCCGCAACTACCCACCAGATTTAGTTCACAAACAGATTTCATGTGCCACATCACAATGCACTCAACCTATCAACAATCCACAACCCTCTAAAACTCACCATAGCCCTGTTTTGATAACCCATTACTTCCCAGGCCTGGAATCTGTCAACCAAGTCTTGAGACAAGGTTACGACGTGCTTCGAGCCCGCTCTGGGATGAGAAACCTCCTTCCTAAAATCCTCCCTCACCACCCAGAACCTGCTTCAGCAATCCTCCAAACCTCATCCAACTCTTGGACCATAAGCATGGGGCCCCCCAGCCTGCAAGACAGCCCCAAGGTTGATTTCCTTGCAACAGATTCCGTTGCAAATTATGCTGTATGCACCCACCTTCCACCACCTTTACCAACCCCGTTACTGGGAAACGCTTTCGCATCACAGGACTCGCCACTTGTATATCCTACCACCTTATATACCAACTCACTTGTACCATTGCCCAACCTCCTACATTGGCCATTAGAATGAATGGACACAGACAATCGGTATACACCCAGAATCCTGAACACCCTGTATCTTATCATGCCACCACACATGGTACCAACATTTTTAACGTATGTTTCTCAGTCCGTGCCATCAGAGTCCTCTCAGATAAAAGCAGTATTTCAGAACTTATAAGGTGGGAACTGGCTTATCAGTACCAACTGGGTACCAGACAACCACCAGGTTTAAATTTAAGATAGCACCAGTTTTCTTCCCACCCATTCCCCTCACCTCCACCGTCTCCCATAGAACCACCACTCACCAGAGCCTATTTTTATAGATTGTAACTTCGAATTTTGCTTATTTCTAATTTTAAATTTCTGAATATTTTGTTTTTCAGCTGTTTGCAGATATATCCATTGCTTAATAGGAATCTAGCACCAATAACTGAGATCCACTGCACTTCTGCGACTGGTCCCTATATACAGTTTTACTTTCTACTTTCCATTCATTATCATTTTCTAGCCTATACTTTTCTATCCCCACCCTCACTTCCTGCCATGTTGTCCCCCCCCCCCCTCCATGAGCTACTGGCATTGTAGCTTATGCAGTTGGCTGCCAGCCGCCAATGTGCAGCCTTCTCACAACTACTGATGAAGAGCCATGGGCTCGAAAATTATATTCTATGTGTGTTCATGTGTTTTTTCTGTGTACCAATGCCACAGGAATCCTCTTCTATTGTAAGCGGTGGTTTTTATCCTATCCTAATGTTTAATATATCAGCTTTCAGCACCTTTGTTTCCTAATAACCTATATGTGATCTACTCTGTGTGACAGCAAAAATTCAGAATTTGCCCCTTTTGGAGATGACACAGGAATAGGAATTATTAAAAATACTCCAGATTTCTTAAATTAATGTATTTAAAACATGTCTTAATAATTGGTTCACATCTATTTGGTTGCTTTAAACTTTGCTAAAACTCAATTTAAGCAGTTCACTACATCACATAGATTAACACAAGACATAGATATAAAATTTGCAGGCCAGTAAATTCATCAGGTAGATGGTTTGCATGTTGATTATAATTTAAATTGTAATGAACATATCACTGACTTACTATAGCAACCAGCTGCAGCCACATTTGCAATTAATACAATTTTATCCATATATAAACTTAGTATGAGTAAACTAGTTTATTTTTCTTATTTTCACTCCATGCAATAATATTCAGGGGCATTTCAACTCACAGAGATAAAGTATTCAGTATCCAGAAGTGAGAAACAAAAATTATGAGTGGGGTTGGCAGTAGAACTCACTAAAGAGAGCTGTTCAAAGTGTTAAAGAATATAGAGATTGATGGCTGACTATACATACACTGATCAGCCAAAACATTTTAACCACCTACTGACTAGCATATTGGTCCACATTTTCAATTCAATACAGCAGCGATTTGGTGTAGCATGGATTCTTCAAGCCTTTGGTAGGCTTCCAGAAGTATCTTACACCAGATTTCTATGCACAGGTCATGAATTTCCCTTAAATAGGAGGTGATCTTCGGCAGAATCACGATTCTTGAGCTCTGAAACACTTCTAGAAGTACCATAATTGTACTCTTCCACCAGATCTGTCACAGATCACCCCCTATCCTACTCTACAGAGTGGGCAAGCCTCCGACTGCCACGTTCTGTGATGAGGTGTGGATGTCCACCACATAGTCGCCTACTCGTAGTTTCACTATCCTCCAAACACTTTCCATAGATGCTCACTACAGTAGCATGCAAGCAGCTGACCAATATCTCCATGTCTGAAATGCTCATTTCCAAGTGCCCTACCCACAAACCGTTGGCCTGTAATTTAAGGAAATTTAATGACCTGTGCGTAGAACTCTGGTGTCAGATACTAAAGACTGCAGGAATTATCTTACCCTTAAATCGATATGATTTGTAGACTATTTTATTTTAATTCCTCGACTATCGATGGCACATTTTAATCTTGGAACCACAAGCTGTACATCACTCAAAAATCGTAAACGTTACCTTAATATTTTCAGCCTTATGGCATTACATTGAAATAGAATATACAGTATTTTCCACATGGATTCACAGGCTATATATTAAACGCAAATCCATCAATATACAACCGGTAGTTTTCGCATGAATTACGTTGAACAAAATATTGTCCTAAATTTATAAGTTTTTTGAAGTCACATCAAAATACCCTATTTCATCCGAGTGACGATGGGCTGTACATTAATCCAAACCTTATTAAAATCCGACCAGTTTTTTTTTCTGAATGGCTTTCAATCAAATATGATACTAATTTGGTAAATTTCACAATTTTCTGACATCCCAACTATATAAAACATACACTATTTTTCATCGTAAAGACGAGATGTAAACTAATTGACACCCCCCAGAAATCCAACCAGTAGTTTTTTTCGTGAATTATTTTCAACAAAAAAATTATCTTAAACTTATTGCTTAACAATGTCGCACCAAATTGAAACATTCTCTACCCGAAGAGCAGTGGTGGTTCTAGGAATTTTCCGAACCGGCGCAAAAACTCAGTGTTGGTCGCCCCTTGGAACATTATTTTGCAGCCTACATTGTCGCCATCCCCACTGTCGCAACTCCAATTATTGCCATCCTATCGTCGCCACACCCATTGTCGTCGTCCCCAACGTCGCAACTCCGGTTATCGCCTCCCATTGTCACCACACCTATTGTCGCCGTTCCCATTGTCGCAACTCCAGTTATCACCACCCCATTGTCACCACACCCATTGTCGCCGTCCCCATCGTCGCAACTCCGATAATCGTCAGCCCATTGTCGCCACACGGAGCAGTAGCGGAGCCAAAAAAATGGTCGCTGCGGCATAAATTGCCGCCCTTTAAATACCATTAAGCTCCCCCCGTATAGTTGCCACCCGGGGCAAGCGCCCCGTTTTGCCCCCCACCCACTGGATCCAGCTCCACCGTGGTGCCAAATCTATATATTAATCCAAACCCTATCAAAATTCGACAAGTGGTTTTACACCAAATTAAACAAATTATTTCATCGACGAGACATCGGGCTGTACATTACACGAGAGACGGCCAAATTCCGACTAGTATCATTTGATAGTTTTTTGTTTTGTTTTGATTACGGTATGGCTTTACTCCACGTCGACGTCGAGGTCATTAGAAAGGGGGGGGGGGGAGAAAGGATGAGGGACAATAAACGGGTGCCATTGCCTTTTGTAGGAAGCATCCCGGCATTCGCCTGAAGTGTTTTGGGGAATCCAAATCTGGATTCCCAGACACGGATTTGAAACAACGTCCTACCGAATGCGATGTCAGAGTGTTAACCATTCACACGCCACGTTTGGTCTCTTTTGAGTAAATCACGTCCATCCAGACGCAGATTTTAAAACAGTTTATTCATTATTTTCTTTAGCTTATTAAATGTACCTCCAACCATTTTTTAAAAAAAATATCCCAACTATACAGACAGTTTTCTGGTAACCATTTTAGTGTAAGTATAGATTAATACTTTAAACTCACCTTGATTACGTTACTGTGCTTAATTTATTTAAGTAATAATAATGTTTTACCGTCGTATCCAATGGTCAAATAATTTAATTTAATTGCAATGGAGCACACGCTCCGGTGGCAATTTCCCTACACACCCATCTTACCCCTTTCCTGCACCCACTTACATTTGCCCTCTACAAAAAGAAGGAAAGTTAGGCACACCTTGTAGCCCCTTGACTATCAGCCAAGTGTAAAATTTTAGATTATTGTGGAAAAGGAATATAGTAGCTACAGTGCCTTAATGAAGAAACCAAGATCTCGGAAAAAAGATTAACTACTATTCATATATTTAGCAAGGTATTTAAGACTAAGTAAATAGCTTATATCAACAACAAAAAATTAACCACCATCCCTGAGGCTGGTTCTAGGAGACAGCCAAGCAGGTTAATGTCCTAAACGAATAAAGATCCTCACATATGATTATGGGCAGCTCTAATCATGGAGAATTCCTTCCTCCATGGCTCTAATACTTGCTATCAGCGTTTTATTCTGCACCGGTTGTAAATAACTTTTTAATAAAGTATATCGCTGACACAGAACCATTGTAGAAGTAATACATACAGTGTCATCTGGCAAAGTTTTCAAAAACGGCATTATGCAGTTAGTAAAGAAATACGTTTAATTTTTTTTAACTTTAACAAAATAAAATCTAATACAGAACAATCTAGTTGTATCATTTAGTTAGAAGTATATATAAGTATCCCTGATAGTATTTAGCAGACAATCCACTGATGTGTAAAGTTGTTTTATTCCAATGTTAACTAGATATTTGAGTTGTATGCTGGAGGCCGGCAAAGACAAGTTCCTGGTGTTTCCTTAGCAACAGCAACGACACATGCTCGCCTTGAGCATTCAGCACGCTGTTTCACGTGTCTCCTTAAAAGTATTCATATTTCGTGCAATATTCTATGGATCTTTAATGTGTTCTTTGGCATACAAGCTCAGTGAATAGTTTTATTTTGGGTTTAAATTTAAAATTCAGACTGCTACAAGATAGTACAATATTTGGAATAAATAAATTAAATTGACTCGTGCTGCAAGGGTCGCCGAAGAGGCAGGAAGCAAAGAGTTTGGATTGGAGATGTAGTTCCAAATCAGATGCCACAAGAGTGACACAATGTGTACCGGGAATAGTTCATTAGTCAAATGAATGAATGCGTTGGTCGTTTAGTCAGGAGTTGGGTTGTTGAAAGATGAAATATCATAATTAATACGAGAGAGGATTTTGAAAGGTTGTGGGAGATGTGGATGCGATATCTAGTTGGGTAGGTTAACATCCGATATGGATAAATGGTGTAAAGAGTCAGCTTACTAGATACACAGACAGAAAAATAAACGTTTTCTACGGTCATAATGTGGGGGAGGAATTGCTTGTTTAAAATGTCTTGGCATACCACGTAATGGCAAATTCATTTGGATAGGACATATTGAGCAGGTGGTTGGCAACATGTGACGCACATTGTGTGTATAAAATACAGGAGTTGTAGGGGGTGCAAAGAAGGCCACCTAGATTTGTTTGTGGTAAAGCGGGTGAAGAGAGTGTTTGGAGTGCAGACCTATAAGGCGTAATTTTGTGATGAGGCCTCAATGGATTTTGATAGAAGATTTATATACAGAAAAGAAGGGAAGACCGTAGCCATAAACTGGCACTCGATTTCAGGCATAAGGAAGTGGGGAAATTTAATTTTGTAGGTAACGAAGTCTGAAATTGTAATAAATTACCGTCAGAAATTCTGATCAGTTTAAATCAGACACTGAAAGCAAATGGAATAATAATATGTGAAATGTAATGCAATTGAGTAGGGAAAATACAATCAATCAATTCAAAAGAATAATGAAACGCAAAAGTTATGAGTAGGGAAATTCCACAGAAGATGTATCTCATTCCACATTCTCAATTAAATTAAAATAATACAACTAGATGCTGGTACGGGCTATAAAAACCCTATTTCATAACGCAAATAAATAAAATAAAATATTTTTTTTCTGGCAGTTACGGACACACCTGCTATAATATGTGAAACCATAACGTCATAGTTTTCTGATTTACTAGACTTCGGGGCGATATCACTATAAACTTTCTTTTAGGCAGTTTTCTTAACTTATTTTTTTGGGGGGAGGGGAAAGGTTGAGGTCATTAGCGATGTGACTGGATTTTGGACAAGGAACGGGAAGGATTCGGCCATGGCCTTTTGATGGTACCACTTGGAATGAATTTGTGAAACCAAAGCAAATTAAAATATGAATGGACAACGTCAATCTCATCGGTTTTCTTGTAAGCCAAACCAGCGAAGGTGGTGAATTTCGATCAAAGTAACGTATAGCGTAAAAAAAGTCAATGATTGATACAAAATTTGTATGGTGCCTGCACTGACTTTCCTGTTGACAACTAACTCTTCCCTTTCCACTCTACCAAAAATACTGAAAGTATTATTTGGGCGCAACATAAAATGGAAACTGGACTTAAATTCTGTCTTAGGTAGAGCTAATTCTAGGCTGCGATTCGTAGGTCGAATTTTGAAAAATTGTAATGCCCAAACAAAATAGACAGCGTACAAAACTCTCGTGCAGACACATGTGGACTACTGTTGTGCCGCTTGGGATCCATTTAGAGAGGGGATGATTGACAGTATAGAGCAGGTACAGAGAAGAGCCACTCGATTTGTGACTGCTTGCCACAGTCCTTATGAAAACATCACAGAATTGATTCATAGATTGGGTTGGGATTCTCTAATAGGCAAAAGACACAGGCTTCGTTGTTAAATATGTGTAAACCCGCTTCCATTAACAAATGAGATAAAATACTTCGACCACCAACCTATTGGGGTCTCACTGACAGGAGAAATAAGATTAGATTAATAAGGTGCCGCACTGATGGTTATATGAATTCTTTCTTCCCTCATGCAATTCGGGATTGTAAAGCTCAGCGCTCCGCTGAAACTACTATTACTATTACTCCGCGATTCAGTAAAAGTGTGTGACGGAGGGTGCATTGCACCTATCCGGGAAGGTAATGGCTTGGACGGGATATATACGGTATATGGCAGGAGGCGCCCATGGGCTATTGTGAGGAACCACCCTAGCATTCGCCTTGAGCGATCTGGGGAAACCATGGAAAATCCAAATCAGGATGGCTGGAGTGCTTTATCGAAAGCTACTCCTGTCAGATTTTAAGTTTACTCAACTGGTAAATCCTTTCTATTCCACTCCCTAATCGCTAGTGGAAAAAATGATTACAGAAACTGGCCCTGATTTCTCTTATCTCATTTTCGCGGTCATTCCGAAATATGAATGTTGCTTGTAGCAATATTTGTTTACTGTCATTCCGAAATACGTCAGTGGAGAATTTTCCAATTAACTTCTGTCGAGAGCAACGCCTTCGGTGCTTCAGGTGTTCCCAACCTAACTCCTTCAAAATCGCACTTATGCTTTCCCTCCAACTGTATATACCTGTCACGAATCGGGCGGGCCACCTTTGGATAATCTCTAATGCCTCTAATAATCCCATTTGATGGGGACCCCATACAGAACAACAATATTCTAAGTGAGGACGCACTAGTGACCTGTATGCAATCGATTTAACTTCCGGACTACATTGCTTTAAATTACGACCTAGAAATTGAAGCATACGATTTGCTTTCCCAAATACATTCTCAATATGCTCATTTCACGACAAATTATTACGAATTGTTACCCCTAGGTATTTATCCGAATCTACCGTTTTAAGGACAGCACCATTAATTGTATATTCAGAGCTAGATGGTGTCACCTTTTTACTTATACGCATGACTTGGCACTTTTTAGCGTTTAACTCCAACTGCCAATCTTTACACCACACAATTATTTTCATAATATCGTCTTGTAACAAAGCGCAGTCGACCTGGGTTTTGATTTCACGATAAATAATAGCATCATCGACAATTAATCTTTTCATCACTCTTATTATGTCGCACAAATCATTAATGTATATGAGAAACAACAGAGGCCATATCACGCTTTCCCTGGGGAACACCGTACCTCACCACGGTAAGTGATGAACGTTCACCTTCGAGAACTACACACTGTGTTCTGCCCCTCAGAAAGTCTGAAACCCAGTCGCATATTTGTCTAGATATGCCGTAACCGCGAAGTTTCCTAAGTAACCTAGTGTGAGGCACAGTGTCGAAAGCTTTTTTAAAGTCTAATAGAACTAAACCAACCTGGGATTGCTCACCTATAATACGGCTCAAGACGTGAATTAAAAGGGCAAGTTGTGTTTCGCAGCATCAGCCTTCTCTGAATCCATGTTGATTTGAGTTTAAAAGCTCACCTTCATCCAAAAACCGCATGACATTTGAATAGATGATGTGTTCTAAAATCCTGCAAAATATTGAGGTTAACGAGATTGGCCTATAATTTTGAGGATCATTTACATTCCCATGTCCCATTTTGAACACTGGACATTCGATGACGGTCTTCCATTTGGCTGGTATTTTTCCTTGATCCAAGGAGGTGGTATATAATTTCATCAAATACGGCGCAATTTACTTTGCGTACCTATAGTAGAATCTTGTAGGAATACCGTCTGGTCCAGGAGCCTTATTGGGATTTACATTCATAAGCAATTTAGTTATTCCCTCGACATCGAGAACGAGATCATTCATAATTTTGTTGGTACGATTGTTAAATATCGGAATCTCCTGCGAGTTTTCTGTCGTGAAAGCTTTTTTAAATACATTATTCAAAATTTCTGCTTTCTCTACGCTAGTTTCTGATAATTCCCCATTTTCCTTAATCAACGACTGCATGACCTTTCAAGAGCCTCTTATTAATTTGACATATGATTAGAACTTTTTTGGATTAGTAATCAGATCTTCGGATAAATTTCTAACTTGAATTCTTCAAACGCATCACGCATTGCCGTAAGCACTTCCGCTAGCAACTAATTTAGCGCGATTAGACGAGTCTCCCGATTTCTTTACCGTGGCATGTAAACGCCTTTGTCTCCTGATCAACCGTGAAGTGAACTACACTTAATGGTTCCTTGAGGTTTATTACTATGTACACAAAACACTGGTAAACAATAACAAATGTGGTACAGTTAGCGGATGACCGTCGAGAAATTTAGCCTGGTCCTGATCCGGGGTAGAGAGAGACGGCTTCTACTTCTCGCGAACTTCCGGTGGTCTTCTGTAGTTGAAGCTGGTTCCGCGGTCAGGCCGGAACTGGCGGTGGAGCGGCCGGCTACGCTTATATAGGCGGCCTGGCGCAGGAATTCCGTTGTGTGGTAGTACGGCGACCTCTGTAAGAAATAGTCCCACTTAGCTTCTAGATGATTCTATTTGTTTTCCTGGTTTGTTTTGATGTCTCTGCGCCTGTTTGGAGTCGTATATGTATCCCGGCGTGCAGGCGCGTTGTGTGTGAGGTCTGCCTGGCAGGGGCCTTTACTGGCAGACTGAACATACCTCCCTCCCGGGGGGGGAGGGGGGGAAGCGATGTCTGCGACGTCTGCGAGGTCGTCTGCCGCGGCGCCCTGGAGCAGACTATGAAGGCTACCTCCAGGGGAGTACGGAGCTGTTCCCCTGGCGATGCGTAGCCGACCTGCGTCGTGGTGCAGGTTGTGGTGGAGGTACTTGTGGAGCTAACGGCATCGGTTCGTCGGCGTCGATGGCCGGGGGCTGTACGGGGGGCGCTGAAGATGGTCCCCGCAGGTGGTCGAGAGGCTGCGGCTGAAGGGTGTCGGAGCGACCGACAGGTTGTGGCGTCGTTGGTGGCGCTGTAACTGTCCCTGAGCAACGGTTAGACGGCAGGAGTGGTGGAGGTGGCAGGGAAGGAGAGGAAGAAGTGGATGGCCGTGCCGTGGTGGAAGAGGACGGTGCCGTGGGGTAGCGGGGACGTAGTTGGTTTCGATGGCGTCGCACTATCCGGCCATCCAGGCTGACGTCGAACAGTTGGCGGCCCCGGGGCCGCTGGATGACCCCCGGAAGCCAACCGGCCCGGGAGCCAAACCCGCGGGCCCAGACTAGGGAGCCCGGGGTGAAACGGAATGGGCCCGAAGGTACCTGTACTTTGGGCGGGGGTAAGAGGAGATGGAGGAGAGTGCGAGGTTGGCGGCCATGTAGCAATTCCGCCGGGCTTTTGGCCCCCACTGGAGTGGTTCGATAGGAACTGAGGAAGAGTGTCAATGCCTCTTCGAGTTTGTGACTTGTGGTGTATTTGGTCATTTGGGTTTTGAATGTTCTGACTAGCCGTTCCGCCTCCCCGTTAGATTGGGGGTGGAAGGGCGGGGTGAGGAGGTGTTGGATATTGTTGGCGGTACAGAAGGATAGGAATTCCCGACTTCGAAATTGCGGTCCGTTATCTGTGACGATAGCGTATGGTAATCCTTCGATGGAAAAGATCTTCGTGAGGGCTGAAATGGTGACCTCTGTGGTGATTGTGGAGCAACGGACGACATATGGGAAGTGGGAAAAGGCATCCGTCACTAGGAGCCACTGGTGGCCTAGGAATGGGCCAGCGAAGTCGAGGTGAATGCGTTCCCAGGGTCCGGACGGTGCCGGCCAGGAAAGGAACTTTTGAGGGGGGCGGGGCAGTTGTTGGGCACAGATGGTACAGCGCCGCACCATCTTCGTGACATCCGTGGTAAGGCCGATCCAGAATACATGGCGTCTGGCAAGGGATTTGGTGCGGGCAATTCCCCAGTGTCCTTGGTGGAGAGTTTGGAGGATTGTCGGTTGTAGGGATCTCGGAACGACGACCCTCGGGGTGGAATTTGGTTCTGTGCGGAGGAGCACTCCCTCTACTACTGAGAGCTGGTGGCGGATGGAGTAGTAGAACTTGAGGTCTTGATGATGGCGTGGAGGGGAACGTGTTTGCCACCCGTGTTGGATGTGGTGTCGGATGACACGGAGGAGGGGGTCCTCCCCTGTGGCTGCCGCGACTTTTGAGGCCGTGACTGGAAATGTCTTCAGTGCTTCTTGTATGTCATCGTCGATCTGGAACACCAGAAGTTCCGACTTGTCGAAGGCAAGGTCTGGTCCCTGCGGTAGTCTGGATAAGGCGTCTGCATTGGCATGCCTGGAGGTGGTACGGAAATGCATGGTATATCTGAACTGGGACAGGAATAGTGCCCAACGCTGGATGCGGTGGGATGTTTTGGTAGGCAGACGTGTGGACGGATCAAATAGTGATAGGAGTGGCTTGTGGTCGGTAATGAGATGAAAAGAAATCCCATATAAAAGGGAATAGAATTTGGAGCAGGCAAAAACAATAGCTAGCGCCTCTTTCTCGATTTGAGAATATTTAAGCTGAGCAGCCGATAGGGCTTTGGAGATGTAGGCTACGGGGCGTTCCGTGCCATCTGGTAATTTATGAGACAGAACTGCCCCCACACCGTAATCGGATGCATCTGTGGCAAGTATCAAGGGGAGGTTTGGAGTGTATGGCATGAGGCATGCTGCGGACTTGAGCTGCTGTTTAAGGGTGTGGAATGCGGTCTCGCAAGCTGGGGTCCAACGGAACGGGACATTCTTGCGACAGAGGTGGTACAGGGGTGCTGCCACTTGTGCTGCTGAGGGTATAAATTTTCTGTAGTATGAAATCTTGCCTAAAAAAGATTTCAACTGATGTAGATCCTGAGGCCGAGGTAAGTTGGAAATAGCGTCCACATAGGAAAATGCTGGGGAGATGCCTTCCTGAGCGATGATGTGACCCAGGTAGGAAATGGATTGTTGAAAAAATTGACACTTGGAAAGGTTGCATTTTAATCCTGCTGCACGGAGGCGGAGGAAGAGTAGGCGGAGGTTGGTCATGTGTTCGGCAGCGGAGGGTCCCGTGACGACTATGTCGTCGAGATAGTTGATGCATCCCGGAATATCCTGGAGAAGTTGTTCGAGATACCGTTGAAAAATCGCTGGAGCACTGGCCAAGCCGAACATGAGCCGGTTGAGTTGGAAGAGGCCAGAGGGAGTGTTGATGACTGTGTATTGTCGGGACTGGATATCCAAAGGGATTTGAAGGTATGCTTCTGCCAGGTCAATTTTTGTAAAGTAGGTACCTCCTGCTAGTTTACGGAAGAGGTCGTCCGGTCTCGGAAGTGGATAGTCGTCTACCAGCAGATGCGGGTTGACGGTGGTCTTAAAGTCACCACAGAGACGTAAGCGGCGTCCTGGCTTCTGAACTATGACCAACGGCGTGGCCCAGGGGCTGAACCGCACCGGCTGGAGGATCCCTTCGTCTTGGAGACGTTGAAGTTCTTCCTGAAGTGGTTGTTGAAGCGCTACGGGTACCTGGCGTGCCCGGAAGTATCGAGGCCGTACGTCCGGCCGGAGTTGGAGTGATGCTTCGAAGTCCTTTGCACAGCCGACGCCTGGTGAGAACAGGTCCTGAAACTCGGTGCAAAGGGCGTCCACTTCAGGAAAAGGAACATGCTGAGATACGAGGTGTATGTTATCCTCAATTGAAAATCCGAATAAGCGGAAAGCGTCCAGTCCAAATAAGTCTGCTGTGAGAGAACTGTTAACTACTAAAAAGGGG
The DNA here is from genome assembly GCA_031002005.1 of Vandiemenella viatica. Classification (NCBI taxonomy): domain Eukaryota; kingdom Metazoa; phylum Arthropoda; class Insecta; order Orthoptera; family Morabidae; genus Vandiemenella; species Vandiemenella viatica. The sequence goes on from CM061921.1 coordinate 371,160,611, forward strand.
ACTGAACGATGTACAGACTTATACATGACGTTTGCTGTGAACTGTCCCAGGAGTGCTATTTCCTGTTTGTTGTATGTCAGGAGGCGCTTGGGGGCCGGCGAGAGGGGGGGCGAGCCAATTTGCACATAAGTAGTATAATTAAGCAATGAGACTGCTGCTCCTGTGTCGACTTGTAGGCGCAGGGGCTTGCCATTGACCGTAACGTCAATAAAAAGTTTGGATGCTGTGGAAGTGTCTACCTGATTGATATCCATAGGTGCGCCGCTCAACCTGTCTTGGTAAGACCCTGGGCGGCGAGAGCCGGGATTGGCATTGGTGGTGTTGGTGCGGCAGACGGACGCCAGGTGTCCTTCCTTGCCGCAACGTGAGCATTCAGCCCAACGATCCGGACAATTTTCCCTCTCATGTGCTGAATAACAGGCGGGGCAGGAGGGTAGGCGGAGCGGGCTGCGGCGTCGGCGCTGCGGGATCCGCTGCTGCTGCCGAGACTTGGTGCCCCTGCCGGAACGGGCCGGTTCGATGTCCTTCTGAGGAAGCGGTCCCCGGTTGTGGTGTCGGGAGGAGCGCGACTGGGAGCTCTGGATGGCGGCGACGTCCTGTGTGTCCTCTACGTCGGTTCGGATTGCGGCCACATCCGCCCAGGACTCCAGGCGGCGATCTGCGGCCGTAGATATTTCGAATTTGTAGGCAAGTTCGATGACCTGCTCCAGGGATGGGTCCTCTAACTTGAGGGCGTCATGCCGGAGTGCGGCATCTGGTGCAGCCTGTATGATGTGATCACGCACCATGTCGTCGGCGTAGGATTCGTGGGAACAACGAGTTTGAAACTTACATTTTCTGCTAAGGCCTTGGAGTTCGGCCGCCCACTGGCGATACGTCTGATCGGGCTTCTTCCGGCATTGATAGAATTCGACGCGGGCCGCGACGACATGGTACCGGCGTCTGTAGTATGCATTCAGTGTCGTACAGATGGTCGTGAAGGTGAGGGTGTCGGGGTCTTGTGGCTGAAGTTTGGTGAGCAAGACATACATCTTTGATTGGTTCCAGGAAAGGAAATATGCACGCTGGTCTTCTTCTTTGGATATGTGATGAATTGCGAAGTGTTGTTTTATGCGCTTCTCGTAGGTCTCCCATTCTTCGACGTCGTCGTTGAATGCTGGGAACGGAGGCGGGGCCGTGGGTTGGCGGAGATTCCTGACTTCCGCAATCAGTTGTCTCTGAGATTCGAAGAACTGATGTAGAAGTCCTTGGAGGAACTGTTGCCATTCCGTAGGTGCTGCTGGCGTAGCCATGATGGTCGAGAGTTCTTATCCCAACCTTGTCGCCACTGAAGTGAACTACACTTAATGGTTCCTTGAGGTTTATTACTATGTACACAAAACACTGGTAAACAATAACAAATGTGGTACAGTTAGCGGATGACCGTCGAGAAATTTAGCCTGGTCCTGATCCGGGGTAGAGAGAGACGGCTTCTACTTCTCGCGAACTTCCGGTGGTCTTCTGTAGTTGAAGCTGGTTCCGCGGTCAGGCCGGAACTGGCGGTGGAGCGGCCGGCTACGCTTATATAGGCGGCCTGGCGCAGGAATTCCGTTGTGTGGTAGTACGGCGACCTCTGTAAGAAATAGTCCCACTTAGCTTCTAGATGATTCTATTTGTTTTCCTGGTTTGTTTTGATGTCTCTGCGCCTGTTTGGAGTCGTATATGTATCCCGGCGTGCAGGCGCGTTGTGTGTGAGGTCTGCCTGGCAGGGGCCTTTACTGGCAGACTGACCAAACCGTTTCAGCTCCCTATTGAACCACGGGAATTTCTTACTAACCTTAATAAACTTCTTGGGAAAAACTTGATTTAAGCCAGTCCATATTAATTCTTTTAAATTAAACCAAAGTTGCTCAACATTTGTATTAAGCGTGTACATTTCAAAATTTTTCGCCAAATGATCGACCATAAACGCATCGTTTGCCTTATCGAAACAATATACGAGTTTGTCATGCTTCAAATTCAGCCTAGATTTTAAAGTTACCACAACCGCCTTGTGATCACTTATACCATCTTCTATACAAACTGTATCTACAATATCCGGATTGATTGTAAGAAAAAGATCCAAAATGGACGAGGAATCTTTGACACTCCGCGTTGGTTCTTCGACCATCTGTTCAAGAGAATTTTCCACGAATGATTCTAGGAACGTTTCGGTTACTATCCCATCTCGTCCGCATGACTTAAATGTAAATGTGTCCCAGCTACCTGAGGGTATATTAAAATCGCCTCCCATGATCAATGTATGTCCTTGAAATTTCTGAGAAATACTATTAAGTGACTGTCTAGAATACTCCGCGTTATCTAATCCAGAATCCGGAGATCGGTAAAATGAACCTATTATGAACTTTAAACTACTGCCAATTTTTACCTTCACCCTTATTAACTCGAAAAAAATTCTCCGTTTCATTTACTATGGAGCAATTGATGGTTTTATTTACGGCCCCGAACACACCTCCGCCCATTGAGGTAGTTCAGTCTTTCCGAAAAACATTGAATTGAGGAGCAAGTACTTCGCTAGATTCTACCTCTGGCGTCAACCAGCTCTCGGTTCCTAGTATTAAATTGACATCGTTAGTCGTAACTGCAGCGTGGAAATCGGCTACTTTCCCTCTAATACTCCTACAGTTAAGGACCATTATCCTTAGCGGCTTAATATCGGTATCTGTTGAGTCTAAATACGTATTTTTACTATTTGCATTCCGAAAGGAAAAGGGTGAAATATTTGGAGCTGTAAATTTCGATATATTCGCGCCATCACTTCCAGAACCAAGATCTAGGTTATCGACGCGTCTTCTTTGTTGAACTGAGGGATCCTCGGGCCTCACGGTGTTCCTAAAGAATAATTCATATCAAGACGGTTCCATATTTTAGCAGCCATCTTGGGCGCCATTCTCGGTGTGTAGTGGACGCCCAACCTGTCAAATTCGTCCCAGCTGGCAGCTATCATTGGTCGAAGATCGACGAGGCCCCAGTTGTTTCTGCGACATAACTCCTGTAAACTACAGTACAATTCAAATTATAAATCTTGCACCATACGGCTTCCCCACAATCGATGCGCGGCACGACAATACAATTGGAAAACTACAACGTTACCGAATTCTCACGCGCTGATTCATACGTCTTGTGGCCCAACTTGTCCATAGATTTCACTATATCTGAAACAGAAACACGACGCGGGTCGTTAGTACCGACGTGCGCAGCTACCCTTAACTGACGGCAGTTCGATTCTCTAATCGCTTTTGGAATGGCCTCCATGACACGTGGCACGGTTGCTCCTGGAAGACAAACAGAATCAACGTAAGTATGAGGGTTTGCACCATTCTTCTCAGCTAGGTCTCGTAGGGGTTTCTAAAGACGTCGGACATTGGAGCTTCCAATGATAAGTAAACCTTTCCCTGGCATCACTCGGTGTCTGCGAGTAAATCTTCCTTCCTGTGCTTCTGGGCCATTCGCACTAAGATCTTCAACCTCCTGCAAAACTGAAAACACACTACTTACGGGCAAGATATCATTTTCCAGTCGGTTATTTTGGAATTTTGATGCCTTTCTCCTATTCACACGGTGCCAGACGTTCCCTGCAACAGATGCCTGACAACCTCACCCTCCAGTTTGACATCACTAGCCTCCGGTAATTATTGGATGCACTGCCGCTCGTCATCTAAAATGTTCCACACCTGTGCCTGAAGAGATACCATCGTAGTACGAATCTCTTTTAGAGCCTGACGCCTACTGTAACTCAATGCACAAACCATGTCCCTGAAACAGCCAAAAACGGGGCGACAAACATATTAATCACAAGAATCAACGACTGCTGCTACAGCTGCTAAAGCTCAACTGACTGGATCACTACCTAAACAGGAAATATTCAAAGATAACAACAAAAACTAGCACAATTAAAATCACACACAAAAGTCGGCTACTGCTGCTACGGATACTGAAGCTCAACTGAATGGATCACTACCTAAACAGGACGCACTAGTGACCTGTATGCAATCGATTTAACTTCCGGACTACATTGCTTTAAATTACGACCTAGAAATTGAAGCATACGATTTGCTTTCCCAAATACATTCTCAATATGCTCATTTCACGACAAATTATTACGAATTGTTACCCCTAGGTATTTATCCGAATCTACCGTTTTAAGGACAGCACCATTAATTGTATATTCAGAGCTAGATGGTGTCACCTTTTTACTTATACGCATGACTTGGTACTTTTTAGCGTTTAACTCCAACTGCCAATCTTTACACCACACAATTATTTTCATAATATCGTCTTGTAACAAAGCGCAGTCGACCTGGGTTTTGATTTCACGATAAATAATAGCATCATCGACAATTAATCTTTTCATCACTCTTATTATGTCGCACAAATCATTAATGTATATGAGAAACAACAGAGGCCATATCACGCTTCCCTGGGGAACACCGTACCTCACCACGGTAAGTGATGAACGTTCACCTTCGAGAACTACACACTGTGTTCTGCCCCTCAGAAAGTCTGAAACCCAGTCGCATATTTGTCTAGATATGCCGTAACCGCGAAGTTTCCTAAGTAACCTAGTGTGAGGCACAGTGTCGAAAGCTTTTTTAAAGTCTAATAGAACTAAACCAACCTGGGATTGCTCACCTATAATACGGCTCAAGACGTGAATTAAAAGGGCAAGTTGTGTTTCGCAGCATCAGCCTTCTCTGAATCCATGTTGATTTGAGTTTAAAAGCTCACCTTCATCCAAAAACCGCATGACATTTGAATAGATGATGTGTTCTAAAATCCTGCAAAATATTGAGGTTAACGAGATTGGCCTATAATTTTGAGGATCATTTATATTCCCATGTCCCATTTTGAACACTGGACATTCGATGACGGTCTTCCATTTGGCTGGTATTTTTCCTTGATCCAAGGAGGTGGTATATAATTTCATCAAATACGGCGCAATTTCCTTTGCGTACCTATAGTAGAATCTTGTAGGAATACCGTCTGGTCCAGGAGCCTTATTGGGATTTACATTCATAAGCAATTTAGTTATTCCCTCGACATCGAGAACGAGATCATTCATAATTTTGTTGGTACGATTGTTAAATATCGGAATCTCCTGCGAGTTTTCTGTCGTGAAAGCTTTTTTAAATACATTATTCAAAATTTCTGCTTTCTCTACGCTAGTTTCTGATAATTCCCCATTTTCCTTAATCAACGACTGCATGACCTTTCAAGAGCCTCTTATTAATTTGACATATGATTAGAACTTTTTTGGATTAGTAATCAGATCTTCGGATAAATTTCTAACTTGAATTCTTCAAACGCATCACGCATTGCCGTAAGCACTTCCGCTAGCAACTAATTTAGCGCGATTAGACGAGTCTCCCGATTTCTTTACCGTGGCATGTAAACGCCTTTGTCTCCTGATCAACCGTTTCAGCTCCCTATTGAACCACGGGAATTTCTTACTAACCTTAATAAACTTCTTGGGAAAAACTTGATTTAAGCCAGTCCATATTAATTCTTTTAAATTAAACCAAAGTTGCTCAACATTTGTATTAAGCGTGTACATTTCAAAATTTTTCGCCAAATGATCGACCATAAACGCATCGTTTGCCTTATCGAAACAATATACGAGTTTGTCATGCTTCAAATTCAGCCTAGATTTTAAAGTTACCACAACCGCCTTGTGATCACTTATACCATCTTCTATACAAACTGTATCTACAATATCCGGATTGATTGTAAGAAAAAGATCCAAAATGGACGAGGAATCTTTGACACTCCGCGTTGGTTCTTCGACCATCTGTTCAAGAGAATTTTCCACGAATGATTCTAGGAACGTTTCGGTTACTATCCCATCTCGTCCGCATGACTTAAATGTAAATGTGTCCCAGCTACCTGAGGGTATATTAAAATCGCCTCCCATGATCAATGTATGTCCTTGAAATTTCTGAGAAATACTATTAAGTGACTGTCTAGAATACTCCGCGTTATCTAATCCAGAATCCGGAGATCGGTAAAATGAACCTATTATGAACTTTAAACTACTGCCAATTTTTACCTTCACCCTTATTAACTCGAAAAAAATTCTCCGTTTCATTTACTATGGAGCAATTGATGGTTTTATTTACGGCCCCGAACACACCTCCGCCCATTGAGGTAGTTCAGTCTTTCCGAAAAACATTGAATTGAGGAGCAAGTACTTCGCTAGATTCTACCTCTGGCGTCAACCAGCTCTCGGTTCCTAGTATTAAATTGACATCGTTAGTCGTAACTGCAGCGTGGAAATCGGCTACTTTCCCTCTAATACTCCTACAGTTAAGGACCATTATCCTTAGCGGCTTAATATCGGTATCTGTTGAGTCTAAATACGTATTTTTACTATTTGCATTCCGAAAGGAAAAGGGTGAAATATTTGGAGCTGTAAATTTCGATATATTCGCGCCATCACTTCCAGAACCAAGATCTAGGTTATCGACGCGTCTTCTTTGTTGAACTGAGGGATCCTCGGGCCTCACGGTGTTCCTAAAGAATAATTCATATCAAGACGGTTCCATATTTTAGCAGCCATCTTGGGCGCCATTCTCGGTGTGTAGTGGACGCCCAACCTGTCAAATTCGTCCCAGCTGGCAGCTATCATTGGTCGAAGATCGACGAGGCCCCAGTTGTTTCTGCGACATAACTCCTGTAAACTACAGTACAATTCAAATTATAAATCTTGCACCATACGGCTTCCCCACAATCGATGCGCGGCACGACAATACAATTGGAAAACTACAACGTTACCGAATTCTCACGCGCTGATTCATACGTCTTGTGGCCCAACTTGTCCATAGATTTCACTATATCTGAAACAGAAACACGACGCGGGTCGTTAGTACCGACGTGCGCAGCTACCCTTAACTGACGGCAGTTCGATTCTCTAATCGCTTTTGGAATGGCCTCCATGACACGTGGCACGGTTGCTCCTGGAAGACAAACAGAATCAACGTAAGTATGAGGGTTTGCACCATTCTTCTCAGCTAGGTCTCGTAGGGGTTTCTAAAGACGTCGGACATTGGAGCTTCCAATGATAAGTAAACCTTTCCCTGGCATCACTCGGTGTCTGCGAGTAAATCTTCCTTCCTGTGCTTCTGGGCCATTCGCACTAAGATCTTCAACCTCCTGCAAAACTGAAAACACACTACTTACGGGCAAGATATCATTTTCCAGTCGGTTATTTTGGAATTTTGATGCCTTTCTCCTATTCACACGGTGCCAGACGTTCCCTGCAACAGATGCCTGACAACCTCACCCTCCAGTTTGACATCACTAGCCTCCGGTAATTATTGGATGCACTGCCGCTCGTCATCTAAAATGTTCCACACCTGTGCCTGAAGAGATACCATCGTAGTACGAATCTCTTTTAGAGCCTGACGCCTACTGTAACTCAATGCACAAACCATGTCCCTGAAACAGCCAAAAACGGGGCGACAAACATATTAATCACAAGAATCAACGACTGCTGCTACAGCTGCTAAAGCTCAACTGACTGGATCACTACCTAAACAGGAAATATTCAAAGATAACAACAAAAACTAGCACAATTAAAATCACACACAAAAGTCGGCTACTGCTGCTACGGATACTGAAGCTCAACTGAATGGATCACTACCTAAACAGGACGCACTAGTGACCTGTATGCAATCGATTTAACTTCCGGACTACATTGCTTTAAATTACGACCTAGAAATTGAAGCATACGATTTGCTTTCCCAAATACATTCTCAATATGCTCATTTCACGACAAATTATTACGAATTGTTACCCCTAGGTATTTATCCGAATCTACCGTTTTAAGGACAGCACCATTAATTGTATATTCAGAGCTAGATGGTGTCACCTTTTTACTTATACGCATGACTTGGTACTTTTTAGCGTTTAACTCCAACTGCCAATCTTTACACCACACAATTATTTTCATAATATCGTCTTGTAACAAAGCGCAGTCGACCTGGGTTTTGATTTCACGATAAATAATAGCATCATCGACAATTAATCTTTTCATCACTCTTATTATGTCGCACAAATCATTAATGTATATGAGAAACAACAGAGGCCATATCACGCTTCCCTGGGGAACACCGTACCTCACCACGGTAAGTGATGAACGTTCACCTTCGAGAACTACACACTGTGTTCTGCCCCTCAGAAAGTCTGAAACCCAGTCGCATATTTGTCTAGATATGCCGTAACCGCGAAGTTTCCTAAGTAACCTAGTGTGAGGCACAGTGTCGAAAGCTTTTTTAAAGTCTAATAGAACTAAACCAACCTGGGATTGCTCACCTATAATACGGCTCAAGACGTGAATTAAAAGGGCAAGTTGTGTTTCGCAGCATCAGCCTTCTCTGAATCCATGTTGATTTGAGTTTAAAAGCTCACCTTCATCCAAAAACCGCATGACATTTGAATAGATGATGTGTTCTAAAATCCTGCAAAATATTGAGGTTAACGAGATTGGCCTATAATTTTGAGGATCATTTATATTCCCATGTCCCATTTTGAACACTGGACATTCGATGACGGTCTTCCATTTGGCTGGTATTTTTCCTTGATCCAAGGAGGTGGTATATAATTTCATCAAATACGGCGCAATTTCCTTTGCGTACCTATAGTAGAATCTTGTAGGAATACCGTCTGGTCCAGGAGCCTTATTGGGATTTACATTCATAAGCAATTTAGTTATTCCCTCGACATCGAGAACGAGATCATTCATAATTTTGTTGGTACGATTGTTAAATATCGGAATCTCCTGCGAGTTTTCTGTCGTGAAAGCTTTTTTAAATACATTATTCAAAATTTCTGCTTTCTCTACGCTAGTTTCTGATAATTCCCCATTTTCCTTAATCAACGACTGCATGACCTTTCAAGAGCCTCTTATTAATTTGACATATGATTAGAACTTTTTTGGATTAGTAATCAGATCTTCGGATAAATTTCTAACTTGAATTCTTCAAACGCATCACGCATTGCCGTAAGCACTTCCGCTAGCAACTAATTTAGCGCGATTAGACGAGTCTCCCGATTTCTTTACCGTGGCATGTAAACGCCTTTGTCTCCTGATCAACCGTTTCAGCTCCCTATTGAACCACGGGAATTTCTTACTAACCTTAATAAACTTCTTGGGAAAAACTTGATTTAAGCCAGTCCATATTAATTCTTTTAAATTAAACCAAAGTTGCTCAACATTTGTATTAAGCGTGTACATTTCAAAATTTTTCGCCAAATGATCGACCATAAACGCATCGTTTGCCTTATCGAAACAATATACGAGTTTGTCATGCTTCAAATTCAGCCTAGATTTTAAAGTTACCACAACCGCCTTGTGATCACTTATACCATCTTCTATACAAACTGTATCTACAATATCCGGATTGATTGTAAGAAAAAGATCCAAAATGGACGAGGAATCTTTGACACTCCGCGTTGGTTCTTCGACCATCTGTTCAAGAGAATTTTCCACGAATGATTCTAGGAACGTTTCGGTTACTATCCCATCTCGTCCGCATGACTTAAATGTAAATGTGTCCCAGCTACCTGAGGGTATATTAAAATCGCCTCCCATGATCAATGTATGTCCTTGAAATTTCTGAGAAATACTATTAAGTGACTGTCTAGAATACTCCGCGTTATCTAATCCAGAATCCGGAGATCGGTAAAATGAACCTATTATGAACTTTAAACTACTGCCAATTTTTACCTTCACCCTTATTAACTCGAAAAAAATTCTCCGTTTCATTTACTATGGAGCAATTGATGGTTTTATTTACGGCCCCGAACACACCTCCGCCCATTGAGGTAGTTCAGTCTTTCCGAAAAACATTGAATTGAGGAGCAAGTACTTCGCTAGATTCTACCTCTGGCGTCAACCAGCTCTCGGTTCCTAGTATTAAATTGACATCGTTAGTCGTAACTGCAGCGTGGAAATCGGCTACTTTCCCTCTAATACTCCTACAGTTAAGGACCATTATCCTTAGCGGCTTAATATCGGTATCTGTTGAGTCTAAATACGTATTTTTACTATTTGCATTCCGAAAGGAAAAGGGTGAAATATTTGGAGCTGTAAATTTCGATATATTCGCGCCATCACTTCCAGAACCAAGATCTAGGTTATCGACGCGTCTTCTTTGTTGAACTGAGGGATCCTCGGGCCTCACGGTGTTCCTAAAGAATAATTCATATCAAGACGGTTCATATTTTAGCAGCCATCTTGGGCGCCATTCTCGGTGTGTAGTGGACGCCCAACCTGTCAAATTCGTCCCAGCTGGCAGCTATCATGGTCGAAGATCGACGAGGCCCCAGTTGTTTCTGCGACATAACTCCTGTAAACTACAGTACAATTCAAATTATAAATCTTGCACCATACGGCTTCCCCACAATCGATGCGCGGCACGACAATACAATTGGAAAACTACAACGTTACCGAATTCTCACGCGCTGATTCATACGTCTTGTGGCCCAACTTGTCCATAGATTTCACTATATCTGAAACAGAAACACGACGCGGGTCGTTAGTACCGACGTGCGCAGCTACCCTTAACTGACGGCAGTTCGATTCTCTAATCGCTTTTGGAATGGCCTCCATGACACGTGGCACGGTTGCTCCTGGAAGACAAACAGAATCAACGTAAGTATGAGGGTTTGCACCATTCTTCTCAGCTAGGTCTCGTAGGGGTTTCTAAAGACGTCGGACATTGGAGCTTCCAATGATAAGTAAACCTTTTCCCTGGCATCACTCGGTGTCTGCGAGTTAAATCTTCCTTCCTGTGCTTCTGGGCCATTCGCACTAAGATCTTCAACCTCCTGCAAAACTGAAAACACACTACTTACGGGCAAGATATCATTTTTCCAGTCGGTTATTTTGGAATTTTGATGCCTTTCTCCTATTCACACGGTGCCAGACGTTCCCTGCAACAGATGCCTGACAACCTCACCCTCCAGTTTGACATCACTAGCCTCCGGTAATTATTGGATGCACTGCCGCTCGTCATCTAAAATGTTCCACACCTGTGCCTGAAGAGATACCATCGTAGTACGAATCTCTTTTAGAGCCTGACGCCTACTGTAACTCAATGCACAAACCATGTCCCTGAAACAGCCAAAAACGGGGCGACAAACATATTAATCACAAGAATCAACGACTGCTGCTACAGCTGCTAAAGCTCAACTGACTGGATCACTACCTAAACAGGAAATATTCAAGATAACAACAAAAAACTAGCACAATTAAAATCACACACAAAAGTCGGCTACTGCTGCTACGGACTACTGAAGCTCAACTGAATGGATCACTACCTAAACAGGACGCACTAGTGACCTGTATGCAATCGATTTAACTTCCGGACTACATTGCATTAAATTACGACCTAGAAATTGAAGCATACTGATTTGCTTTCCCAAATACATTCTCAATATGCTCATTTCACGACAAATTATTACGAATTGTTACCCCTAGGTATTTATCCGAATCTACCGTTTTAAGGACAGCCACCATTAATTGTATATTCAGAGCTAGATGGTTGTCACCTTTTTACTTATACGCATGACTTGGTACTTTTTAGCGTTTAACTCCAACCTGCCAATCTTTACACCACACAATTATTTTCATAATATCGTCTTGTAACAAAGCGCAGTCGACCTGGGTTTGATTTCACGATAAATAATAGCATCATCGACAATTAATCTTTTCATTCACTCTTATTATGTCGCACAAATCATTAATGTATATGAGAAAACACAGAGGCCATATCACGCTTCCCTGGGAACAACGTACCTCACCACGTAAGTGATGAACGTCACCTTCGAGAACTACACACTGTGTTCTGCCCCTCAGAAAGTCTGAAACCCAGTCGCATATTTGTCTAGATATGCCGTAACCGCGAAGTTTCCTAAGTAACCTAGTGTGAGGCACAGTGTCGAAAGCTTTTTTAAAGTCTAATAGAACTAACCAACCTGGGATTGCTCACCTATAATACGGCTCAAGACGTGAATTAAAAGGGCAAGTTGTGTTTCGCAGCATCAGCCTTCTCTGAATCCATGTTGATTTGAGTTTAAAAGCTCACCTTCATCCAAAAACCGCATGACATTTGAATAGATGATGTGTTCTAAAATCCTGCAAAATATTGAGGTTAACGAGATTGGCCTATAATTTTGAGGATCATTTATATTCCCATGTCCCATTTTGAACACTGGACATTCGATGACGGTCTTCCATTTGCTGGTATTTTTCCTTGATCCAAGGAGGTGGTATATAATTTCATCAAATACGGCGCAATTTCCTTTGCGTACCTATAGTAGAATCTTGTAGGAATACCGTCTGGTCCAGGAGCCTTATTGGGATTTACATTCATAAGCAATTTAGTTATTCCCTCGACATCGAGAACGAGATCATTCATAATTTTGTTGGTACGATTGTTAAATATCGGAATCTCCTGCGAGTTTTCTGTCGTGAAAGCTTTTTTAAATACATTATTCAAAATTTCTGCTTTCTCTACGCTAGTTTCTGATAATTCCCCATTTTCCTTAATCAACGACTGCATGACCTTTCAAGAGCCTCTTATTAATTTGACATATGATTAGAACTTTTTTGGATTAGTAATCAGATCTTCGGATAAATTTTCTAACTTGAATTCTTCAAACGCATCACGCATTGCCGTAAGCACTTCCGCTAGCAACTAATTTAGCGCGATTAGACGAGTCTCCCGATTTCTTTACCGTGGCATGTAAACGCCTTTGTCTCCTGATCAACCGTTTCAGCTCCCTATTGAACCACGGGAATTTCTTACTAACCTTAATAAACTTCTTGGGAAAAACTTGATTTAAGCCAGTCCATATTAATTCTTTTAAATTAAACCAAAGTTGCTCAACATTTGTATTAAGCGTGTACATTTCAAAATTTTTCGCCAAATGATCGACCATAAACGCATCGTTTGCCTTATCGAAACAATATACGAGTTTGTCATGCTTCAAATTCAGCCTAGATTTTAAAGTTACCACAACCGCCTTGTGATCACTTATACCATCTTCTATACAAACTGTATCTACAATATCCGGATTGATTGTAAGAAAAAGATCCAAAATGGACGAGGACTCTTTGACACTCCGCGTTGGTTCTTCGACCATCTGTTCAAGAGAATTTCCCACGAATGATTCTAGGAACGTTTCGGTTACTATCCCATCTCGTCCGCATGACTTAAATGTAAATGTGTCCCAGCTACCTGAGGGTATATTAAAATCGCCTCCCATGATCAATGTATGTCCTTGAAATTTCTGAGAAATACTATTAAGTGACTGTCTAGAATACTCCGCGTTATCTAATCCAGAATCCGGAGATCGGTAAAATGAACCTATTATGAACTTTAAACTACTGCCAATTTTACCTTCACCCTTATTAACTCGAAAAAAATTCTCCGTTTCATTTACTATGGAGCAATTGATGGTTTTATTTACGGCCCCGAACACACCTCCGCCCATTGAGGTAGTTCAGTCTTTCCGAAAAACATTGAATTGAGGAGCAAGTACTTCGCTAGATTCTACCTCTGGCGTCAACCAGCTCTCGGTTCCTAGTATTAAATTGACATCGTTAGTCGTAACTGCAGCGTGGAAATCGGCTACTTTCCCTCTAATACTCCTACAGTTAAGGACCATTATCCTTAGCGGCTTAATATCGGTATCTGTTGAGTCTAAATACGTATTTTTACTATTTGCATTCCGAAAGGAAAAGGGTGAAAATATTTGGAGCTGTAAATTTCGATATATTCGCGCCATCACTTCCAGAACCAAGATCTAGGTTATCGACGCGTCTTCTTTGTTGAACTGAGGGATCCTCGGGCCTCACGGTGTTCCTAAAGAATAATTCATATCAAGACGGTTCCATATTTTAGCAGCCATCTTGGGCGCCATTCTCGGTGTGTAGTGGACGCCCAACCTGTCAAATTCGTCCCAGCTGGCAGCTATCATTGGTCGAAGATCGACGAGGCCCCAGTTGTTTCTGCGACATAACTCCTGTAAACTACAGTACAATTCAAATTATAAATCTTGCACCATACGGCTTCCCCACAATCGATGCGCGGCACGACAATACAATTGGAAAACTACAACGTTACCGAATTCTCACGCGCTGATTCATACGTCTTGTGGCCCAACTTGTCCATAGATTTCACTATATCTGAAACAGAAACACGACGCGGGTCGTTAGTACCGACGTGCGCAGCTACCCTTAACTGACGGCAGTTCGATTCTCTAATCGCTTTTTGGAATGGCCTCCATGACACGTGGCCACGGTTGCTCCTGGAAGACAAACAGAATCAACGTAAGTATGAGGGTTTGCACCATTCTTCTCAGCTAGGTCTCGTAGGGGTTTCTAAAGACGTCGGACATTGGAGCTTCCAATGATAAGTAAACCTTTCCCTGGCAATCACTCGGTGTCTGCGAGTAAATCTTCCTTCCTGTGCTTCTGGGCCATTCGCACTAAGATCTTCAACCTCCTGCAAAACTGAAAACACACTACTTACGGGCAAGATATCATTTTCCAGTCGGTTATTTTGGAATTTTGATGCCTTTCTCCTATTCACACGGTGCCAGACGTTCCCTGCAACAGATGCCTGACAACCTCACCCTCCAGTTTGACATCACTAGCCTCCGGTAATTATTGGATGCACTGCCGCTCGTCATCTAAAATGTTCCACACCTGTGCCTGAAGAGATACCATCGTAGTACGAATCTCTTTTAGAGCCTGACGCCTACTGTAACTCAATGCACAAACCATGTCCCTGAAACAGCCAAAAACGGGGCGACAAACATATTAATCACAAGAATCAACGACTGCTGCTACAGCTGCTAAAGCTCAACTGACTGGATCACTACCTAAACAGGAAATATTCAAAGATAACAACAAAAACTAGCACAATTAAAATCACACACAAAAGTCGGCTACTGCTGCTACGGATACTGAAGCTCAACTGAATGGATCACTACCTAAACAGGACGCACTAGTGACCTGTATGCAATCGATTTAACTTCCGGACTACATTGCTTAAATTACGACCTAGAAATTGAAGCATACGATTTGCTTTCCCAAATACATTCTCAATATGCTCATTTCACGACAAATTATTACGAATTGTTACCCCTAGGTATTTATCCGAATCTACCGTTTTAAGGACAGCACCATTAATTGTATATTCAGAGCTAGATGGTGTCACCTTTTTACTTATACGCATGACTTGGTACTTTTTAGCGTTTAACTCCAACTGCCAATCTTTACACCACACAATTATTTTCATAATATCGTCTTGTAACAAAGCGCAGTCGACCTGGGTTTTGATTTCACGATAAATAATAGCATCATCGACAATTAATCTTTTCATCACTCTTATTATGTCGCACAAATCATTAATGTATATGAGAAACAACAGAGGCCATATCACGCTTCCCTGGGGAACACCGTACCTCACCACGGTAAGTGATGAACGTTCACCTTCGAGAACTACACACTGTGTTCTGCCCCTCAGAAAGTCTGAAACCCAGTCGCATATTTGTCTAGATATGCCGTAACCGCGAAGTTTCCTAAGTAACCTAGTGTGAGGCACAGTGTCGAAAAGCTTTTTTAAAGTCTAATAGAAACTAAACCAACCTGGGATTGCTCACCTACAATACGGCTCAAGACGTGAATTAAAAGGGCAAGTTGTGTTTCGCAGCATCAGCCTTCTCTGAATCCATGTTGATTTGAGTTTAAAAGCTCACCTTCATCCAAAAACCGCATGACATTTGAATAGATGATGTGTTCTAAAATCCTGCAAAATATTGAGGTTAACGAGATTGGCCTATAATTTTGAGGATCATTTATATTCCCATGTCCCATTTTGAACACTGGACATTCGATGACGGTCTTCCATTTGGCTGGTATTTTTCCTTGATCCAAGGAGGTGGTATATAATTTCATCAAATACGGCGCAATTTCCTTTGCGTACCTATAGTAGAATCTTGTAGGAATACCGTCTGGTCCAGGAGCCTTATTGGGATTTACATTCATAAGCAATTTAGTTATTCCCTCGACATCGAGAACGAGATCATTCATAATTTTGTTGGTACGATTGTTAAATATCGGAATCTCCTGCGAGTTTTCTGTCGTGAAAGCTTTTTTAAATACATTATTCAAAATTTCTGCTTTCTCTACGCTAGTTTCTGATAATTCCCCATTTTCCTTAATCAACGACTGCATGACCTTTCAAGAGCCTCTTATTAATTTGACATATGATTAGAACTTTTTTGGATTAGTAATCAGATCTTCGGATAAATTTCTAACTTGAATTCTTCAAACGCATCACGCATTGCCGTAAGCACTTCCGCTAGCAACTAATTTAGCGCGATTAGACGAGTCTCCCGATTTCTTTACCGTGGCATGTAAACGCCTTTGTCTCCTGATCAACCGTTTCAGCTCCCTATTGAACCACGGGAATTTCTTACTAACCTTAATAAACTTCTTGGGAAAAACTTGATTTAAGCCAGTCCATATTAATTCTTTTAAATTAAACCAAAGTTGCTCAACATTTGTATTAAGCGTGTACATTTCAAAATTTTTCGCCAAATGATCGACCATAAACGCATCGTTTGCCTTATCGAAACAATATACGAGTTTGTCATGCTTCAAATTCAGCCTAGATTTTAAAGTTACCACAACCGCCTTGTGATCACTTATACCATCTTCTATACAAACTGTATCTACAATATCCGGATTGATTGTAAGAAAAAGATCCAAAATGGACGAGGAATCTTTGACACTCCGCGTTGGTTCTTCGACCATCTGTTCAAGAGAATTTTCCACGAATGATTCTAGGAACGTTTCGGTTACTATCCCATCTCGTCCGCATGACTTAAATGTAAATGTGTCCCAGCTACCTGAGGGTATATTAAAATCGCCTCCCATGATCAATGTATGTCCTTGAAATTTCTGAGAAATACTATTAAGTGACTGTCTAGAATACTCCGCGTTATCTAATCCAGAATCCGGAGATCGGTAAAATGAACCTATTATGAACTTTAAACTACTGCCAATTTTTACCTTCACCCTTATTAACTCGAAAAAAATTCTCCGTTTCATTTACTATGGAGCAATTGATGGTTTTATTTACGGCCCCGAACACACCTCCGCCCATTGAGGTAGTTCAGTCTTTCCGAAAAACATTGAATTGAGGAGCAAGTACTTCGCTAGATTCTACCTCTGGCGTCAACCAGCTCTCGGTTCCTAGTATTAAATTGACATCGTTAGTCGTAACTGCAGCGTGGAAATCGGCTACTTTCCCTCTAATACTCCTACAGTTAAGGACCATTATCCTTAGCGGCTTAATATCGGTATCTGTTGAGTCTAAATACGTATTTTTACTATTTGCATTCCGAAAGGAAAAGGGTGAAATATTTGGAGCTGTAAATTTCGATATATTCGCGCCATCACTTCCAGAACCAAGATCTAGGTTATCGACGCGTCTTCTTTGTTGAACTGAGGGATCCTCGGGCCTCACGGTGTTCCTAAAGAATAATTCATATCAAGACGGTTCCATATTTTAGCAGCCATCTTGGGCGCCATTCTCGGTGTGTAGTGGACGCCCAACCTGTCAAATTCGTCCCAGCTGGCAGCTATCATTGGTCGAAGATCGACGAGGCCCCAGTTGTTTCTGCGACATAACTCCTGTAAACTACAGTACAATTCAAATTATAAATCTTGCACCATACGGCTTCCCCACAATCGATGCGCGGCACGACAATACAATTGGAAAACTACAACGTTACCGAATTCTCACGCGCTGATTCATACGTCTTGTGGCCCAACTTGTCCATAGATTTCACTATATCTGAAACAGAAACACGACGCGGGTCGTTAGTACCGACGTGCGCAGCTACCCTTAACTGACGGCAGTTCGATTCTCTAATCGCTTTTGGAATGGCCTCCATGACACGTGGCACGGTTGCTCCTGGAAGACAAACAGAATCAACGTAAGTATGAGGGTTTGCACCATTCTTCTCAGCTAGGTCTCGTAGGGGTTTCTAAAGACGTCGGACATTGGAGCTTCCAATGATAAGTAAACCTTTCCCTGGCATCACTCGGTGTCTGCGAGTAAATCTTCCTTCCTGTGCTTCTGGGCCATTCGCACTAAGATCTTCAACCTCCTGCAAAACTGAAAACACACTACTTACGGGCAAGATATCATTTTCAGTCGGTTATTTTGGAATTTTGATGCCTTTCTCCTATTCACACGGTGCCAGACGTTCCCTGCAACAGATGCCTGACAACCTCACCCTCCAGTTTGACATCACTAGCCTCCGGTAATTATTGGATGCACTGCCGCTCGTCATGTAAAATGTTCCACACCTGTGCTTGAAGAGATACCATCGTAGTACGAATCTCTTTTAGAGCCTGACGCCTACTGTAACTCAATGCACAAACCATGTCCCTGAAACAGCCAAAAACGGGGCGACAAACATATTAATCACAAGAATCAACGACTGCTGCTACAGCTGCTAAAGCTCAACTGACTGGATCACTACCTAAACAGGAAATATTCAAAGATAACAACAAAAACTAGCACAATTAAAATCACACACAAAAGTCGGCTACTGCTGCTACGGATACTGAAGCTCAACTGAATGGATCACTACCTAAACAGGAAATATTCAAAGATAACGACAAAAACTAGCACAATTCGAATCACACACAAAATTCGGCTACTGCTGCTACGGATACTGAAGCTCAACTGACTGGATCACTACCTAAACAAGAAATATTCAATGATAACCACAAAAACTAGCATAATTCAAATCACACACAAAAGTCGGCTACTGCTGCCAAGGCTGCTGAAGCTCAACTGACTGGATCACTACCTAAACAAGAAATATTCAAAGATAACGACAAAAACTAGCACAATTCAAATCACACACAAAAGTCGGCTACTGCTGCTTAAGCTCAACTGACTGGATCACTACCTAAACAGGAAATATTAAAGGATAACGACAAAAACTAGCACAATTCAAATCACACACAAAAGTCGGCTACTGCTGCTACGGCTGCTGAAGCTAAACTAGGTTAGCTAGGGGGAAAAAATCCCGTTATGGGTGGCAACCAATAAAAGATAGCTAAGTTGTAGAGTCTCTCTGTTTCGTTGTAAAATCTAATACTGTTTATTTTTAATATGACGTTGCCCCTTCGGTGTCTCCTGGAGACAATCAGTATTCGAGAGTCCACCCGCTTATGGGAGCCACCCACAAGGCGAAAGCTTTCTCTCTCTATCTTAAGCGGCCCCTACACGATCAATTTTATTGTGCAATAATATTGAGGTTCTCCCTAGACTGCTCAATAATTATTGCACAATAGTTTAGTTGACTTCGAAATGACGGACGGGCAGGACGTAGCAGCTGTTGCTATTGCTTTACTGCGTGGAAAAAAATAAAAAATGTAAGGCGGATAAAGAATTGGTATGTGAAGGAGAAATATTCACACATGAGGGAATTGTCTTCGAACTGTCTTGGTGCTTTACGCAGGAGACATCTAATTATCAAGATTCCTCCTTCTGAATTCTTTTTTATAAGTTTAAACACTTTTTCAGTATTGCTCTGCTTGGTATAGTAAACGCGAATTACAAGTTTTTAATGGTAGACGTCGGATCGAATGTATGTGTCTTCGTGTGTATGATGGTGGCTTTCTTAATGTTCCAAATTTGGAGATATGCTTATTAATCACCTCAGAAGAACGTTTACCTAACAGTAATAAGCTTGCACCATTTTTTTTCTGTGACGATGAGTGGCTGTTTTAAAAATAAGCGAAAATTTCGTTGGAAAGATCAGTTTTGTTAGCATTGTTTGAGTAAATTTTTGCGTTGTATTAATACTTAACAACTCCTTTTAAGGTCACATGTACACTAACTCAAGTCTTGTTGTTATTATTGTAGCTAATAATAAAAGTGAAATAATAAATAGTTAAATCATTCAGTAATTTTCTCTGCTCTTCCAGTGGTCCCATAGTATGTTTTGAGCCACCACATCTTCGTCTCCAAGAAAACTCAGCTGGTCGAAGTACCATACCGTAGGCTCCACTACTTCATCTCCACCCACAACTCTTCTTTTTTTGTATCGTTAATTCGTTTTACTTTTTTGTGTATTTTTTCCTTAAAAAATCGACCCTCTTTGTAACATCTTCCCTCGTAGCAATTGCATGTATCTCTTTATATTTGTGAAGCAGAATTTCGTAAGCCTTATTTTTACCTGTCTGTTTTATTCTCAGACGCTTTGATATTCCATAATGCTGGTAAAATTTGCACTCAATAATAAACGCCCAGTCTTCACTTTTGCATTCATTTTCAGAAGAATAAATCAATGAAAAAAATATTACAGTAACAAAATACAAGCGGAGACTAGTGATCGTGTCCGTGTCTCGAGACCAACTGTGGGGATATTGCGCAATATCACCCACAGTCGGCACAATGTATTTCTGGTTGCACAATATATTTCAAACTGTTTAGATTCACTCAATAATATTACACAACCTCTTAATCTAACCTAGACACGTTCAATATTATTATGCAATAATATTGACCGTATAGGGGCCGCTTTATATGGAGAATAGCTGTGAAATTGTGTTTTGAATATCTTCCCATGTTTGTTTCTTCAATTATGTTATGTATTTAGATATCGTCTTGCTTGGTAAATACTGCTGTAACTGTCGTAGGTAATTGATCACTATGAACTGAAGTCTTATTTAATCATTGAACCTGTGAGATTAAACTGCTATACAATAATGTGAATTTAAGACAATTACTTTAGTTGTATCTGCAACGGTTTATATGGGTCTTCGACATTGAGTCAATTAATTGTAGGTACAAGTTAGATATAATGGTAAATGGTTTTACATAGGTTGTACAAAATCAATTAATCATGAAACATAAATTGTTACAGCCTTATAATCAGCCGCAAGAAATGACGCAATCCCACAACTTTGTTGATCGTGACAGGATTAAGCGTTATGGTCTCACTGTTCAGCGTCCTAGAGGGAGCAGAAAATACCGTCTGACCACTGGCGGATGAGTCAGTTACACGTCGTATGGTATCGGGGCAGCACAGAGGACGCTACTAATATTGCGAGCGTTTAGTGACACTTTTCGGGCCTGTCTCAAAGGACGTCACCGGTGACCCCAGCTTCCGCTGTGCAATATCGGCCGAGGGCTTCGACGTTGCCGTCTCCAACAAAGAAGGAGACGAAATAACGCTAAAACTGTGAAACTGCGCCTGCGCGGTGGCCGTATTACTTTTCCCAAAAATTCGTGCTTTTAGCATTGTGTTTGCTGCTCTCAATTTTTCATTCATTAAAATTTCAAAGTTTTTATAATGCCATCTGGTATTGCATACGGTTGCGCATACAGATCAGATAGGAAACAACCTCGATTATCATAAGTTACTCACATTATAATTACTGTTCATGTAGTGTTTAGTACGATGCATGCAACTTTAGGGTCTACCATTACATATTTAGAATGCCTGTTAAAAAACCTAATTCACAGCTCTTAATAGGATGACGTTATTCTCAAATATTTGTTGATGTAGTGTAGACAAACAGCGTATCTTACATATTTTACACTTTGCACATTATAGGCTAGCCTTATTCTAAAGAAGTGTTGAGATTCAAATTTAAACTTCCGATTTTTGATCAATGGTAACAAGATAAATTAACTGATGCTGTTGGCGAATCTATGTAGTACAATAATGCTAGTACAATATCTTGTGAGTAAACCTATGGATAATGACTATTGCTATTATTATGAAGCACACAAGTTTCAGGCGAAGTTTACATCGCGATACAGTGAATCTATTATTGCGCGTGCGTTTGTCCAGTTGCAGTTCAAACTGAAGGTATATGATGAAATTAATTGTGATAATTTATGCTATGTGAACTAGGAATCCTGATGTTGGAAATGTTGTTGTTACTTGAAATGTAGTTCGCTATAAATTTCATATGTTGAGGTGTGTCTGCATAGTTTGTTATTGTAACCGCAATATTGGTTTAGATTGTTTCTAGTTTAAACGCCACCTGAACCAGAATGTTCTTGTCATGGAATAAGGCACTAGGAATTTAGTTATTATTAATAAGTAGCATTAATAATTTCATGAGCGCCATGTTAGTGACGATGTGTATCACGATCAGAACATACACGTAGAATGAGTGGTCTGGAAGATGTAATTTCTTAATGAATCCATGAGACTACTAGAGATTTATTCAATGTTTCCAAAATAACAGTAAAGCCTTTGGTTTTTTGTGACTATAGGGGGGAAAAGTTCTGTTTCAGCGTACACAATTCCTTTGAAAAATTGTTTAGCAGCTTTCTTTCTTAAATTCTAACGTTTCTAGATAATACCAATTAAGATATTTATTAATACGACCACTTAAGAATTCATTATTAGGAATGTGAAAAATGAAAACTGGAAGAAATTCTCTATTAGGCCTACAGTTCCGTATTCATTTCCCGTGTTTGTTGGGAAATCAAATATAGGGACCTCCCCTCCCCATTTTTCTCTTCCCTGCTTCACTTCAGTGCCTGGTGAAGGTCCCTCGCGTCGTCTATTTTCTTTTTGATTCTAACATTCACGAGTGGAGTGGTCCGAACCATACGAGCGCAAGAGGGTGTTGAAGTCTGTCGCGACCAGTCGGCGGCCGAAGTAATTTGCTCAGGTAGTGACAACACTGAACTTTTTGATGGTTTACTGATTTTCATTGTTGAAATGAAAGGTGCCTGGAAGAAGAACTCAGAGTTGGCTAAGAATCAACTTAATAAACTTGAATACTTCTCCTTCAAAGGAACTAAGTCATAGAAACAATATTGCTTCCTCGCATTAATAAAGTTTCTCAATCTTTTTCAGTCAGAGTACCAGTAAGTTGTAAAAAATAATGCTGCAGGCTACTAACTTATGTCGTCATAATTTTTTATCAATGTGTGTATTATTCACGTAGACATTTTTTATAGTATCAATATAACATAATAAATCTAAAACCAAGTTTTGAATTCCTGCGAAAACACAATTATGGAACTGGAAGTGAACTATTAAAAGTTAATTACTTGTTGGCCAGATTCTTAATAGCTTAGCAAACCATATAGATAATAATGTTACTACAGACTGGACGCTACATTATATCACCCATCTACATGAACAAAAATAATTAATAAAATAAAGTAAAAGACGCTACACCTTTTTCTTTTATTTATTTCACCACTCCTATGTTGCGAATCCTACAACGTACCGCAGTCGCTCAAACCTATTACAAGACACTCAGAAAATGGTCATTTACTTAATTCCTAGATGAATGGCTCTCTTTTCGATGCCATCTGGAAATGAATAGATTATTGTAGAAACAATGCTGTTCTATCCTCATCCTGGAAATGCCAGATTTTTGCCTGGCCATTGAAATATTCAAGGCCTTATTTTTTTATTATTATTATTTTAAAAAGGACTTGACCTTATGAAGTAGGAATACGGTACCAAAATTAATAATATTCTGCCTGCGGACCACCTGAATCATCTTCGTGGACCACATGTTGAGAAATGTCTTTCTATCGTCCACCAGATGCAGATGTATCTATTGCTGAGGCCTTAAGAACTAATGTATGTAATATAGCTCGTCAATTTCCAGATCGTGCAATAATACTAGGAGGTGACTTCAACTTTCCGTATATCGACTGGAATAATTACGTCCACGTTACTGGTGGCCGGGATAAAACATCCTGTCAAATTATTCTTGACCTTTTCTCAGATCTTAATCTTGAGCAGCTCGTCACTGAACCAACGCGGTGCCACCACCATAACGAAAACATTTTAGATATTCTCGTTACGAATAGGCCTGAATTATTCACGGACATTTCTACCACCATGGGAATAAGTGACAATAAAGCTGTAATTGCTACAGTAAAATTAACAGTCACGCGCAAAAAGAAAAAAGAAAGGGTCGTTTACAGGTTCGAAAAGGTCCCAAAGGAGAGTTTAAGAACATTTTTGAGGGATAATTACATTACCTATATAGAAGGAAGAGGCTCGGTTGAAGAGATGTGGCTTCGATTCATGCATATTGTCAGGGAAGATATGGACTTACATATACCGAAAAGGACAATCAGGGATGGGAACGATCCCCCGTGGTATACACGTGAACTTAAAGGGTTACTTAAAAAACAAAGGAAGATACATGCACGCTCAAGTACGACGATGTATAGGAGTGATTTAGAAACGTTAGCCGAGACAAGAGAACATGTTAAGAATGCTATGCGCGTGGCTTTTAACGACTTTAGATGCAGCTCACTTTCTAAGAGTCTCAACGAAAACCCAAAGAAATTTTGGTCGTATGTAAAAAAAGTTAGTGGTAGTGACAACAATTTGTCAGTTCTACTACAAGACGGTCGGGAAGTTGATGACAGCCACGAAAAGGCTACCGTATTTAACACCGAATTTAAACATTCTTTCACTGACGAAAACATGGAAAACATTCTCGCTTTTGCACAGCGTGTAGAATTTGAGATGGATTCAGTTCAAATTGAAAGTGTAGGTATCATAAAGCAATTAAATCTCCTGTAGTGGGGGAAGGCGACGGGTCCTGATGGTATTCCAGTAAGATTATTTTCGGAATAAGCGGAAGAAATAGAACCTTTTCTATCAGATATATTTCGTAAATCTTTAGAAGAAAGAAAAGTACCTTCTGACTGGAAAATAGCGCAGGTGATTCCCGTTTTCAAGAAAGGTGATCGGAGAGATCCTAGGAATTATCGACCCATATCTCTAACATCTGTCTGCAGTAGAATTCTGGAGCATGTCATATGCTCTAACGTTATGAAGTTACTGGATGAAAACGAATTACTTACAGCAAACCAACCCGGATTTCGTAAGAACCGTTCGTGTGAAACGCATCTGGCTCTATTTTCGCATGACGTAATGAAGGTTATCGATGCAGGATCACAAGTTAATGCTATTTTCTAGGATTTCCAGAAGGCTTTTGACTCTGTACCACATAACTGCCTTTTGGTGAAGATTCGAGCGTATGGTATATCTGATCAGATCTGCGAATGGATACGCGATTTTCTAACTGGTCGGTAGCAGTATGTCGTTGTTGACGGGGAAGCCTCTTCAAAGCTACATGTTACTTCGGGCGTTCCTCAAGGAAGTGTAATAGTACCACTTCTTTTCTTAATTTTTATAAACGATCTCGTTGACAACGTTAATTGCAGGATGCGATTTTTTGCTGATGATGCACTTATTTATAGGGAAGTGGGGTGCTCTGACGATTGCTTAGAAATACAGCGCGATCTGGATGTTATTTCGGAATGGTGCCGTAAATGGCAGCTTACACTTAACTGTAAAAAGTGCAAGGCAATGCAAATAAGTAATAAAAAGACCCCGTTTGCCCACGAGTACAAAGTTAACAATTCAGTTGTTGACACGGTCGATTCCCTGAAGTATCTAGGCGTAATAGTACAAAGAAACATGAAATGGGACTTGCACATAACTTCAGTAGTAGGCAAAGCTAATTCAAAACTACGTTTTATAGGTCGTATTTTGAGAAGCTGCAATGCTCATACAAAGGAAATAGCGTACAAAACACTAGTGCGTCCGCATTTGGAATACTGTTGTGCAATTTGGGATCCATATCGCAAGGGATTGATTGACACGTTAGAGAAAGTACAGAGGAGAGCCGCTCGATTCGTGACCGCTAGTTACAGTCCTTATGTAAGTGTCACAGAGCTGATACGTGGGTTAGGCTGGGATTGTTTGGCGGACAGACGACGTCGTTTTCGTTTAAATTTGTTGGAGAATATGCGAAAATCTCTAATTTACGAGTGCAACGAAATCCTTCTTCCGCCAACCTATTTAGGTCGCAATTACAGGAGGGATAAGATTCGAGAGATAAGATGCCGTACTGATACATTTATGTATTCTTTCTTTCCTCGTTCTGTTCGGGATTGGAATACTCTAAAATAGGATTAGTGCTTAGCACCCTCTGCCACCCACAGTAATTGTGAATCGCAGAGTATAGATGTAGATACTGTCTTAGAGGATGTAGCTGAATCAGACAAAAATGGTGGTAGCTGCTGCTGCGCTCTACCGATAGTGTTATTAACTTTCTCGAGCTATATAATTTTCCAGTTTGAGACAGAACAAACTTGTCACCAACGGCCACTAGAAAAGTGGCCCCCAATCTTGAATAATACCACGAAAACGCCAGAGCGCATGTGCAATTGGTAATAACTCATAGCTTTCTTTTCTTTTCGTATTTTGCCTTGGGCTAATGTTGCTAGGAGCAAAGGTTAGGGGTACAAGGTTTTATTTTTATTTTATTATTGTGACTTTATATTAAACTTTTTGTTTTTGCGATGTACTCATTTGTGGTGTTGATCACTTTTGTAGCTGGGTCTGAAAGATTGGTCATAAGGGATATTATGTCTGCAATTTTGGGGGATTTTCCTATTAGTTCTTTTCTGTTCTCGTTATATTCATTATATCTAAGAATATAATGGTATATATCTTCAACTGCATCACATCTGATACAGTTCGGAGACTCCACGATTTTCATGATGTACTTTTTGTCAATTAATAGGGCGTGTCCGGTGCGTAATCTGTTGATCAGGGTTATCTTTTTCCTGCTTAATTCTTTTGTTGCATACCATGGGTTCTTGCTGATATTATTACTTATTTCTCGATGCCATATTCCTTTTGCTCCTTTGATGTTTTCCCATTTCTCTTCCAATTATTTCCTTATCAGGTTGGATGCACAGTGTCTCAGATCTGTGTAGGGTGTAGCAGAGTCCAATTTTCTAGTGGCCGCTAGTTGTTCTTTTGCTGCCCTGTCAGCTCTTTCATTGCCTTGTAAGCCCACGTGGCTTGGCACCAATTGTAGCCTTACATCTATGTCTTTTGCTGTTAGTTTATCTATCTCTCTGGCTACTTTGTATGCAAGGTAATTTTTCCTTTTGCCTTTGGGGATCCCCAAGATTGTATGTAAGGCGCTTCTTGAATCAGAGCTGATGACCACTTTCTTTAAATCTGTCTTTTGGATATATTTTAGCCCTTTAAGAATAGCAAATAGTTCAGCCGAGAAGCTCGAAAATCGATCTGCTAAGTGGAATGCTTCGATGATGTCGCCAACCGGGTCATTATAGGCCGTAGCACAGTCCTCCTCCACCGCCTTTGATCCGTCTATAAATATTTGGGGCCATCCATTCCACCTGGTGTTGATTATTTCCATCGTCTTTTGTATTGCTTCTTCCGGAATGCAGTGTTTCCTCTTTGTAAGATTTAATATGAGGGTTGGATAAACACGAGTGGATAAGTCCATTTTTTTGCCATGGATCGTCCTCAGGGTACAGGTCATTAATTTCTGTTGTGTGGATATTCCATTGATATGATAATTGCCAGTAGTTTACAAGTCTTGGCGTCTTGTCGAGATCTTGTGATTTTCTTTGAATCTCGTGTGCTAAAATCCATACTTTCTTCAATAGAATGTGATTTTTTTTTAGCATGCCTTTAGCCAAAAATTTATCCCTATCTTCTTTCTACCGATTCTAGGACCAGTCCAGCTTTTTCTTTATCTGGATGTGAGACATATATGACAAAGTCGTCCGCATATTGGAGGAATGTCACCATCACTGGTATGCCGATGCACACCTTGGTCGTGTAGATGTTGAAGAGGATCGGGGTAATTGGTTTCCCCTGTGGAATACCCTGGTAGACATGTCGGACGATTCTCTTCCCTTCTACTGTTTGAATGATATTAACTCTACGTGTAAGATAATTACAGCACCAAGTAATCAATTTGTTGGGAAGCTCTATCTCTTCCATTGCTTCCTGTTGCTTAATTTTTGTAAATGATCTCGGAGACAAAGTGAAAAGCCTTTTTAGATTGTTTGCTGATGATGCGGTTATTTATAGGGAAGTAAGGAATTTGGCCGATTGCTTAGAAATTCAGCTTGATCTGGATATTATTTTGGCATGGTGCGCTGAGTGCCAACTTACGCTAAATTGTAAAAAGTTCAAGACAATGAGCATAACTAACAAAAAGAATCAATTGTTCAGAAATACGAGTTAAACAATTCAGTTATTATTATGGTTGATTCCATTAAATATTTGGGAGTAACAGTACAAAGGAACATGAAATGGGACTTACACATTAATTCGTTAGTAGGTAGAGCTAATTCTAGGCTGCGATTCATAGGTCGAATCTTGAAATATTGTAATGAACAAACAAAGGAGATAGCGTACAAATCACTTGTGCGTCCACATTTGGCCAATTGTTGTGCCATTTGGGATCCATTTCGTAAGGGGTTGATCGAAAGTATAGAGAAAGTACAGAGAAGAGCCGTTTGATTCTTGGCCGCTTGCTACAGTCCTTATGAAGGCATCACAGAACTGATTAGTCGACTAGGCTGGGAGTCTCTGGTAGATAGACGACGCACGTTTCCTTTAAACTAATTGGTAAACAGGTGTACTCCCACTTTCACTTATGAGTGTAGTGAAATACTTCGTCCACCAACCTATTTGAGCCGGAATGACAGGAAAGATAAAATTAGAGAAATAAGGTGCCGGACTGATTCTTATATGAATTCTTTTTTCCCCTCGTACCATTAGGGATTGGAATGCACAACAAAGAGATTAGCTTTGGTGCTGAGCACCCTCTGCCACCCACAATTTTGTGAATTGCAGAGTATGTATGTAGATGTAGGATATAAATCTGGAGATTGTTGTAAGCGTCTTTTATGTCTAAGAACGCTGCTAGAAGATAATTATTTCTGACAAAGCTCAACTGGATATCGGTAACCAGCGTACTAACATTGTCTATTGTACCGAAGCCTTTACGGAATCCTATAGTTCGATGATCGAGCGTTCGATGGTGTTCTATGTGCCATTCCATCCTATTCTTGATCATCGTACACATTAGTTTAGCCAAGCAAGGCATTAAAGATATAGACCGATAAGAGGATTCGTCACTCCTGTTCATGTTCGGATTTAAAACAGGAACAATTACAATGTTTCTCCACTGCTCAGGAACGTATGTTGTGTTCATCATGTCGTTGAAGATATTTAAGAGTTTTTGTTTGGCTATTTGAGGGAGGTTGTTAATCATGGAGTCCTATCGTCTCCTGGAGCCGTATCATTCTTTTTTAATGCACATTCAAGTTCAGGCATACTGAAGAATGGGTCTTCCGTTTTCTTACTGTTTTCATTGGTCTCATGATGTGCGTTTCGTTCGATATTCGTCGGTACGTATGCCGGTGCTGTCAGTTCTAAGAATTTCCGCCATACCATCATCGGTATACGAGGTGTGTACAAAAAGAAACCGAACTAATTACATAGCGCGCCAACGGCTGCAGATAAAATTCTCTGACTTCCGTGCACACTAGTGACATCTCTCGGCAAGAGATTGCCTCTTTTCGCACTACGGTTGCTGCATTAGTTTACGAGTGACAGCCAGTTGAGTGAGGTCGTGCGCAGAGTGCTCGTCGGATTTGTGAGAAAGCGAGAATGAAGGAATTGAAGGAGCAACGCGTCTGAGTGAAACTTTGTGTTAAACTTGGGAAAACTTTTACCGAGACACTTCAAATGCTTAAACAAGCATACGGGGATAACTGCATGAGCCGAACACAGTGCTATGAATGGTTTAAGCGCTTTAAGGAGGGCAGGAGTTCGGTTACCGACGGTACAAAATCTGGTCGACACTCCACACCAACAGACGACCACCATGTTGAAAGGGTTCGCACTGTGATTCGTGAAAATCGCTGTTTGACTGTTCGTGAGGTTGCTGAAGAAGTTGGCATAAGTGTAGGCTCTTGCAATCACATCCTGAGAGAAAAACTTGGAAAGCATCGTGTCAGTGCAAAACTGGTGCCGCGATTGTTGACGGACGAGCAGAAGGAGAATAGAGCTAGGAACTCTAAGGAGTTGCTTGAAAAAGCAAATGAGGACGAAAACTTCCTCAAGAACATCATTACAGGCGATGAAACATGGGTTTATGGGTACGATGTGGAAACGAAGGGGCAGTTTTCAGAATGGGTGGGAAAAGGATCTCCTCG
This sequence comes from Vandiemenella viatica, assembly GCA_031002005.1. Taxonomy (NCBI): domain Eukaryota; kingdom Metazoa; phylum Arthropoda; class Insecta; order Orthoptera; family Morabidae; genus Vandiemenella; species Vandiemenella viatica. The sequence goes on from CM061921.1 coordinate 371,190,757, forward strand.
ACCAAAGAAAGCGCCGATGAGTCAGTCGAACATAAGGTGATGATGGTCGTGTTTTTTGATTGCAAAGGAATTGTGCACCATTAATTTGTACCACGTGGTCAACCAGTAAACAAGGAAGTCTACCAGAAAATTCTGACACGATTGAGAGATGCTGTGCGTAGGAAAAGGCCTGAACTGTGGGAGAATCAGTCGTGGATGTTGCACCATGACAACGCACCCGCTCACGTATCGTTGTTTGTCACGAATTATCTGGCAAAACATCGCACTCCCGTTGTGCCTCAGCCACCCTATTCTCCAGACTTGGCTCCGGCAGACTTTTTTCTCTTCCCAAAACTGAAAAACACTTTGAAAGGACGTCGTTTCCAGACCATAGAAGAAATTCAAGACAATGCGACGAGAGAACTGAGCGCCGTCTGAGAAATTGCATTCCAGGAGACGTTCCAAAACTTTAAAAAACGATGGCAACGGTGTATTGATAATGAAGGACAGTAATTTGAGGAGTACAGTATGTAAAAGTTAGTATGATGAGCTATAAAGCAATTACAGCAGAAGTTCGGTTTCTTTTTGTACACACCTCGTATATATTGTTAGGTAAAGGTCGCTTTCCATTGAATCATGTTATTTTCGCCCACATTTCCTTCCGTATTTGATTGCAGAGCAGAAAGTCCTCCATCCTTCTCTCTTCGTTTTACTAATGGTATTTTTGGCCTCTGCTGTTGTCTGCTTGAGTAACATGAAGTTGTGGATCGTCGGTTGATTTCTGTACATTTTTGTTGCCAGATGTCGCCTTGCAATTACTCTGGAGCATTCGGTAGTCCACCAGGGTTTTCTGATGATCTTGTTTCTTTCACTGACTTTATATTCTGGGATGCTTTCTTCTGCCGATTTAATTATTATGTTTTGCAGGTCTATGTATCGCTCTTGTGGGTCATTTTTATCTGAGTATGTATGCTCTATTCGCAAACTGATTTCTTTTTGATATAGGATCTAGATGGCTTTGTTACAATTCCAGCACCTTTTTGATGGAGTGGACTTCGGGTCTATAGGGGAATCTAATAACATTTTCAGAATTCGATGGTCACTTCCTCATGTATCCTGTAGAATCTCAAACTTGGTCCTCGTCATCATGCATGCCGATATGAGGTGATGAGTTTCTTTTGTGTGGAGTCCCGAGTTCCGTGCTTGTTGTTGAGCACAAAAAGTGAGGATGACGTTATGGCCGACGCTATTTCTTCGCCCTGATGATCCGCCTGTCCTGCCTGCCACATCGGGTGGTGTGCAATGAAGTCCTCTTACACCAGACTTTTAGATGGTAACTGGTTGAATAAGGCATCCCAGTCTTCTTCCCTAATTTTGTTTTGAGGAGGTTTGTAGATTACAGTCACATTCTCCAAATGATCTCTGTGTTTCAGGTCAACCGAAAAAACTTCTATATTAGCGCATGGCTCCACTGTGTTGTTAATGTCGCTAAATACATCATTTCTCACAAATATAGCAACTCTTCCGAAACCATTGCCCCTGTCTCTTCTGTTGATGTTATTGTTTCTATGATTTATACTAGTGTCCCTACAAAGCCATGTTTCAGTAATCAGCAGCAAAACATGTGGGGCATGCTCCTCGATTACTCTCTGTAGGTCATTCCATTTTGGTAGCAGGCTTCTGTCATTCCATTGTAGTGTTGTGAATTTCGACTTTCTATCCATTATTATCAGTTGATCTTCATTGTAGTATCACTCGCTCCCATTTCCTTTATTTCTTGTATGATGTTACTGGCTGCTTCTTCCTGAAATTTTTATATCAGTTCCTTTGGTAGGTTTCCTGTTAACTGTTACATGATAGTTTTAATCACAATTTTCACTATTGTATTCAAGATCCAGTTCCTTATGTGCTGCATCCACCATCTGTTTCTCTTCTTTCTGGTGGTATGATTTTTAGAGGTAATTCCCTATTAGTTATTGTCTTTTCAACAGTTGCTGCTGCGCTGTAGGTTTTAGACTGTAAGTGGGGAAATCGGTTGGTTTGCTCCCATTAATATTTTGCTACCAAACGCCTGTTTCTGTTTCAGCTCCTCTTGTTTTTTTTCTAATTGGGCATGTCTTGTCGATAGCCTTATGAGAACCTCCACAGTTAACACATTTGATAACCTCATTATGACAGCTGGAGAAATTGTGTTCCTCACCACATTTGGGGCATCTTTCTTTACTTCTACAATTGGTAGAGATGCGCCCATATCTTTCACACTTGAAACATTGAGTCACGGGATAGACATATGGAGTTACTTTAAATCTTAGATAGAAGAGCACCACTTCATCCTGTAGAAATTGGCTTTCGAAGGTAAGTAGAATGGTTTGTGAAGGCTTTGTTTCCACTTTTTCATCCAAACGTATTTTCTTAATAAATCGTCTTACTCCTACTATCGGAGCAGTTGGTTTAATGTTTCTACTTAGCTCTTCTTCGTTGAGGTCTGTAGGGACGTATTTAATAACACCATTCAATTCGACCATGCTGGCGGGGATATGATTTTAATCCCAGTGAATGTAAGAAATCGTTGTTTACCACGAAGCTTTTTGCTACCTCCGCCTTTGAGAATTCCAACATCATACGGTTTTTGCCCTGTTGGTTAATCCTCTGCAGTCCGTTAACCTTGTTATATAATATTTTACCTAGTTGAATTGGATGTGGCATAGTGCCATTCATTACGGCTCAATTGTAACTACATATGATCCGTGCGTTTGTCGGTCGTATAGTCTGATACGTTGAGGTGGTGAAGTTGGCTTTTCTTTATACCCGCCTTGCCTTGGGATAACGGGGTTCAGTTGATCACTTGTTATCTTACTCGCTATGTCTGCGAGGTGAGATGGTAGCTGCTGCGGTGTTATCGTTTTATAATTTGTTTCTTATTCGAATTTAGTAATATTTCTGACGTCGTTATTTCTTCTTTATTTTCCTTCAATCCACCTCTTCTATCGGTGGCTCTACGCTTCTTTCTGAGGTTGTATTTCCCTTCTTCTTCACTATCCAAGGTAGATTCTTCCATCTTTTTTTTGTAGTCTCCGACAAATCCTGCTATGATTGGTAGATAAATAGATCATGATTATCACCGGTTGTTTTGGCTGTAAAGCCACTACTAGATTCCGCCATTGCGGCTCCTTTACACGCCTTGCCGCTGCCGACGAACTGTAGTTGTTCTGATTAGCACTTAGATTCCTTTACACTTATTTTAACACCTTCTTTTGGGTTCAGATATTGTGTCCCACTAGAACTAATTGTCACCGATACACTCACTTGGCACTATGGCCACTCGCACCGCTGTAGACTCACAGCACTACCGACACACACGTAACAAGGAAGCACTCTCGTAGCTGCTAGACTAGATCCGTATGCGACCATAGCTATACGCAAACTGACAACTCAAAGCTGTTTCCATAACAGCGAAATAGTTTACTGGTATGGACAATAGATGGTGTTCAATAGTTTCCCTAGCTTTCATAGGTAATAGTATATTAAAGAATATCGCATTTATAAGTATTTATTTTACTTTCCTACATTTATTTTTTAATTTATTTATTCTTGATTCGTAGGAGGTGGCATGTCTCAGTGTCACTACGTCTAGAGACTGGTCGCGACAGAGAAAGAGATGCCAACGCAGTTTTCATAATGACAACGAGTCAGGCAGCCCGAAGTATGAGCCGTCACGCTTCTCGACAACAGTAGGATCATCATACTGACGTGCCAGTGGCGCCGCTACGATCAAACGAAGTCAAAGGGTGAAACCAAGTGACGCGAAGGAAAAAGGACGATCGGGATAGCACCTCTCTTGTGACGCTGTTTCCACGGCCAACATGAACCCCGGTTCCGGGATGAGAGCGATGCAGCCGGACCGGAGTTGCTGCCGTTGCACTTCCGGAAAACAACTTGGTGCGTCGGTAAAGGCACAACAAGCTCAACATACAAGGCTCAAGAATCCCACAGTCCCTTTCAGGGAATTAGCAATCGTATCGTGAAGTGGTGCCCAGTACACCCTTAAACGCCATGAAAAGTGTTTTAGTACTTGAAATGTAAAATTAATGAAGATTCATGGTAATACACAATCTAAATTATCAAGAACAAATGCTGATTAACACCACAAGAACCGTACATTACTTCTAGGTGCCCGGGCGCCGGGAGGGGGTGCAAGAGGGTGCACTTGCACCCCTCTGCTATGAAAGAAAATATACAGAAAAAGATTAAGAAACAAAAGTTTTAGTATTACATTCACTGTTTGAATAATAACTTAAGGCGCCTAGGTTGTTGTCCAAATTTGTTCAACACCTAGTCAATAAATTCCGTATCCTTAGTTAATAAGTGTCATACATAATGTATAAAAAAAAAAAAAAAAACAGATTCACCTCCCATAAAGTAATTCTGCCCGTGCCCATGTCTAGGTGCATCTCATTACTCTCACTACTGTCACTAATTTTTCCCCTTGTCTCAACCACATGTACATTTTAACAGTCATCAATCCTGTTGTTCCTGTGTTTCTACTCTTACTTCAGCGCATCTATTACTCATCTCCTTATAGACTATAGCAATTTCTTCTAAGATTTCTACCCGATTAGTCTTTATACTTGCACTTTTATCTTCTCTAATTTACCCTCTTGCCTTCGTTATGTTTATGTGCTCAGGGCCGGCGCTGGGATTCTGGGGACCCGGGTAAGCATTCTTAGCAGTGTCATATCCGGTTGTGGCCTGTGGCAAATTCATCAGATGGGGCCCTCCCTCAGCCAGATTGGCGATTTTTTCTTTTTTCAGCTCTACCTCTGACCGGGCGTATTCTTGGGCCGGGGGCCCCTCCGGTAGGTCATCGGGTCCCCCCTCAACCGGCGGGCCCGGTGTACATTTGACCAGCTTACACCACCATGTTTTGAACTCTTTAATAATTTCTTTGTCTTCGGAAAGATGTTGTCTGTCATTATACTTGCACGCGACACGTTAGCCTCTCGTTACTCTATTAGTGATTTCTATTCATATATTCCACATCTCTACGTCTGTTGTCCTCCTCGCTTTTAATCCTTACCCTCCCTTCTTCAAATAATTCACCCCTATTAACTGTATCTTTGATCTTTTTTCTCCATTCTCGATTTTGATGAATTCCTTATGTAAATGCTTTCGTGGCTTCCTCGTTTCATTTAAATCCTTCTATAATATCTTTCATCCACCGACCACGGGACATGCCCCGATCACGGCGTGCAAGAGTTCAGAACGACTGCGCAGCGCCTGGCGCGCAATACCCCCTCCACGATGCTGTCCCTGCACATGACGGTGACCTAGTTGTAGACAGCTCCCGCAGTCAGTCTGCGTCCCGATCGTCCCCTGGACCGCAGCAGTGTTTTAAACTGCCAGGCCTATGGCCATGTTGCACGTCACTGCAACATGAGCCCGGTCTGTGTGAAGTGTGCAGGAGCACACGATTCGAAATCCTGCTCGGTCCTGAAGGACAGATCCACTGCTAAGTGCAGTAACTGCGGTGGCGCCCATGTAGCGAGCTACAAGGGCTGCCCATCGTTCAAGCGGGCCCGTGACCGTATGCGTGGCGTCCAGTCCCCAGCGGACAAAGGACGCCAGCAGAAAGTCCGGCCCCAGACCGGGACTGATGCTCGGGAGCCTCCTGCTGCCCAGGGTACTACTCCTGCCCAGGAGAAGACCCCGCAGCAGGAAAAGCCCCCGCAGCAGAAGCCCCCAAAGCCCACCCAGCAGAAGCCCTCCAAACCCGCCCAGCAGAAGCCGCAACCCCCCAAACCCGCCCAGCAGAAGCCCCCCCAGCAGAGGAATCCCCCCAAAAAAGGAGGAAACCCTGCTCAGAAGAAGAAGCCCAAGCAGAAGGCGAAGAAAACATTCTCAAACGCGGCCAACCGTCGCATCGAGAATGTGACCTTCGCCCAAGCTGCAACGGGCAGCCAGGCCCCCGCGGACACCTCTGTCCCTATGGAGGTGGCCGCCGAGCAGAATCCCGAAACTCCCCCCCCCCCCGACAGTTGCCACATCGTCACCGGTCGACATAGAAGCGCTCCGCGCAATGCTGGAGTCGTTGACGATGACTGTGCAAGCCCTATTCCTGAAGATGGACCTGCTTATAAGCACCGTCCATGCTTCAGTGAAGACGGCCCCGGCCGCCACTACCATATGCTCTTGCACGAACCACAATGAATAGACGGCCTAACATTAGAAGCCTGAAATTCTGCGTGTGGAATGCGAACAGCATTGTGGGACAGATGTTGGAGTTCAGGCACTTCCTGCAAGAGCAGGAGATTGATGTGTGTCTAGTTAGCGAGACGCACCTCAAGCCAGGACTCCGAGCATCAGTGGCAAACTACTCCTGCTATCGTCGTGACCGCCAAACCGCAGGGGGAGGCGTAGCGATATATGTCAGGAGTGGAATCCCCCACTGCCAAGCCAGGGTTCCTGATCTGCAGACTGTTGAGGCTGTTGGGTGGAGGTCTCCACCGCTGGGGGGAGACTCACAGTGGTGGCAGTGTACCGACCCCCACGCAGGCTTGCGGCTGCGGTCAACAGGAACACCCTGGAAGCGGACTTTACTGCACTTGCCTCTATTAGGGGCAAGGTTCTGTTCGGAGGCGACTTCAACGCGAAGCACCCCGACTGGAACAGCAGGGTCCGAAATGTGGCAGGCATCACACTACGGAGGCTCGCCAATACACTAGACATGCATGTCTGGGGTCCGGATGAGCCGACACACTACCCTCCGGGTGGAGGTAGAGCACACACGGACGTCCTAGACATTGTAGTCACCAGGGCACTGACAGGCCTTGTCACTGGTCGAACTGTTAACCAGCTGTCCTCCGACCACTGTCCCGTGACATTGGAAGTGGACGCAGGTGAATGGCAAGACTCGCGCCCAGCATCCCATGACCTCCGTAAGACCAACTGGAGAAGCTTCAAGCAGTCGCTGTCCTCCTCACTGGCTGACCAGCGAGTAGAGGACTTGGACGCGGCGATCAGGGCCTTCGAGGAAATGGTGGAGGAGGCTATATCAGTCTCCACCCCGCTTCACTCAAGGAGACTACCACACTCAACTTGCCGCCCCACCTTCTTGCTGCCATCAGGCATAAGAACAGGGTGGCAAGGGAGTGGAAGCTGACCCACAGCCCCGACACCAGAAGACTCCTAAACCGCCTTCAGAAGCAACTGAAAGCGGATCTGACCCACCACAGGAACCGACTATGGGACGCCCGAGTTTCGGCGCTCACCCCAGACGACGGGACCTTGTGGGCTCAGACTCGCAGCTTCACAAGGCGGAAGTGGAGAATCCCCCCCCTGGAAGGTACAAACGGTCCCATCCATCGACCAGAAGGCAAAGCAAATGCCTTGGCCGATGGATTCGAGCGCAACTTCCGTCCCTCCGAAACGCATGCAGATGATCAGGTTCTGAGAGACACCGAAGACCGTCTGCGCGTTTTCCTCCAAGCTGACGACGGAGACGAGGAGATAGACCCCATCTCCCCTGAGGAAGTGGCCAGCTGTCTTGCAAGGCTCCGGCCAAACAAGGCCCCTGGTCACGACGGGATCGGGAACAGATGCCTGAGGAATCTGCCACCTGAAGCCCACGGGTTTCTGGCAGACATCTTCAACCGCATCTTGCGGACAGGGGTCTTCCCGCAACGGTGGAAACATGCTGAAATAGTAGCTATCCACAAGAGCGGGAAGAACCCCTGTCTCCCCCAGAGTTACAGGCCCATCAGTCTCCTACCGTCGATCAGCAAAGTCTTTGAGAGGCTGCTACTGAAGAGGATGTAATCCTTCATTTCAGATAGCAGTCTCCAGCCCAACCACCAGTTCGGTTTCCGCAATGGACACTCGACCACCCAACAGGTGCTCCGCATTGTGGAAACAGCAACCCATGCCTTCGCCCACAAAGAGTACTGCGCTATGGTGTCCTTGGACGTAGCGCGTGCCTTGGACTCGGTCTGGCATTCTGGGTTGTTACTGAAGCTTTACCAGCAGGGCTTCTCGGGGCCACTGGTAAAGCTTATCCGGTCCTACCTGCTTGGCCGCACCTTCCATGTGAAGGTGGACGGAGTCAAGTCAGGTATCAGAAACATCCTTGCAGGTGTCCCCCAGGGGTCAGTCCTAGGCCCCATCCTGTACACTCTGTACACGGCTGACGTTCCAACGGCGGATCGTGTACAGACAGCTACATACGCGGATGACACGGCTTACATCACTCATAGCAGGAGTAAGGCCGTCGCTACCGCTCGACTGCAAGGAGTCCTCAAGAAGACGGAGGCCTGGGCTAGGAGGTGGCGCATTGACGTCAATCCTACCAAAACCCAGGCCATCGTTTTCACAAGGAAGTACGGCCCACGCAACGGCGGCCAACCGGCCCGGTTGCTGAGGCTGAACGGATCCGACATTTCCTGGAGTACCTCTCTGAGATACCTCGGGGTAATGCTGGACTCCAAGCTCACCTGGCGCACGCACATCAACGATGTGCGTAGAAGCTTTACCCCCTCCTGAACAGGAACAGTGGACTGTCACCGTCCCTGGGAGTGCGCATATATCTCACTCTGGTCAGGCCACTCCTCGAGTACGCCTGCCCAGTGTGGGGATATGCCGCTCACACCCACCTGCAACGACTGCAGGCAGTCCAAAACCGGGCACTTAAACGTGCCCTCCACCTCCCCCACCGTTTCCCGACAGCGGCTCTTCATGAAGCCACCGGCATCATGCCCCTAAGAGACCGCTTCCGAGTGCTGGCCACTGCCTTCTACAAGAAGGCGGAAACCAGCACTAATCCGTTGATCAGCGTGCTTGGCCGGTACGAAGTTCGTCCCGGCCGACACAGAAGACCACTGGATCTGACAGTTTAGACACAAGACGCCCCAACTAATTACGACAACAATGACTAGCCAACTGTGACGACAAACCCCACGTAATGTTATACCCCATCACTAATCCCCGCGGAGGAAATGTCGAAAGACAACAACCTCCTGCATACTCTGTTCTTTTTGCTCGGGCGAGTCAGTCTGCGTCGCTCAGCGGAGGGGACAAGTTGGCTACTAGCAGCTACCCTGCGGAAGATGGATGTTGCTATCCTGCAAGTGGCACACCGAAACCGTTCCACGTGGCTACGGCGAAGGAGTACCAGCGGCGCCAAGTATCGTCCGGCGTACCGTCCCCTCCAAGCGACGGTTCCAGGAGGTACCATATAACCCGAGCGGACGCTAAAGACTACTTCACCAAACACCTTCGCAAGAAGGAGGAAGATGCTGCAAGAATGGCACGAGTGACGTCAGACACCGAAACAGCATGGCACCAGGAATATGCGAGGTCGTCACCCCCTTTGAATAAGCAAGGTTTGTCGGAAGACATAGGGCACTCCAAGTCGAGTACCCCTCAAGCGCCCTCTCAAGGCACAAATCAGGAAATTCCAGATATGTCCATTAGTTTCAAGTTGCTAGACCCCTCCAAGCTCAACGACAGCCTGGAAGGGACAGACCTGACCTCGACGGAAGTGGAAGAAGAGCTTACTCCGACGGTCGTCCCTCCTCACACCCCGCCTGCGCCACATGAGAGGAGACCAACGGAAGTTGCTGAGGCGGCGTCAAGAGAAGTGACCCTACCCAGCCACATCGACCCAAACACCAAGGAAGGGCCCGCCGCCGAAGAAACCGTCGAAGGGAGCGACAGAAAATGGGATGCCATCTTCGTACAGCCGGCTGACATGGCTGCCACCATCAAGGCTCTACAAGAGAATGGCATCCTCTACAACCCGAGGCTGACCGCAAATCCCCAGGCCACGCAAGAACAAGCAGCAGACAAAATGCACAAGGGGAAGAAGAGAGCAGCAAGACCTTCTCAGTGCTTCCACTTTCGAGCCTGGGGACACAAGGCCACGGACTGCAACGCGGAGGAGCGCTGCGTCCGTTGCGTTGGCGCGCACAATTTCAAGCAATGAAGACGGCCTCGAGATGCTACACCAACATGCGCGAACTGCTCGGGGCCCCATGCATCATGTGCGACGCGCTGCCCAGCCAGACCAAAAAGGAAGGTGCAACAGGGAAAGAAGAGGAACCGCCCAGCGGCAGCCAAGGAAAGCGCCACGGGAAAAGAGAACTCTTCCGCACCACAGTCAACCTGCTGCAGTCAACAGAGGGAGAGAGGGCGGGACTAGAACCCCCTACCCACAGGATCACCCCCGCCAAGCAGGCGCGAACTGGAACGCGCAGAAGGGAGTGAGCAGACACTGCCAGCACGCGCACCAAGGCCGCGCGCCCCCAAGACGGAACCAGCAAGCAGAGGAGCGTGGCAAACAGCGACACGTGAGCGACTGGCCAGCCCACTCAGGGTCCAAGTTGCAAGACCAGCCGACGCTCGCCATAATGGTTCAACTACTGACGCAACTTATCAACATCATGATCCCTTTATAGAGGATACCAGCAAATAAGAACTCCCGAGTCCCATGTAGAACCAAAAATTTCAAGTTTATATGTTTGAAGCCGCAAATAAAACTTATTGTATTAAGATGAGTCAAATCAATAAATTAAAAAATAATAATAATCCTGATCCGATGGCCGAAAAGAGCCACTTCAGCCAGGGGAGTGAAGATGTTAAAAAAAAAATTTTTCATCCATTCTTACGCCAGCATTACTCATGCCTCTACTAACACCTCATTCGTTTTTTGCATCTCTTAGAGAATTTACAAAATGTTATTCATCTTAAAACATTCAGTAGCTTCTCTTTTAGTTTTGAAATTCCCTCCTATCTCAGATTTTCCCTGTACTAGAACCTCCGTAACCCATTCGAATTAAAACAAAACTCGGCTAGTAACCCGAGAATATTTTATTCATATTCAACGCCGAGAAAACCTATAGTCTAACAAAGGGACAATCATCTTAATTTGCACACCACAGGCGCGGTGGGTCTTTTACGGAAAAATTAAGATATCTTCGTCTCTACACACTTACTAAAAAAAGTGTTGATGTAATTTACTTATTTAATTTAATTTCGATGGAACGCACGCTCAGGTGGCAAATACCTTACACACCCATATTTCTTCCTTTCCTGTACCCACCTACTTTTGCCCTCTACAAATTTTGAATTAAATTGTTTCAACGTATTTGGTAAATTGTTCATCAATTCTTTTGGTAACTTATTCCAATCCCTGGCCCCCTTACCTACGAAAGAAAATCTTCCCACATCTTTGTGACTGAAATCGAGTGCCAGTTTGAACATTGTCATCTTTTTCCTTCCATTTATTACTTTTAATTCTTACACCAATATCTTTCCACGCCACATCACCAACATATGCCTTGTACACTCCCATGACTATCTTCACCCTCCTTCTGCCATCCAATGAATCCCATTCCAACTCTTTTATCATTTTGGTTAGTGGTTGTGTTCTGCGGTAATTTCTAGAAACAAATCTAGCAGCTCTTCTTTGCAACTCCTCTAGGGTCTCACACTACACCACCATATTCAAGCAATGGTCTGACCGAAGTTTTGTAACTCAATTACAGGATTTTGAAACCTTTTCCTACAACCAGTGCAATGTGTCCTGCTGATAAAAAAAAGAAAAAAAAATCACCCAATATTATATTTGCACCGGGGCCCTCGTTAACCTAACTACGCTACTGGTTGAGCTTTTTTTTATCAAATATTTGCACTTCAAACATTCAACAAGCAATTCTTCCTGCACCTTACAATCATAATCAACCTTTAGTTTTTTATCTGTGTATCTAATAAGCTGACTCTTCTTCCCATTTATCTTCATCCCATGTTTACCAACCCAGCTTGACATCCTGTCGAGATCAACCTGCAGCAGTTCACAGTCCTCTACCGTTTTTGGTCCTTTTATATAGCATTATGTCATCTGCAAACAACTTAACTTCTGACAGTAAACCATCAACACAATCATTTACTAAAATAATTAATAGAAAATGGTCCCCATACGCTACTCTGTGGCACTCCTATATTTACTTCCACCGCTTTTTTCATGGCATTTCCAACCCTAATTTTTGCTTTCTACCTTTTAAAAATTCTTCTACCCAGAAAATCACTTTTTCATCCACTCCAATAGTTTCTACCTTATTTACCACCATTTTATGGATCACTCTGAGAAAGGCCTTTCAAAGGTCTTGGGTAACACTATCATTTTGGCCTCCCTAGTCCATTTCATCCTAAATATCTTGCATATAACCTACTAACTGAGATTCGCATGAACATTCTTATCAATAGCCATATAGCAAACTTAAAAACCACTTACACACCTCACGTATATTTCTGATGTGGGTGTATTTCAAACTCTCTATTAATTTACCTACCTGTGATGTGAACTGATTGGCCTATAATTTTCGACCCTATTTCTCACCCCTGCTTTCTGTAAAGGTACTACTATCGCTCTTTTCTAGTCCTCTGTTAAGCAACAAGTATCCAGACTCAATTTAAATAAGATTTCAAGATAAGGTACAGTATCACATCATGCTATCTTTAAGACATTTGCAGTAATATTATCTACGACAGCCCCTTTATGTTCTTCCTTCATGATATCCTCAGGTTGAGTTTCATATTTTTTGGTCTGCTCGTTTTTGATTGTGTTGTTAAGCTCGTTCTCCGATTTACACCCTCCCATTTCTGATTCATTGTCCCTAATGACCTCACTAAATCAGTTACATAAAATCTCCAGTAACTTCTTTCCCATCCTTATCTATAATAGTCCCAACACCCTCCCTTCCCCTCAGTTTTCTAACACAGCCATAGAAATTTCTAGATATATCAGTCAGTTGTCCCCTGCACCGATAATACTCTTTGTAAACCCATCTTTAGCCACCTTCTTTGATATTATAGTGGGTAGGTTCTCTACTTCTCTTTATTTTCTGATTTGGAATAAATATTTCTTCACCCTTTATTATTATCTCCGTGAGCTCTTCCCACCTCGATTCTACAGTACTTGTGCCATCCTTCCATTTGCTGATACTTTCCCTGAAGTATCTCTTCAAGTTCGAAATCTGTGCCTATTTATAATTATACCTATTTCACCCTTCAATTTTGGCTACTGGTTTATTGAATCCCCTTATATCCATCAGAACTTCTTCGTAATCATGTATTCCTTCTGTTACACGACTTGTGTAAACGCTCCTTCCATTATTAAGGTGTTTGCAAATCTCTGTTCCTTTGTGTTATTAATCTTATTTCCTACCAGTTTACATCTGGTTAATTTAAATCTCACCTTTGAAATCTGAGAATGAATTTAATCTCTACCAAGAGCCTTATTTTCATGAGTCATTCTTCCACTGCGGTAAGCAGTCAACACCTTATTGTTTTCCTTTTTATCACCTAAGAAATCTACCCCTAGTAACTCATGGTCATGATCTATGAATACCAGTGAACTGTAATAGTTTTTGCTGACTATTATGAAAACCCTTCCACCCAATTGCTCCTTTATCTCGGCGGTACGTGTAAGGTGTAACCGTCGGGAAAAATCTTATTATCTAGTACTTCTTCTTTTAACCAAGCCTCTACACCTATAATTACTTGTGTTTCGTATAGCTCTATTAAGTTACGAAATTCTATTACTATATTCACTATACTTCTACACTTCACCAGTAACACCCTTATTACTGGCTTTGTGATATTTTCAGCATCAAGCTTCTCCTTTCCAGTTCTGCCCCAGTCAGTTATTGTTTCAGCAGCTTCATCGATTTCTTTGTCATTTGTGTTTTTCCCCACCGTGGATCTATAATCAGTATCATTTTGATTATCTATTTCCATCCCCACACCAGCTCCACCTAACCTAAAAAGGCACAGTCCTGTACCCATCATCACTGGAAAAGGTCTCCCTTACAGCTTTAGATAACAACTCAGAAAGTACCTCATCGCCCCTTTATTTAGGTGTAAGCCATGCCTAGTGACCCGCACCTACCAATGGTGTTCACAGGCACAACACCCAGGATAGAATTACAGTAGAGCGTCAATTATCCGAATGTCAGATATCCGAAACGTCAATTATCAGTACAAAATTTTTAAATTACTTCTTTCTTTTTTTACAAATTGTGCACAACTTTGTTACTGTTTACAGGTTTACTGAACAGTATAGTACACCTTTGCACTTGTTTTTTGGAAATTCCCATAACAAAGAACTAGGTTCAATAAACCTTGCGTTTGTTATTGTGTTATCGACGCAATATCTTCGTGACTAACCGCACACTGACTTTGATGCGGAATGTTTACTGCGGCCGCGACACCGCAGCAATTCTTTCAAGTGTGTCGAAAGTTTTGAATCTCTTTTATGCCACGTTTACACTCTCGCGCGAGGTTGCACGAGTCAGCGCGAGAAAGCATGAAGACAGGGGCTCGCGTGGTATCGTCTCGTTCACGAGTGCCTCTCGCCTGGGTGGATGTGTCAAAGGCGCGAGCACGCTGTTTACACCATCACATCGATTCAGAATTCGCGAGAATGTAAACAGCACTTCGTGTTGACGCTCGTAAACTAATTTCTCGTCGAAAATTTCGACGAAGCGAGACGAGAGTGTAAACGTGGCGTTAGAAATCTGATGCTGCATTTACACTCGCCTCGCGTTTCGTCAAGAGTTTCGACGATATGTTCGTGCACGAGCGCTGACACGAACTGCTATTTACACTCTCTATCCTCCTGCTTCAGTGGCTCCCTACCTCTACATCTTCAGCTCTATTCTCCGTCAGAGATTTAAACAGTCCTGTAAATCTTAAACCAATCATCCTATATATAGTTTTGGCAATATAATTCCTTTCTTTACATGTTAAGTTTTTAAGTAGTACTTTCTCGGTTCATTTAATTTCGATATCGTACTATTACACTACATTTCAAACACATTTGTTGTTGTTGTCTCTGCCCTCTGGTGTGAATAATTTACATTTCTATTAAATACTTGCTTTCACGTACCCGGTTTCAAACTATTTGATCAGTGTTAAATTCTAAAAGGTTTATCCTTGTCAAGGACTTCTGCTTGCTAGAGTTAGTACTCCGAAAATTGTTGTAGAAGATTGCAATCAAATTATTCCCAGTCCTACCGTGGAAGCCATCTGAAATAACTCGGAACTTGATGTTTCAAACCAGTTTGCGAAGAGTTACAGGCAGTTGTGTTAGGTCGCCAGGTCGTTTTAAATTTTCACCAAAAAATGTAACTGAATTCCTTACACCGAGCGTGGTGGATGATCGGTTAACGCTCTAACCTCGCATTTAGGAGGACGCGGGATCAATCCATGTCCGGGTATCCAGATTTGGGTTTTCCATGGTTTTCCCAGGTGAATGCCGGTATGCTTCCTTCCTTCAAAAGGCCACGGCAGAATCCCTTCCCACCTAGTCTATTTCGAGGATATTAGAGGCGGGAATGTACCGAGGACATGTGATGGGAAGGAATTTGGACATAGCCTTTCGAAGGAACTAACTCAGCATTCACCTGAAGTGATTTGGGAAAAACATGGAAAACCGAAATCTGGATGGCCGGACGGGATTCAAACTCGTATCCTGCCAAATGCGAGGCCAGAGCGTTGCCGCTCACCCACCACGCTCGGTTTAAAAAAATTCGACCAAGTAACGATTTAAAATCAGACGAGATATGTTAGAGAAAAATAACAACTGAAATTAGAGATTTCCTCTACTTGAAGGATGTTTAAATGCCTCAGATATATAGGAACACCACCGAAAGTCACTGCGACAACACCCGCTTTATCTAGGTTACAATCTGGAAGGGCGCTAATGATGACGATGTAGACGCACCTGAAAGCCCGAACACCAAAAATACCATCAGGAAACCACCTAGAATAAGCACGGTAAATCTATCCTACATACCACAGATGACTGAACAGTTTTAATTCAGTCGCTTCAGCTATTACATATATAGGTATTTCTTGTTCCGACGAGCGGGATATACCACACCAGAAACGCCGTACGACTCCTCATAAAAGGGCGTAAAGGTGAAACTGATTTTGAGACGGAAGAAGGACCGAGCTATAAGATTTTTACCACGCCACCATTATACTCGGACAAGACTAAGGGAATAATTAGAGAAACACTTCCAGTATTATTGTCTACGAAAACCCTAGTGTTACCACCATAACAGCTGATTAAGCATGGAATGCTAGAAATGTTGGACTCAGCTTGTTCTAAGGAAGAACTTGAGTTAATCATAAACGAACAAACTTCCTCCTTTACAACGTTGCTATTTCAGTTTTGAGTGACCGAGCGTAGTTGGTGAATGGTTAACGCTCTGGACTCGCATTCGGGGAGGACGCGGGTTCGAATCCCCGTCCGGGTATTCATAATTGGGTTTTCCATGGTTTCCCAAGGTGAATGCCGGTATGCTTCCTTTTTTCAAAAGGCCATGGCGAAATTCCTTCTCGTTCCTTGTTCCCAGTCGCATCAACCTATCATGACCTCGACGTCGACGAGGCGTAAAGCCATACAAAAGTCAGTTTTGAGTGGATACTGAAACTTCCATCCCAGATTGATGAAATTCCTCCCACTTCACCGTTAATCCCTAGTGTTATATACTTAGTGTCTCTATAAACACATTGTTTTCGTAATAATTATACACTCCTGGAAATTGAAACAAGAACACATTTACGCCGCTGTGTACGACCCACCATACTTGCTCCGGACACTACGAGAGGGCTGTACAAGCAATGATCAAACGCACGGCACAGCGGACACACCTATAACAGCAGTGTTGGCCGTCGAAGGGCGCTAGCTGCGCAGCGGTTGGGCACCACCGCAGTCAGTGTCAGCCAGTTTGCCGTGGCATACGGAGCTCCATCTCAGTGTTTAACACTGGTAGCATGCCGCGACAGCGTGTACGTGAACCGTATGTGCAGTTGACGGACTTTGAGCGAGGGCATATAGTGGGCATGCGGGAGGCCGGGTGGACGTACCGCCGAATTGCTCAACATGTGGGGCGCGAGGTCTCCACAGTACATCGATGTTGTCGCCAGTGGTCGGCGGAAGGTGCACGTGCCCGTCGACCTGGGTCCGGACAGCAGCGACGCACGCCAAGACCGTCGCATCCTACGCAGTGCCGTAGGGGACCGCACCGCCACTTCCCGGCAAATTAGGGACACTGTTGCTCGTGGGGTATCAGAGAGGACCATTCGCAACCGTCTCCATGAAGCTGGGCTATGGTCCCGCGCACCGTTATGTCGTCTTCCGCTCACGCCCCAACATCGTGCAGCTCGCCTCCAGTGGTGTCGCGACAGGCGTGTATGGAGGGACGAATGGAGACGTGTCGTCTTCAGTGATGAGAGTCGCTTCTGCCTTGGTGCCAATGATGGTCGTATGCGTGTTTGGCGCCGTGCAGGTGAGCGCCACAATCAGGACTGCATACGACCGAGGCACACAGGGCCAACACCCGGCATCATGGTGTGGGGAGCGATCTCCTACATTGGCCGTACACCTCTGGTGATCGTCGAGGGGACACTGAACAGTGCACGGTACATTCAAACCGTCATCGAACCCATCGTTCTACCATTCCTAGACCGGCAAGGGAACATGCTGTTCCAACGGGACAATGCACGTCCACATGTATCCCGTGCCACCCAACGTGCTCTAGAAGGTGTAAGTCAACTACCCTGGCCAGCGAGATCTCCGTATCTGTCTCCCATTGAGCATGTTTGGGACAGGATGAAACGTCGTCTCACGCGGTCTGGACGTCCAGCACGAACGCTGGTCCAGCTGAGGCGCCAGGTGGAAATGGCTTGGCATGCCGTTCCACAGGACTACATCCAGCACCTCTACGATCGTCTCCATGGGAGAATTGCAGCCTGCATTGCTGCGAAAGGAGGATATACACGGTACTAGTGCCGACATTGTGCATGCTCTGTTGCCTGTGTCTAAGTGCCTATGGTTCTGTCTGTGTGATCATGTGTAGTATCTGACCCCAGGAATGTGTATATAAAGTTTCCCATTCCTGGGACAATGAATTCACGGTGTTTTTATTTCAATTTCCAGGAGTGTACATATTTCAATGTGACTTTCCCCAGCATCGATGTAGCCATGGCAACGTCGCACTAAGTTCTGCTAAACTCGTCGGAACAAGCCCGGTGTCACGGTCACAAGACTTTTAATACAGCCCCACAAGAAAAATTCAAGGATGACTTTTACTAACAACTTCGGACCAGAGTTCTATTTGCCCTTTTCCATCATTCATGAAGGTGAACAGTGAAACCCACTGTATATCCAGCCATCATTTAGACGTTTACTGCGGAAACATTGAACGTGCTTTGATCCATTTTAATCAGAGAACTGATTAAATCGATGGCCCATAAATTTGAAATACATATTGTAGGAATGAAGTTAGATTCACGGTGTAATGTGATATTAAACTGAAAAATATTTATAAGACTGATGTTACAAATGTTCAGTCGAACGCATAATTATTGGAAAAGTAAGAAACCACTAGAACACATATGTTATTTGATTCTCTTATTGATGATAGCCTTTAAAACCTGTTGTCTCTCGAAGTCGGGATTACCATGGAGAGTGTTACTGCTCGACAGTCTCTCCCTAGGGACATTAGCCTCTGATGTAGTCCCGTTGCTTCTCCGTGAAAGTAGCTTAAATCGTAAGTTGTGTTCCGCTATGACTAATCAATAGAATAACTACATTCCGTTATACACTGAAGTGCCAAAGAAACTGGTATAGGCATGCCTATGCAAACACAGAGATATGTAAACACTTAGAGTATGGCGCTGCTGTCGGCAACGCTTATATAAGACAACAGGTGTCTGGCGCTGGCGTTAGATCGGTTACTGCTGCTACAATGGCAGATTATCAAGGTTTAAGTGAATTTGAACGTGGTGTTATAGTCGGCACACGAGAGATGGGCCACAGCATCTCCGAGGTAGGGATGAGGTGGAGATTTTCCTGTATGACCATTTCACGAGTGCACCGTGTATATCGGGAATCCATTAAAACACCAAATCTCCGACATCGCTCCGGCTGGAAAAAGATCCTGCAAGAACGGGACCAACGACGACTGAAGAGAATCGTTCAACGTGACTGAAGTGCAACCCTTCCGTAAATTGCTGCGGATTTCAATGCTGGGCCATCAACAAGTGTCAGCGTGCAAACCATTCAACGGAACATCAGCGATATAGGCTTTCGGAGCCGAAGGCCCACTCGTGTACCCTTGCTGAGTGCATGACACAAAGCTTTACCCCTCACCTGGGCCCTTCAACACCGACATTGGATTGTTGATACT
This sequence comes from Vandiemenella viatica, assembly GCA_031002005.1. Classification (NCBI taxonomy): domain Eukaryota; kingdom Metazoa; phylum Arthropoda; class Insecta; order Orthoptera; family Morabidae; genus Vandiemenella; species Vandiemenella viatica. Next base: position 371,209,986 of record CM061921.1, read on the forward strand.
TGGAAACATGTTGCCTGACCTGACGAGTCTCGTTTCCAACTATATCAAACGGATGGACGTGTACGGGTATGGAGACAACCTCATGAATTCATGGACCCTGTTGAAGCTGGTGGAGGCTCTATAATGGTGTGGGGCGTGTGCAGTTGGAGTGAAATGGCACCCCTGATACGTCTAGATACCAGTCTGACAGGTGACACGTACGTACGCATCCTGGCTGATCACCTGCATCCATTAATGGCCATTGTGAATTTTGATGGACTTGGGAAATTCCAGCAGGACAATGCGATACCCCACACGTCCAGAATTGCTACAGAGTGGCTCCAGGGACACTCTTCTTCCGCTAGCCACCAAACTCCCCAGACATGAACATTATTGAGCATATCATGGATGCCTAGCAACATGCTATTCAGAAGAGATCTCCACACCCTCGTACTCTTACGGATTTATGGACAGCCCTGCATGATGCATGGCGCCAATTCCCTCCAGCACTACTTCAGACATTAGTCGAGTCCATGCCACATCGTGCTGCGGCATTTCTGCGTGCTCGTGGTGGCCCTACATGATATTAGGCAGGTGTACCAGTTTCTTTGGCTCTTCAGTCTAAAATGCTTGTCTCCTCGCTCCTTCGACATCGAGTTCAGTACAGATAAAAAGTAATGGAGGGATAGAACGGTAAGGAATTCTACAATGTCCTTAGGAACGAATCATTCCATCATTCGGCTGGAGTGATTTCCGAAATCCATGGAAAACCAAAATCTGGATGATTCGAACATCCGAACGCCCGAATACGAAAAGCCGAGTCATCAACATTTACAACACTATTAAACTCAAAGATTTGTCAAACAAGTATGACTATAATACGAAATATATAGACAAATGGAAAAGAATACCACTCATTTTCAGTTCTCAGCACTAACTGAAGTTTGAATTGTGTCTACCTTTAGATATTAAATTGACCTTTTTTGTTAGTTTAATGGTTCTGTATCCAGAAAGATGAATAACTGATTACTGAGTTTTGGTCATCATACCCATTTAAAAATCAAAAATCGATAAATGGTTTAGTAAATTGGTTACAGGTTTCCTGGAAGTATTGCCAATGGTCGTGATGAGCGAGCGGTGACGCTCGGGCCTTAAATCCGGAAAGAAGCTGGTTCGAATACCCATCCCGCAATCCATGATTTCCCCAAATCACTCCAGGCGACGCCGAGATGATTCATTCATAAGGCCATCGCTGAATTCCTTCTCGCTCCTTGCTTCAGTCCTTTGCCTTGGACGTCGACGAGGCGTAACCAAAAGAAAAAAGATTTGTAACTGGGTCAGCGCCAGGCTCCGGCCGTTCTTTACCTTCCTGCGGAGTTTCCTCACGGTACTCATTGGATAGCAGGCTGAGTGGGCCTGAGGAGCCATTTCGGACGTTCTTCTTCAAATAAAAATGTTTAGTTTCTTCGCAGATCAAACTCCTGTCGTTTGGGCCATTGCCAGATGCTTTGGAGTCCGATCCACGCCATTACTTTCCGCGTCGATTGCGTTTATTAATGTACTGTACATCAGTTCTCAGTTTTCCCCTACTGCTACCAAAAAATCAATAGTAAACAATAGAGGACCAGTTGCTAATATGATAATTAATGTGCGTACCACGCCTTGTGCTCGGGCGCTGTTGGTTACCTTGAGAAACAGGGAAAAACCTTCAGCAAAACGAAATAGAAGGGAGAAGTTGCAACCCGGAAATTTCCTACTCAGCGGACATCAGGGAACCTACTAGTCTTACGTCCCTACCCTGATGACCAATAACAATGAAAATTATCGCAAGCTCTCACTTCATACGCACTGCGTAGAGCTTTGGGATTTAATCTACGTCTTGTGTTCACTGATTTGAAATCCTACCACCACATCACTTCAGCTACAAACCACATTTCGAATTATGAAAAATTCTTCACCTCTGAGGTTCAAACCTGCTAGCCCTAGAGAACGTCCATAACCACATAGCACCATTTTGGCCTCCTGTGGACCCTCCCCCCAACCCCCTCACGACGTAGCACGTAGCTTTTTTCCCCTATTGATTCCAGAAGACAATTTGTACTGTTTTCTCTTGTCAGACTATCGTAAATTACGTACGGAGATAATTAAATGACGGAAATAAATATTCACATGCTGTTGTCTGTACTGTAGCTCATTTTAACTGTGACAAATAATATAAATGAAAAGCTACGTGACCTGGCTCGGAACCGCCCCCCCCCCCACCCAAAAAAAAAAAACACGTATCACAGCGTAGCTTTCCAGCCAACCTCTTCCCCACCCCACCCCCTAGGCTGGGTCACGTAGTTTATGGACGACCCCTACAACGAATACCAGATTCAGTCACAGAGTGTTAGCGATATCATTCATGTGGATTGTAGTTAATGAGAGAATTGAGAAAAAGGGTTTAGGAATCCAATGTATTATGTCGATCAGTTGAGTAGAGGATGGCAACCTCAATAAATTTTGCTCAAATTTACTTGGTTTCTAACGTTTATTATTCCCAGATAAGATTTCCCGTCACGACAGTGTAATAGTTACTTTTGTTTTACAAGAAAAAAATATTCTATTCTAGTGATATTTACAATAAATGACATGATTCCTCTTCCGTCTCCCTTTTCCAATTATTTAGTACCTAGTACTTGTGTTTATTCGGAACTGTGTTGTAAAAATATCAGTTATTACAACAACGTCTGATTTAATCCACTGAAATTTACACGTTGAGTACCGTTAATTACGTTACTCCAATAACTGTCATGATGCTGATGACATAATTCATGTGGATGAATGTAGTTTCAGATGAATTCAGTATTTAATTTACTGCGTTTTCACGAGCGCCACATTGCCAACGTCATTATTCGGGTTGTTTTGGTATCGCGATCTGAAATAATGAGTGAAGCTTATTTCGCCATTCATAACGTCACTGGGGTGTAAGGGTTTGGGAGAGACTATACTAGTCTTTCCCAACCAAATGTCAACCTCTCCTTCACGTGGTGCACCCTGTTTGCACGGACGAGGCTCTGGCGACTGAAAGATTCCCGGTATAAGGAGTCACCCACTGCTTGCCAACGGCCTCTGAAAAGAGGGCGGAAGAGCGGGGAGCGGTTCAGGGCACCCTCTTGCCCTTGGGGTTGGAAACGGCCCCTAAAGGCGGATGAATCAGAAATGATCAACGGCATGGGGATGCAGAAGGCAACGGGAAACCACTGCATTAAAGACCCAAAGGGTATCCCGAGGACATATAATCCTCTCAAATTACATATATCATGATGGCTTCTTCCTCGGTAAAATATTCCGGAGGTAAAATAGTCCCCCAATCGGATCTCCGGGTGGGGACTGCTCAGGGAGGAGTCATCAGAATGGATAGAAACATTCTACGAGTCGGAGCGTGGAATGTTAGAAGTCTGAATAGGGCAGGTAGGTTAGAAAACTTAAAAAGGGAGATGGAACAACTTAAGTTAGATGTTGTTGGGATTAGTGAGATTAAATGGAAGGACGCAAAAGATTTCTGGTCTGGGGAACACAGGATAATTAGCACACAAGCTGTCAATGGAGTCACTGGTGTAGGATTTGTAATGAACAAGAAAGTAGGGAAACGGGTGAGTTATTATGAACAGTTTAGTGACAGGATTATTTTGATGAGGTTAGAAACTAAGGCGGTCCCAACCACATTAGTACAAGTATATATGCCCACGTCACAGGAAGACGACGAAGAAATAGAAAAAATATACGCTGAAATCGAAGAATTAATCCAATATGTGAAAGGGGAGGAAAATTTAATAAACATTGGTGATTGGAATGCAATAGTGGGAGAAGGAAAAGAGGGGAATATTGTAGGAAGTTTTGGTCTAGGAGAAAGAAATGAGCGAGGAAGCAGGTTGCTAGAATTTTGTGAAAGATATAAGCTAGTAGTGGTGAACTCAATGTTTAAGAACCATGCAAGAAGAATATACACCTTGAAACGTCCTGGGGATACAGGCAGATATCAGTTAGATTATATCATGGTCAAACAGAGATTCAGGAATCAAGTTCTGGACTGTAAAGCGTACCCAGGAGCAGACATAGACTCGGACCATAATTTGATAGTAATGAAGTGCAGGCTGAAATTCAAGCGAATAAGGAAGCAGCATAAACAGAACAGACTGGAAGTGAATAAACTGAAACAATCTAACACAAGAGAAAAATTTGCAGAAATGGTAGACTTTGGTCTAAGAAGTAACTGTGAAAGGAGCTCAACCGAGGACGAATGGAATGCATTAAAGACCGAAATAATGAAAGCTGGCAAAGAAACATTAGGCTTTAAGGAACAAGCTGCCCGAAAAACTTGGATCACAGATGAAATTTTGCAGCTGATCGATCAGAGGAGAAGGTACAAAAATGCTCAGGATGAAGCAGGAAAAGAGCAGTACAGGCAATTTAGAAATCAAATAAATAGGAAATGCAAAATAGCAAAAGAAAAATGGCTACAAGAAAAGTGTGAAGAAGTAGAAAAGGAAATGGTTGCAGGAAAAGTAGATGTTGCATATAAAAAGATCAAACAGAATTTTGGAGAAATGAAGAAAAGAGGTATGAACATTAAAGCTGCCGATGGGAAACCTCTTTTAAGGTCAGAAGATAGAGCTAACAGATGGAAGGAATACATTGAGAAACTGTATGATGGGGACGACTTGAGCAATAGTGTATTGGAAAAGGAAGGCGATGTCGACATGGATGACTTGGGAGATCCTGTTTTGAGGACAGAATTTAATAAAGCTCTGAATGACTTGAAAGCAAATAAGGCAGTTGGAATTGATGAGATCCCTGCAGAACTTCTTAAATCTCTAGGAGAGGAAGGAATCGAAAGATTATTCAAGCTGATATCAAAAAGTTATGAAACAGGAGAAATTCCAACTGATTTTAATAAAAATATCATCTTCACACTTCCAAAGAAAGCACAAGCCGACAAATGTGAGAATTATCGCACAATTAGTCTAACATCACATGCTTCAAAATTACTGACCAGAATAATATACAGAAGGATGGAAAGGGTAGTAGAAGAGATAGTAGGTGAAGATCAGTTTGGGTTTAGGAAAAATCGCGGTACAAGGGAAGCAATTCTGTCTTTAAGATTAATACTTGAAGGGCGGGTCAAGAAAAACAAAGATACTTTTATGGCATTTCTTGATTTAGAAAAAGCTTTTGATAATGTTAGGTGGGACAAGATGTTCCAAATTTTAAAGAAGTCAGGTCTAAAGTATTGAGATAGAAGAATACTCTATAAACTTTATAAGAATCAAGTGGCTGTAATAAAAGTAGAGAATCACGAAAGACATGCATCAGTTAAAAAGGGTGTGAGACAAGGTTGTAGTCTATCCCCGTTAATATTCAACTTGTATGTAGAAGAAGCAATGAAGAAAGTCCAAGAAAAATTTCCATGTGGCATAAGTTTTCAGGGAGAAAAAATCAGTATGCTACGATTTGCTGATGACATTGTCTTGTTAGCAGAGAGGGCTGAGGATATTGAGAGGTTATTGAATGGCATGAACAAAATACTGAACGAAGATTTTGGACTGAAATAAATCAAAGTAAGACAAAAGTGATGAAATGTAGCAGAAATGATACCAATACTAGCAGATTAAATATAAAAATAGGATCGGATGCAATAGGAGAAGTGAGTGAGTTCTGTTACTTGGGAAGCAAAATTACAACCGATGGCCGAAGCAGGAATGATGTTAAAAGCAGAATAGCACTAGCAAAAAGAGCCTTCATGAAAAAGAGAAATCTTTTAGTTTCAAATATTGATCTAGGAATCAGAAAGAACTTCTTAAAACTCTATGTGTGGAGCACAGCACTTTACGGCAGCGAAACATGGACTTTAGGAATACCGGAAAGAAAGAAACTTGAAGCATTTTAAATGTGGTGCTACAGAAGAATGCTGAAAATTAAGTGGACAGACAAAGTAAGAAATGAACGAGTTTTGGAAATGATGTGTGAGAAAAGAAGTTTATGGAAGAAGCTTACAGGAAGAAGAGACAGGCTGGTAGGTCATATTTTGAGACATGCTGGATTGGTTAATTTGTTAGTGGAGGGAACAGTGGAAGGTAAGAACTGTAGAGGAAGACAGAGATTAGAATATATGAAGCAGATAATTGAGGACGTGGGTTGTAGGGGGTATGTAGAAATGAAGAGGTTAGCACAGGATAGGAAGGGATGGAGGATTGCATCAAACCAGTCTAAAGACTGACAACAGCAAAAAAAAAAAAAAGTCACTAACATGCAATAGGCCCTATAGTGAATGTATAATGCGCAACTGATAGAAGCTTTGATTTTCTAGCGGTAATATTGGCTGAGTTTGTGACTTGGTCTGATGCGTTAATATTCTGTAATTGGTGTAATCATATTCATCCAGATTTTCCGTCTCCTCCAGGTGACAGGTTCCATTACTATTTCATATAACTGCGATGGATCTGACGCTCCGGTGGCAATCCTTTCCTCTTCCCACCTACTTTTGCTCCTCTACTAATTTTAGCTTTAAATTCTTTCGGTGTTTTGGTTTAAAATGTTTTATGTAAAAGTTATTTATAGAACAAACGGCATCTTATGAAAGAAATTCCCTGTGAAATAGTTTCAGAATGTATCAATAAGACTTTAAACAAACTGTCCCCTCTACAAATATTATTTTTTTAAAAAAGTTAAATACTTCAGATACTTTACCTAGTATTACTTTAGTGGTGTGATGCTTTGCTGATCATGTAACGTATTGCTGCTTGTAATAGAGATAAATTTTGGATTTGTCGTCTTTAAATATAATGAAAGCTGACACTGGTATTAGACTTTATTCCACCTTTAATATTGAAATATTAAGATTATCTTCCTTTCAAGATTTGGAAGAACTGGAATTCATTTTTAGCGAGCGTGGTGGGTGAACGGTTAGCGTTCTGGCCTCGCATTCGGGAGGACGCGGGTATCGAATCCCCGTACGGGCATCCAGATTTGGGTTTTCCATGGTTTCCCCAAATCACTCCGAGCGAATGCCGGAATGCTTCCTTCAAAATGTCCATGGCCAAATTCCTTCCCGTTACTTGTCCCCAGTCCCATCCTGCCTCTAATGACCTTAGCCGTCGACGAGGCGTAACACAATTAGTAAAAAAAAAAAAAGTCATTCAATTTTACTGCAAAGTTTAAACATATAGGGAACCTTATGGAGGTTACACTTGAAACGATACAAATCTGTTTACTAGAATTTCCCAATCATACAATTTTTTTTTACTTTGTTGGCGTTTATACAGTTGTTGAGGACTGGTTCAGAAGTGTCTCTGTAAGAGGAGAAAGTTGGCACGGGACCGAAGGAGTTGACAAGGTCATAGAATACGAATGGCTATATTTTGTTATCGTGTTTAAAAAAAAAGACCATAAACGGCAACACGGCAGCGTCTCTGCTGTTAATTTATTTGTTTATCAGGACGAGCTTCCATAGCAAATCTGTATAGCAAGGTTATAAGAGTTGCCACGGGACTTGATGCTGAGGTCAGTCAGAGAGGTAACAGCATACTATGAAGATCTCCGCGAGGGTGTGTGGTCAGTGGATCCAAGTGCCATGCCGGGATGGTGAGCATACTACATAATCTATAGCAGAAGATATTCCATCCTGCCTGCATCGGAAATTGGTCCCAATCTCAATCTAAAAACATATATATATATATAGGGTGTCCAGGAATGAAAGGATAATCCTGCAACCTCAGATAGGTCACACCATTTTCTACTGTATGACAATACTTTATTTTACTAAAAGTCTCACCATTTTCGAGATACTGATTTCTCTTAAATATTTTTTGAAACGTGTGACTTTGACCAGTTTATTCCATGCCATTTCTACAAACTAAGGTTTTTTAAACCATGTTTTTTTATTTTGCTCAAAGTATTTGAGTCATCTAAAACAATATTTTTTATTCTTAAAACGTTAAAAAACCTTATAAAAAATCTCAAATGTTATAATTATTTTATACATCTTTTAAAATGATTTTTTTATGGTATTTCAATTTGCTAAAGAGACCATTGTGCATTTTAAACATGTAGTAAAAAAATGATGATAATGATTTAAAAAAAAGGTTTTTGCTATGGTGTGCATACAAATAATACACAGAATAAATACAAGTAATATTTTTTATTTCGTTAATTATAAAAATTGTTCAAAATGGCCGCCATTTGCTCTTATGCATGCCTTAAATCTTTTGATACATTATATTTATATTCAGCGAGAATAACCTTTGTGCTTAATGTGTTCCGCAGCTGTTTTTATTTTCTCACGCTGTTGTGTAATCGAAGTTACCTTCGTCGCGTAAACTTAATCTTTGGGCAGCCCCAGTAAAAAATATCCAAGGGATTCAGGTGCGGCGATCTTGGTGGCCATAACATAGGGCCGAGGCGCCGGGTCCTTGTGTTTTTTTTTTTTTTTTTAAAAAAAAGAATAGATTTATTGTTTTAGATGACTAAACATCCTTTAGTAAATTAAAAAAACAGGGTTCAACAAAAAATGATTACTAATTTGTGGAAACTTTTATCTTTAATTTCCAACTTCACATCGAAATGAAATATACCTTACTTTATCTACCGAATACTAAGGACATAAAAACAATTTCTTGTCTATCAACAAACATTTATTGTGGGTAAGAGCAAAATCGGTAAAACAGGATCCGGTCAACAAAACATAATAGCGTCTCGCAGTGAAATATTTTAATTTAATTTAATTCAATTGCAATGGAGCACACGCTCCGGTGGCAATTTCCCTACACACCCAACTTCCCCCTATCCTGCACCCACCTACATTTGCCCTCTACAAATTTTAACTTTAAATTCTTTTAATGTTTTCGGTAAGTTATTCATCATTGCCCTCGGTAACTCATTCCAATCCCTGACACCCTTACCTAAAAAAGAAAATCTTCCTACACCCTTGTGCCTCAAATCGAGTGCCAGCTTGTGGTCATGGTCATCTTTTCCCCTCCAATATAGCACCACGTATTGGAATGAAACGTAACCAAAAGCCTTACAATCCACCTCAATACCATATAGTGTGAGTATGGCCTCAATATGTCGTGTTTTGTCAGTGATGAATTTAGACCTCGGATTTTAGGTAAAAGCCTATTTTGTGCCTGATTGAAATACATGAAAATAACATGATATATTTACGATTTATGCTCATTTTTGGCCGTTATTTGTGATTTGATAGTGCCTAAAAATGCCTGAATTGTCTTTAGGTTCTATTTTTGCTTATTTTACGAATTTTTCTTTCGAACATAAAAAAAGCGTTTTAACTCAGAACAACAAATATTTTGTTAAGTGTTTATGTCAAACAATTGAAGTGAACGTGTATTTGGTCATTGTCACTCGGTCCCAGCTAGGCATACACACACACATATTTGTGCGCCAACAGTTCCGTGCAGGGGCGTAGCTATTATGGGGCTAGGCGGTGTAGTGCACCGGGGCCCCTACGCTCAGGGGACCCCCAAGCGCAGTTCAGAGGGCCCTACCATCGTTTAAGGGGGGACCCCTGAGACACGAAGAGGCCCTCACCACTGCTCAGGGGGTCTCCAAACACAACTCAGGTGCCCCCAGCCTCAGCTCAGGGGGCCTCTACCAGCAACACAAAGCAAAAAGAAGGTCGCCCTTCTGGCCTGTGGGCCCAAAATAAATTTTTTGCACCGATGCCCTTGTTTACCTAGCTACGCCACTGGTTTCGTGAAGATCCATATAGACGATGTGTGTGTTAATTGTCTAACGGCGAGCCGCATCAGAAGCCAATAACAATCGTTATATATTTGAACGTGGCGAGCTAACGCGACGGTAACCATACACACACATATCTCACTTAACAATTTATTCGCGGCAGATAAACGTTGCTGAGTGTCTAACAAGTTAATTAAGATGAGCAGAGAATTCGTAGCTGATTTCATTGCGACATATCAGCAACATACTGCATTTGGAAGGTGAAACCAAAAAGAGTGTGAAACAGAAATTTTAAAAAATTATAATATAGTGCATTGATAGAGGTTTGTGGGAAATATAAAATTTGATAGTACATTAATAAAAACGAAAATCCACTCTGCGGAGTGCTTTTCGCAAGAAATACATAAAAAAATGAAAACTCAACAAGAAGTGGAATAGGTGAAGATGAAATCTACGAAACTAATTTACGCTATTACTACGACTTACTACTGTGAGAGATAAACACGAACCAATGGACAGTATCAGCAATATAGGAAGCCCAAATTATGAAGGGGAAGATGAAGGATATTGAGGAAATGTGTAAGAAAATGTATCCATGCATTTATGTAATACTGAAGAAATCAAAGAAAATGCTTTTCAAATAGTACAATTTGTCATACTGTCCGTTTCTTTTTCTTTTTTACAGCTTTAATATAAGCTGCTGTAGGAATACATACACTTTTTTGTGAAGAACTTAAAAACCTGTTTCAGTCCAATATAGTTACCTCGCTTGTAACATAACCTCACTACACTTGGCCCGCGATGTTTTGGAATTCCCAGTGAGTCGCGAGCCAGGAAATCATGACGGATAAATCCGTAGACCACTACCATAAACACAACAATTTGAGCGCGGCGAGCCAGCTTAGCGACAAATGTGTGAAACTGATGTTCCTGTGTATGGGCTCCCAGAAGTACAGGCTCGTCGCTAGAATATCTGCGCGCATATCTTCAGCGAGCTTACTCGCGCACAAATGTGTGTGTGTTTGAATGGGTGGATATTGCCACGCTGCGGCCGTTCTTTAACTCCCGCGGAGTTTCCTCCACAGTACTCGTTGGATAACAGGCTGAGTGGCCTGAGCACCCATTTCGGACGTTCAACTTGGTCTATGGCTTGATCGGGGATCAAACCTCGATCATCCGGGCCACAGTCACGCAATTTACCACCTGAGTTATACGGTCGCCTGTTCGAATCTTTTAACTTGATATTATTAAAAGACTGTGCAGTTATATCAAAATAACATAAAATTTTAAAAAATCGCACCGACAATACTAGATTGTCCTACCTGGCCTCGCATCGACAATACTAGATTGTCCTACCTGGCCTCGCATTCGGGAGGACGATGGCCTTCCAGATTTGGATTTTCCATTGTTTCCCCAAATCACTCCAGGCGAATTGCGGGATGGATCCTTTAAAAAAACTCCATAGCCGAATTCCTTCCCGTTCCTTGCCCCCCCCCCCTTCCAAGTCCTTTCTGGCCTCTAATGACCTCGGCGTCGAAGAGTCGTGAAGCCATAAGAAAAAAACTAGATTTCTAAATAATCTAAATCGCAAACAGTGGATTTTAAATATAGGGATTGTGCGATTTGATTGTTCAAAATAAATTCCTGATTGGGTTTGGTCAATAGTTTAACAATCCGCAAATTGTGGTCCATACAATCTTGGGATGAAAATATAACTGTTTATAAATAATACAATAGTAAAAATATACATATAGTAAAAATAGTAATACATAATAAACATTGGTTTAAATAAACATACGAATTTTTGTATCCGTAAAGAAATATCCAACAGCTGTGTATTCCAAATTTATTTCTCCATCGATAGGAAAAACGTGTCAAATGCACATTGAGAGTATAATTGATTTTAGATAATCCCAGCCAGCTATAATCATTTAAAATTCAAAAATGTTCTGCCGAATTACGCTTCCTGATGTTATTTATAAATTAAACAATTTTTATTGATGACATTTCATAAACATTACCACAATTTCTACAGCCTATTTTGATATTTTTAGAAAATATTTTGCTTTGGAAAGAGCCTAGTTTAGGCACCTAAAATAAGATATTTAGACCCTAAAAATCCGAGGTCCATGTGTTGATACTGTTTCCCACGCATACTTGAAGAAGATAGGTTGTAAATTATTGCTTAGACCACTCACCCTCTGCGTTTGCACTGATTGCTAATCCTAACAATCACAAATCCTAATTCTAATTATCCCTAACACCATCCATCAAAACCGCTTATTAAATTATTTATCATATTTTAATGATTGTAGAATTTATAACAATATCAAATGACAAAACTCGTGTGTAATTGTAACGAAATTTGATTCTTGGATCACACCGAAGATGAACGATGATAATGGTTCTGAAGGCGTATTGAATTTTGGCAAGACAACTTTTCAAGCTTCAAGAATTTCACTGTGTATTTTATTAACAATTACAACGTGACCTTTGCGCAACCGACTGAAAGCAAAGCACAATACCACCGAACACCACAAGGGGACTCTAGGATATACGTACGCCGCAATCTGATCATGGATTATTATGTACGTCGATGAGACAAATAAAAATGAAGAATAAATTTTTTTGATATCCCGCTTAGTTTCCGAGATATTCTGTATCAAATGTGAGATGTTTTTGTTTGGAATTCAGAAGAAAAAAATGGTCAAAGTCAAATTTGATGATGGACTCTTATTTAAAGTTGTTGAGGTGTAGAGTGGTAGCGCCGAAACCCGAATTGCTCATTCGGGAGAATTCCTTCGTCCTCAATGTGTCTGAGAAGCCTATGTAGGTAGATCCTGTCGAATAATTTTTACAGAACAGGGAGAAGATCTTTGCCAGATTTGGGCGCTGGAACAATTCCTGCGTGCTTCCATGCTTCCGGATATTCGCCAGTGGCCTTTATGCTGACGTGATGTAGTCTACCGCTGCTGGTGGGAGCTACCTCAGAAGTTGGCCACCAGTTCAGTCATGTCCAGTTGCTTTATTTGTCTCGACGCGTTTCAGGACCGAGCCTGGACGTATTAAGCTCGAGCCTGATGATAGGATCCGTCGTTTATTCACGTGTTGCGTGGGGACGAAGCCACGCTGGATGGCTTAGTTCAATCGGAACAGCCATGAACTGCATCGCAATCATAAAATTTCTAAATCGAAGGATGAAGTACCTGAAAAATTAAAGGGTATATGTCTTCTTCTTGTTATTTTCTACATGCTGTTTTATCATTCTATAAGGATGTATACGTTACTTTCTAAAAATTCGGTTACATAAAGACCAGGCATAACTCTAGGTTAGTGAAAAAGTAAAAATCGGCAGTTTGCACCACATTTCAAGATTTCTGGGGTGATATTAAGGCATTTTATAAAATGGAGCAATATTTCTCTTGAAATATGAATGATCTTTTCGTTATTTACTATCACGTATGAGAGTGATATCAATTATGCCAGTAAAGTGATGTAAGGTAGCCTTTAGTTCTCTAGAAGCATCCCCAATAGCTACCCTCAGCCGAAAAATGTTCTATAAATCGATTTTTAAGTCGCTTATGCTGGACTTAGAAATTTCGAGGAGAGTAATTGTCAACTTGAAGGAATTTCCCTGTATTCATTTCCACAGTGAAAACTCAGCATTAGAATCATTTTAAAGTGTATTTATTATATCGGGAAAAGTTTATTTTAAGAGATATCCCCGTTTGTTCACATTTTGAAACACGCGATCAGTAAAGTAAAAATTTAAAATTCGAGATATCTTTGAATTGAGTAAAGCTACAGCTGAACTTTTATCACCAGCTGTAGTCAGCATTGTTCCGGATATTTTGGTAATAAAATTAAATAATTTGGCAAAGTTTAATTAGTGGTTTCAATTAAGAGAATAAATGAGCTTTTTAACTAAAAGGAATATTAATTTGAAATTTATATCATTAGATAGCTCAAATTGAGACGAGTATGAACATATAATGGTTTTGATAAAAAGCTTAAGTATTTGTCTAGTAATTAAGTTTTAAAAGATAGATTGTCATTGATTGTTGATGAAGCGCGTAAACATCCCGCCAAACGCTGACGTAAGAGGCTTCAACGTTAAGCTTATAGAAACCCTTTTGGATGCTAAATTAAAGTAAAGTTAAATTAAAACAGATAGAATGTGATCATAGGAAACCCTTGTAAAAATTGCAAGTTAAACTATTTTGTACTTTAGGAGATGTTAGTTAAAGAAAAACGTTACTGACGTCATAGGCCATGGCAAGCTTATAAAAGACCATGCAGCCACCATGATTTGTCTCATTCTTTCGCCGGAAAGTGATCGCGTAACTTCACGCTAGTCAGCGGAGCGAACTGTTCCGAGCGGTAGCGGTTTCGGCTAATTCCAACATGCCGTAGTACAATTACCCTTCGTATTTGGGGTTTAATACGAATGCGTGGCGGCCAATTTCTTAAATATTTTAGGTATCAGAAGGCTACCATGGTCATGAGCTTAGCTGTTCACAGTTTAGATGAAAGTGTTGTTAATCCCGCAACGAACCTTTCCGCCTGGCAGTGAGTTCAATGTTGTGCATTAATAGGTACAAATCCTTACAAGACGTCACATATATTTGAAGCTTCCGTTTAAAATATAATGCAGGTGGATACTTTACAATGTCAGTAACTACAGATACCTTATTTATGTTTCCGTTGCACTGATCTCATGGTTAGTAATACTTCCATTACATATAGGCCTACTTATCAAACACATACACGTTACACTTCATGTTCAATTGATATAATTTACACAAAATATTGGTAGTAGTCACTGATGTACTGTAAATTGGAGAATCCCCTGCTGTATGATCTTGTACAGTTTTCTATAATGTACTATCCTTGTTAGACGAATAAGACACTGTACCCTATTCCTGCATTGCCGAGCCTTCGTATGTCTGCCGAGCCTTTGTTGTCCGTCGAGCCTTCGTTTGGGGAAATTCCAGCGGTCATATGGTAGCGCACCCGGGTAGTGAAGACCTGTCACAGGAATAACCGAGCGAGTTCGAGCGTGTGTAGACCATAGTTAGCAGGATACTAGTAGACAACACATGACTGGCACAACAATAAATTAAAAATATCCGTGCCCTTGGCCAGCACTTCCTAAAAAGAGGTGCTGCCTTGACCCGACTCGAACCGGCGAACCTGTAAACGTGAAGGCAGTTCGCCATACCGTATTCTATTATTGCAGGCGAGAATGTTTATTGGATGGTGAACGGCGTCTTTCCTGTCGAGTATGCATCAACGGAGCGTCATACTGGATTCTGAGCATTTAGCTTAGAGAGCAGCAGGTGCTATGAAGAGATTCGACGGACGTTCTTTCCATTTTAAGGCTGGAAAATATTGACAGAGAAAAGAACCATTACCTTCAAGAACAGTAGCATAGTTTTTAAAAATTATGAAAGAGTCATAATTCATTGCATAATATCCTTTATTTCCCCATAAAAAGAGTATTTGTACTTAAAAATTGCATTACTTGTACATTGTTTCTTAGATTAACATGTTGATGCCGCCAGAGAGCAGCCAACTGGTTTTCTGTACTGATGACTCACTTCGAGAATCATGCGAGCTTTAACCTAAATAAATATGTGTTTTAGATTCGGTAGAGGATACCTTTTATGTGAGAATTGTATATAGCTCGATCTAAATAAATAAGAACGTTGCATTCAACAAATGTCTCCCTTTCTCTTTGCAAAACATTCGTATCTCAATTATTAGACATCAATATTTACTATCACTTTTCAACCAAACTTTTAATAGAAAACATACCATTAGAGCAAGTATCAGAGTATAAATACCTAGGTTAAAACCTCAGCAACACCCTAGAAACCGACGTGCAGCAAAAAAGTTCGCGAAAGTTACAAGTGTAATAAATAGTTGCTTCAGACCATCTCTTGTTCAACGGCACACAAGAATCTGTATAACATCCTGCCTAAACCTACACACTGTATAACAGCGAGGCCTGGACACTCCGCAAAGGTGATGAACGGAGAGTAATGACCGCCGAGATGCGATTCATGAGAAGAACAGATGGTTACATTTTACGAGAGAGAAAAAGATCAGATGAAATCCTTAAAGAACTCAAAGTTAAACCAGTTCTCAAAACTGTGCAAAACTACAGAATATCTTGGACAGAACATGTATGTACTACGTATGAAATCAGACCGGAACCCACGAAAAATCCTCAAATAACATCCCCCAGGCAGGTGAGATGTAGGAAGACCACCAAGAAGGCCTAACACTGGACATGAAGAAGAAGACTAACACTTTTATTGGTTACTTAGTAAATAAAATTTAATAAATGCAGATTTAATAAATAAACTGCATGGGTGTAAAAGTCGCGTTGAAAAGCACGTTATAAAAATCTCAGACTTTAGACAGCTCCATCACAGAGAGCAGCGTTTATTTCATTAATGACAAGCGTTGAGCATAGTCCTAGGAAACCATGGAAAGCAGCATATCTGGAGGTGAATTCGAACCCACGTTCTCTGGAATGAAAGATTAGAACACCCACCGCCATTCGCGCCAGCCTTTTGTGAAATTTTTTATTTCTCCTATAGTACAGACGCAAATTATACGCTGCAAACGACAAATTTTATATTCTCAAAGAGGAATTAAATAACATTTTCTCTAAGTAATTAACGGTGTTAAAACACCCATGTTTAACGTTAATTTTTAATTCCAAATTTGAATAACTAACACGCTTGTTGCCAGTTATTTCCTATAGACAAGCGTTCACCAAGAAAGCACCTTGGTGTCCAACTTTCATCCGAATTATTCCTCTGAAATCGTCATAGGTCAGCTGTTCATGGTAACAGGTCTATTATTAAAGTACATAAACCTTTATCAAGAACCGAAATTCATAACAATGAATACTGCACCAAATTTCGTCCAATGGTTCTCGAGATTAGAATTGTCATACAGACGCTCACCGTAAACTCCCTTTTACTCTAGCTATATATATATACACACACACACAAAATATGCGGGAAAAGTCTGTTCAACTAAGGTATTATTTTTAAAAATATAGTTTGAGGCACGGAGAAGTGTTCAAATGTTTTATTTTATAAATTCTGTATGTTTGTCTGTCTGACTGTCTGCAGGTGGAATTAATATACACACCATGTTGCGCGGGTGAAGTAGGAAACGTTTCATTTTGATGTGACTTTGAAAAACCGAAAAATTTAAGGAAAAAGTGATTAGAACTTGGTATCAATTTTTCGTTGATGGCGATTCACGTAAAAACTACTGGTCGAATTTGATACGATTTCAATTAATGTGCAGCCCGGGATACCATAGGTAGAATAGAGTATACTTCATTTTGATGTGCAGTACGTTGAAGAGTTTGAAAAAATTATATGATAACAAGTAAGTATCAATTTTTCGCGTTTCACTCAAAAAATACTTATTGGATACTGATGAGGTTTTGACTAACGCATATCCCGTCGTATTGCAGATAAAATAGTTATATATTTCTCTTTGATGTAACATCCAAAATATGAGAAACTTAAGATAATATTTCGTTGAACGTGATTTGCGTAAAAACTATTGGTCGGATCAAGGGCGTAGCCAGGATTTTGTTCAGGGAAGGGGGGGGGGCAGGCAAGAGAAAATTGATAATATGCATGCTACCAAAACGTTTATTAATGTAATTCATATATATTCTATTAATTAATTAATTAATATTATTATATTTTTATTAATTATATTTTAATAAATTATAAAATTAATTTATATATATTTACACTAATAATAATTTTCGAACTACTTCATCTGCAATTTTATCACAATTTTCGTGTAAACGTTTTCTGTGTACGCCAAGCATACACAGGCAGTTTAGATGGTTCTCTAGGATATTTCCGTCTCATTTAACTCTTTCGAGAGGTCTAGTTCTCCAAGATTTTCTGTTGTCATACCCTTGTCCTTCCATAGTTTATACCATAGTGCGACTTCATAACAATAAAAAAAACTGATTAGCAGAAACTTCGTGATTAATAAAAAAAAAAAAAAAAAACAAATAATGACTTACTTAATCTTTAGCTGGGAGGTAGCTAGGGATTGCAATCCAGCAATTCGGGATCCCGCATCATTTGGCAGTTTGGCCTATCCAGTTCCTAATTAAGCGGATCCGCAATCCATCAAATGGGGTGAAAACATGTTTCAGTCTTCGTTACCTTGCCTCCCTGTCGTCACATTCCGGTCCGACTCGTTCTCTACCAGGTTGTATCACCACGTTCACCTGTACCCGTCAAGTTGACATTTGACTCACGGCAACATATGTCGTCCGTGATCATAAGTAAATACATTCACTTTTACTTTTTAAAGGAACTCCAGTTTGTTTTTGTTGTGCGCATTACTGTAATTTGATATCGTCCTACTGCAAAATTAGCTCCCAGATCGTACATACAAAAAAGATACAATTAGAATTGTTTCTGACGAGCAAGTAGAAACAATACAAAAAGAAGGTTACAACTATTAACAGCTATTTCAAAACCAAGTGAATAAATGATGTGTTAAATGTTTCTGTCATAAACTGTGCTTCATTGTATTTAAGATATTTCTTTTCAAAAAGTGGATTCCAATTTCCTAATTCTGCTAATTCTATAAGATTTATAATAACAAAGTTTTTAAAAACCGTAAAAGTTTATATAATTGTTCAGTTTGAATATTTCAAGAAACAATGGTAAAAATTTTCGTTGAGTGTTTGATGAGTGGACGTCCCAAAGAATCACCTATTCAGTCTAGCTGATGCGCTCATAGCGATCACTTCCGTGTTCCGGAGCTTAGTCAGTCTCGTAAACAGTCAAGTGAACTTACAGTCCGTCAGTGCAGTGAAGTGTGTATAAAATTTGAATTGCCTAAAGTTATACAAAACTAGGCTTCAATACTTAGCATCCACTGAGAGCCTGGGCCGTGCCCTAACATGGAAGAGCCTCCAGACACGGGGCAAATAATCAACGCGGCACTGCAGCCGTGTTATTTTCCAGAAACAGCCTCTTCAGCCCCGCCGATGATGCACTTCCAACAAGGAATCCAGCCACAGCCATCTCATCTTCAGCCGCTCAACTTCCCAGGTAACGACGCTGCTTCTGCAAGTTGCCCCTCGATCGCAGTGTTGAACAATGTAAATTCGGAAGAAAGAACTGCTAAACGTTCTCGCATAGAGGGAAACCCTACTGAGCTACCGAACGAGGAAATGTCCACTGAAACAGTAAACAATCCAGTGAGTGTGCCCCAGGAGTTAGCTACCATGTCATCAGTGGTGTCTACCCAACTACTTCAGCCGCAGAATTAGATCATCAATATGATAGCCGTGATCCAACCCAAACCACATCAAACGAGGGTACGGGCATGGATATCACAAGCATTCCCGCGGATTGTGAAGGAGTTCAAAGTATAGTATCGAACAATCGGAACTCTACTAACCAAAATAGTGTCCCCCAGTTGCCAAGCCCCAACTTAAATTCCAATAAAGACAGAAGTAAGAATAACCGATATAGCCGCACAGACACGGGTCCATACTTAGTCTTTGTGGAAAGTGTGGATAAAAATATTGGTAGACTTCACCCCATGTCAATAGGGAAACTTCTTTATACACATAGCCCAGCACAGAAGCATGACATCATCAATATCGTAGCGGCCGGGAGAAATAGGTTAAAAATCGAAACCAATTCAGCAGCCTCTGCTAACTTGTTGGTTCAATCTACAGTTTTCAAGGACAGAAACTTAGAAGCATTCATTCCAAATTTTTTGATAAACAAACAAGGTATTATCAGGGACGTAGACACCTCCCTGTCAGAAGAAGAAATCCTACAGGCGATAGAAAGCCCTTACCCAGTTATCGCAGTTAAACGGTTTACCAAGAAGAACTCATACCAAAATAATGATAGGAGAATACCGATACCAATATGCATGATCACCTTTTAGATCACAATCCCTCCCGGACCACATAGCAATCTTTGGAGCACGTTGCCCAGTCGAACCTCACTGTCCCACAAATTCTCGTCTGTGATAATTGTTTACGATTTGGCCATCGTATAACTCAATGCCGCAGCGCTCCCCGCTGCAATAAGTGCGGAGGCCCACATACTATGGAGACGTGTGCCAGCACAGCTGATCCACAATGTGTGCATTGTCACGGTCCTCATTTATCCAATGACAGAATATGTCCTGTAATTGTTCAACAACAAAAAGCACGTGAGGCAGCGGCCCATAATAAAGCCTCTCCCATGCCGAATTGGTATCCCACCCATCGTCAGACATATTCGCAGGCAGCCAGCGCCGCTCCGCTCTATTACGACGAAAAGCAATTCCCCCCGCTCTCTCCAATTGCAGTGCAGCCACCTAGTTTAGCCTCAACAAATGCTTTCCAAAACTGTCCTATGATCCCTATCCAACAAAATCAAGAGTCTCGTCACCAAAGTAAAGTGCTCTCTCCAAACCAACCGATATATACTACTACTACCGTCGGCCGCAACAAGCAAAGGCCAGCAACCCCAAAAGCACAAAATTCCAATTACCCTCCTGTTTACCAAAGAATGTATGTACCCCATCATATACCAATAACACCTATCACACAGAATCCTTACCCTCCTCAACCCCAGTATAAGGAAAAGTCCCCCTTACCCGAAAAAGTAGCACTCATAGAGAAGATATTGCAAATTATCCTGAACATGATTCAAGAATGTCAAGCAGCTCCATCTGATACCTCCCAACTCGACCCACTTCGTCACCTTCTTACCAACCTAGCAGGAATCAACTAAAGAACCGAATACTCTCTCTACTTCCTATGGCGATAAAACTTATGCAATGGAACGCTCGATCTGCTATTGCCAATAAAGACATCCTATCTAAGGAATTGCTCGGCAACAACGTAACAGTAGCAGCTATCAGTGAAACCTGGTTTAAGCCACATGCCCCTATCCATTTCAGGGGATATAACATCATCAGGGAAGATAGAACTGACGGAAAGGGAGGCGCGGCACTCTTAATAAAGGAAAACATTTCTTTCCAACAAATACAGATAAAATGGGGCGTAAAAGAAGTACAGGCTGTAGCCGCGGAAATAGTAACACCTACGGGTGCCTACACTATATTATCACTATATAAACCACCACATGTGAGGGTCAGCTGTAACGAATGGAACCAATTGTGGGCGTCACTTCGTACCCCGTTTCTGATCTGTGGTGATTTTAACGCCCACCATACTGCTTGGGGCAATGACACATCGGACGCAGACGGAAGATCATTATTAAATTCTATAGAAGACTATAATCTAGTCATTTTAAATGATGGCTCACCCACACTAATTCCGACTCCCTACAGACGCCCAACATCGGTAGACATTTCTATAGCCTCACCAAATTTCCACGCGGTAGATAAATGGGAAACAAAAAGATATACATTGGGATCGGATCATTTCCCAATTTACATAACAATAGGAATGGAATTAAACCCGCGAACTAGATATCATGCTAGTAGTCCCTGGCGTATCCAGGAAGCCTCGTGGTCTACGTACAGAAAGGTCATCTCAGAGGAATTAGCCAATCTTAATCCTAATCTATCTGTAAAGGATTCTTACGACGCTCTGATATCAATTATAAATAGGGCGGCGATGAAGTCGATTCCTCGCCGTAAAACTACTGAAAATTGCAAAAAAATACAAAGTGTTCTGGTGGGATTCAGAATGCTCCAAAACAGTAGCAAAACGTAGGTTGGCCCTGAGTAGTTATCGTAAAGTACAGACGCTCGAAAGTTATTTGGAATATAAGCGGGTGGATGCTCAGACAAAAAAATTTCTAAAACGGCGGAAGAAAGAGGAATGGATTAAATACTGCAACGGCATAAATAAGGATACAAGCATTTCAGACGTTTGGAAGAAAATTAGAGCATTAAAAAAATTAAACTCAAATCGACCTGTAGAAGCTGACCCGGTCTGGTTGGAAGAATTTGCAGATAGGATAACACCATCCTCATGCATTACAGCTCCGATGAGCATACCTGAATCGGAAGAGGAACACTCTCATCCAATGATGACCCCTTTCTCTAGAATAGAACTAGAAAAAGCCTTATCAACAAACCAGAACACATCCCCGGGAATTGATAATATCCATTATCCAATGCTTACAAATTTGCCGTCAGAAGCCAGAGATTTACTTCTCCACATTTTCAATGAAACATGGACAAAAAATGAGTTAATGGAGGATTGGACAACACAGGTGATTTTACCGGTCTTAAAACCTGGAAAAAATCCACTACTACAGGCTTCGTATAGGCCAATAGCTTTATCATCGTGCGTAGGGAAGACTCTAGAGAGAATGATTAAGAACCGCCTGGAATGGTGGTTAGAGGCGAACGATTTACTCCCTCAATCACAATTTGGATTTCGCAAAGGGAGAGGGACAATAGATAATTTAACTATTTTGACAACGGATATCACTGATTCTTTTAAAAGAAAAAACTGTACGGTCTCTCTGTTTTTAGACATTTGTTCGGCTTATGATCATGTGCAAATCACTATCCTAATGGAAAAATTAAAAAGATTGGGGCTTCCAGAGAGGCTAGTGTATGGCATTAACACCCTGTTGGGGGAAAGAACAATCTTCATACGATACAGGGATCATACCATAGGACCAAGAAAACTCTATACAGGACTACCTCAAGGGGCTATTCTGAGTCCACTATTATATATTCTATACGCATGGGATTTGGAAAGAGTAGTTAATCCAAACACCCGAATTCTCCAATATGCGGATGACATCTGTATATATTGTATGGCGGCTACAATGGAGGAAGCGTTATCCAACCTAACAATTACGATGATGAACATGGACAAATGGTTTAAACGGAATGGGCTACAAATCTCAACTGAAAAGTCCTCAGTGATAATATTCACCAGAAATCGATTAGATCTTAACGAAATCAGAACAGTCAGAATAGGAATCTACTCATTTACAGTTAAATCCAATGTTCGCTTCCTGGGTCTAGTGCTGGACTCCAAACTCAGTTGGATTCCCCACATTACTCAAATAGTTAATTCCTGTAACCCAGCTCTGAACATTATACGAAGCGTAACACGGGTATGGTGGGGTGCAAATCACAACACCCTCTTAACAATATACAGAGCCTTAATTCGATCTAAAATAGATTATGGAAGCATTCTATACAGCAACGCAAATACTCGAACCCTTTCCATGCTGGACAAACTCCAATACAGCTGTATACGAACCTGTCTGGGAGCCATGAGATCGACTCCCACTAACGCCCTACTGATTGAAGCTCGGGAGATGCCCCTGAATATCAGACGAAACTGGCTGGCTAGTAAATATATTCTGGAAAGGCTAGCATACAGGAATCATCCAATTATCTCGAAATGCAAAGCTTTGTATAACCATGGATACATCACAGAGCGTCATAGACTGGCTGAAGTCCTCCACAGTTACAGAGAGTGGGAAAAATTGGCAGACAGAATTATTCCAACGAAGATATTTCCCCCATATGAGTATTATTCCAGCACTAGCATGGTACAGATACCAATATATTACATAACTCCTGAGACCAACCAACATGTCACCTACAAACAAGCAGTAAGGAAATACCTGGAGGACAATTGGAATTATTCGTTTTTTATATATACGGACGGATCCAAAATAGACTCAGGGGATGGAGTAGGCTGCGCCTTTTATTGCCCGAGGACCAAGTATCAAGAAAAGTATAAATTACCATCGAATACATCAATTTATACGGCAGAAGCCATCGCTATATTAAGAGCACTTGAGCACAGCTTGACATTGACTGAGACGAGTTTTTTAATAATCTCTGACTCGCTTAGCGTACTGAACTCCATCCAAAGAAAATTTTTGGGCAAGAAAACCAATCAATTTATAGTTAAGATTGTGGAGACATATCTAGAATTGTCCAGAAGAAATAAATCCATAAACTTCCTTTGGCTAAAAGCACATGCAGGGGTTCCGGATAACGAAACAGTGGATCAAATGGCAAAGACAGCCGCTAGAATAGGAGACACCTTAGATATCCAGCTTCCGTACACTGACTACCTCTTCAAAATAAAAACAAAGGCTCTGAACAAATGGCAAACTGAATGGGACTCCAGCAAAAGCAGGAAGGGACATCATTATGGATCGATTCAACCCCGAATACCATCCCGCCCATGGTTCTTCAACTTTCCGGATCATAGAGGCGTCATTTCCACTATAATTAGAATGCGCTTTAACCATGGTTTATTCCCCCAGCATTTACATCGGATACACATCCTAAATACTGATATTTGTGATTGCGATAGAGCAGAAATAGGGGATATTAATCACGTAGTGTTTTCATGCCCTAAATATAAACAACATCGACAAAGATTTATAAAACAACTCGTCAACTATGGAATACCTCTCCCAACAAGCATTAGCTGTCTATTGCACGGTAACAACGTGACCATATACAAGTTGCTAAGTAACTTTGTAAAGTCAACTAATATAAAAATTTAGATGTGAAAAACTAGTTAATTGTAAGGATTTTAATCATTGTAATGTCAAAAAAAAAAAAAAAATACAACAACAACAACAACTATAAGGAACTAACAATAATTTATATATCTGTATATTTCACTGTATCATTTGTAATTATGTGTGAGCAATTGTATTTAAACATAATGTGTCAAACCCCTTTAGGGGATAAACAAAAATGTTCCTTTCTGATTAATCAGTTTACCTAGTTCTATCGTTTATATTTTACTAATCATGTCAAGTCTTGCTCTCTTACCTATATGTAAAATGTTTATATATGTATGTACAAATGGATGATGGTTGTATAGTGCCTAGGCGCTTAAAGCCAAATAAAAATTAATAAAAAAAATCACCTATATTTGAACTTTAAGGCAGGACCACACACTTGCTAAACCTCGTCGAGCCGTCACAAATTCAAACGTGTGGATAGTGCGTTTGACTTGGCATGTGTAGGCTTGCTAGCACTCGTGGCCGATCCGATCGAGTGTAGGTTTTTTGGCACAAATCAAAGAAAGTTTGCAGCAAGTGTCTGATAAGCGTCAACACGTTTCTGCGGACTTGGTATCGCTTGTGCACTGACGGCGGACAGACGTGCGTTTCCTGTTTGTTGTGATAGAAGTGCTGCAGGAAAAAGAGTGACTGGTCCAACAACGATATTTTACAATTCCTCGAATGTTAATATTCAAAATCAGCTTAGCTCATCCTGCAGAAGATATCATACTGTGCAGATGGCTCATAAAGAAGGTACCGAGCGTGGTGGGTGAGCGGTTAACGCTGTGCCCTCGCATTTCCGACGACAGCGGTTCGAATCTTCATCAGCATTGAGATTTCAGTTTTCCATGGTTTCTCCAAATCACTCCAGGCGAATGCCGGGATACCTCCTTCAGAAAAAGATTAAGTCCGAATTCTTTCCCGTTCCTTGCCCCCAGTCCTTTCACGCCTCTAATGACCTCGACGTCGACGTCCACTTCGGCGTAAAGCCATTAACAAAAAACAAAACAAAAAAATAAACATAAAGAAGCTCATTAAATTTATCTTCCATAAATTCTTTGCATTAAAAAATAATTGCTATAGACATTATAATACTGTTAAAACAATAATTATTATACAATTTTAATTATAAAACAATAATTTCATATAGACCCCTACTTATATTAAATGAAATACATATATGAAACTACATAGTAAACATAGGTACATGAATGAAATTATACATGGAACAGTTTCTATAGATTTTTAACATCCGTCTTCTTTGCCGTCTTTCTCGTTATATGAAAATAACGTTTAGATTTTTATGATAAATATAGATTAAGCAAAGAGTTGTGGCCAACACAATATCTACGTCGGTCATGATTTCTTCTCCAAAACATACAAGCGCACTCGCAAGCGTGTGGCTGTCAATGTTCGGCTCCCCAAAATTAACCAAGCGTTTGTAGAGGCTTGGAGAGTGCCAAGCGCGTGGTCCCGGGGTTATATTATCCAAAAAGAAACACATTTTAATATCAGCTTGCTTAGAATAAGCGATTCGTGCACCATGGAGCATTGCATCAGTTTGGTCAAAGAACTACTGACAAACTTTGGTGTTGCTGTTGAAACTGATGTTATAGGCTAAACATCTGGCGGAACAAGCGTCAGAGAAAACGTTCTGCCTTGATACCTGCAATTGTACTTTTTACACAGCACAATTGGCAGCTGTCGACATTTTATATCCCCCCCCCCCCGTCAAAAAAAGAAAACCACCTAAAGAAATTGAACGCATAGAAACTACTTTGACTCGGGCGTAGACCACGAAGACCACGAACACAAGGACGCCACAATTGAAGCACAAAATGTGACCGTAACACTGATTCATTCACATACTGAGTTGATTCCCAATATAATGATCTCAAAAAAGTGCAGAAAGTTGCTTGCGAAGCATCTGCACCTTTCTGCGGACTTGGTATCGTTTGTGCACTGACGGCGGTCAAACGTGCGTCCCTGTTTGTTGTGATAGAAGTGATGCAGGAAAAATGAGTAACTGGTTCAACAACGATATTTCACAATTCTCGAATGCTAATACTCAAAACCAGCATATCTCTTCCGGCGGAAGTTATGAAGATGGTTCATAAAGAAGCGTGGGCACCGAGCGTGGTGGGTGAGTGGTTAACGTTGTGGCCTCTCATTCGGCAGGACGCTGGTTCGAATACTCATCCGGGAATTGAGATTTGGGTTTTCCACGGTTTCTCCAGGCGAATGCCGGGATGCTTCCTTCAGAAAAAGGCCAAGTATGAATTCTTTCCCGTTCCTTGCCCCATGTCCTTTCCCGTCTCTGATTACCACTTTGTTGACAAGGCGGATAGCCATAAGCAAAATAAAAAATCATAAAGTAGGAAATTAAAGTTATTTTACATAAATTTCTGCAATCAAAAAGTAATTTGTAAGAACCTAGCTTATGCTTGGGGTGGAGCATAAAGCTTGGATCTTAGCTGTGACCGTGTGTAGCCTTGGATTTAACAGTTTTGACTTAGTAAAGATGATACGATCGCCACATAGGTTTTTAACCAGAAAACTATGAAAAGGTAAAGTTCAATAATGATAAATAGTTCATTGCCATTTAAAAGTATATTCTTCCAAAAGTTCACAAAACCAAAAGCTGTACAGGCAATCAGACGAATTTTCCAAAGTAATGTTTTACAAGTTCGCTTAACCAGTCGAGCCAGACCACACCCCAATAGTTCAAACTTCTAGTTGTAGTAATTTAACAAAAGAGAATCACACGCTCCCATTGTTCAACAGCTTAGTAAAAGCAAACAATCCCGAGGCCTCACTTGAAGAAATACTATTTTAATTCAACATAATAGTTGACTTGAATAAAAGAAGTGGCATTATTCCAAAATAAAAGTTTTACTGATGTGCTAGATATAAAACTTTCCTGCCTACTGAGCTAGGTGCTAGCGCGTTCGCGGCTCCTGGCAGACTGAGCGGCGAACAACTACACGCACGGTCCTATATTCACATAGGACTTCCTGCTTATCGAATATTCCTAGCGGCTTCTCACGGAGCATGGGAACAAATCTTTTTCCTCTTTCTCAGGGGTGGCGGATGGGAAGCTCGTCAGATATCAAATCACATATCTGAAGTCCTAACATTGGCTAATCTGACCTTGACAATAAAAATAATTCGATCTGCTTGAAACTTTACAAATAGCTAGATCTTTAAATAAACGTTAACTTTAGTTATTGTGAAAAATATCCTAACTTTAATACTTTAGCCAAAAATAAATAATTTAGATACAAACTTCCACTGCAAGCGAATGCCGAAAACTGATGAAATTAAAAATATTGAAAATACTATCTTGAAAACTGTAAAACTGCTTTCTAACTTGAATAAACATAGAAAAATTACTTTGAAAATGAAATGCAATAATATTCTATCCAATCTAACTCATGGTTCTGAGAGCAAAATTTTGTCACGTAGTTACAAAATTTATCAGATAGGTTACATGCCCCTCCCGAATTGAAGTTATTTTCTACAGAAAACTAACTGAAATTTCCTAAAAAGAAACAAAAAAACTGAAAAACCTAAAAATCTCCCTTTATCTACCTACGGTTGGGGCTGGTCTGCCATTCATACTTATTTCACTCTCTCTCACTTATACCACAAAAATTTGCAAAATATTATTGCATCAATAATATCATCAATCATATCAAATAAACATTTTAAATTGTTTCACATTTTTGGAAATTTTCAAAATATTTTTGTTTGAGTCAATATTCATTTTGAGTGTCCATTTTAAATGTTCATGTTAAATGTTTTGTGTCATCTATAAACATGAGAGAAAAACACAAAAAACACACTTATAAAAATATTACACAACTGAAAAAATGTTCATTTTAAGTTTTCAAGACATATGTTTTGGTTACCTAAAACTGACAGATAATCACAAAAGTCACTTTTCAAATAACCAAAAATGTGTCATTTTTGCTAAAAATTTCACTTAACATCTTGTAAGGGGGTAAAATATTCAAGTCCTGTCATGGTTGTGACCTTAACCGGGGCGAAAAGAATATAATGCAAAGCCCCACAGGTTGGCTGTTGAGTAATAGTCCTGTCCCTGGTGCCTGTCACAGCAGAGCTGCCATGGGACCTCAAGTCAGTCACCTGTCAACAAACAAAAAGGAAAGAATTAGTTTCTATTCTTATAGTAAATACACACAAAGAAAAATGAATATAAAATATAAGTGAAAAGTTTTAAGAAATCAACGTGTTACAATATGAGTAAGTTCTTCAAAATATTATCTTTTACCAATACGAAAGAAAGCATGTAAGATCTTTTATGAACTATATGTGTATCAAATGACAAAACTTATTGCATAAGTTGTATTGCTATAGTGAAAATATTGACAAGTAGTTTACAAATACATTGTGTCACAAGAGTTTTATTCTAAAGAGCATTTTGTTGAATGTCTCTGTGTATGCAATAGCATATCTCACAAAATCATTTTTCAGTGTCTAGATAATATTAGAGCCTTATGGCTAATGATACATTAATATTATACAAAGTTAAATTACAAAATGGTTTTACAATATACACAAATATTTTATTAATAATGGTATGGAAACACGGTTTCCTTCCAGCAGTACACTGCTGCATAATAATTCAAAATATTCTTCTTAGTTAACACAACATAGTTGTGGGGCACCAGTATACTGGTGTATAAGTAATTCAGTATATTGGATGTGTCTTGCCTAATTCAGGAAATTATACAATGAGAATAGGCATAGAGCCTGAAAAATGTCTCAAATTGTGGCACACTTAGTGCATTTGGTGCATAGAAGCACAAAGAAATCCTCAGCATGTGGGATATAATGAGAAAATTCACATATAAGTATATACATTGCAAGTTAAAATACAATGAAGTGTTACAAAATATTATTACAAAGTTAAATTATGCAAAATCCTTATAATGAAAAAACTTTTAGAATGTAGAACTGTTGAAGTGTGAAGGACAAAAGCTAAAGAAAAAAATATGTATTTATTGTCCTTATTATAGCACTTCGCTTCCTTCAAAATCAGTTATGCCCCTCCATGAGTGCATTGTTTCCACAAATCCAATTCTATGGTGTCTTCTAAAAACATCTGAGATACAACAAAACTTTAAATCAGTTATCGATATCCACTTCAATGACATCAATCTTGCTTGATTGAAGCTTCCTTCTTCAATCTCAAAGCATCCATATCTTCATTCAACTTTCAATGTAGCTGTTGCAGTCTCCATAGACTGTGGGTCACTAATGTTTTCCTATTTTGTTTTATTATAATATTGCTACCCCGGAAGTCCACATGATGCTAATAATGCTAACCCAGTCTTTGCTGTGGTTGCTTATGTCGCAGGCGCCGTCTGTCGCTAGCTGTCCCTGGACTAAAATAATTTTGACTAACTGCTCATTTGGCTAGTTGTCTTTAATATGCTATCGTTGGCTGCTGGTGGTAGTTAGAGTAATATTTTATAAATAATATAGAGGGTTATATATATATAAATAATTCACAGGCGCTGTCTCTTGCTAGCTGTCCCTGGAGCAAAATAATTAAATAATGGTGGGTCTTAAATATCACCCCAATATATATATAAAATAATAAAGTACCCCCATTTAATATTCCCGCTTTCTGTTTCTTCTCTTCTCTCTTCAGTTCTTTGCTGTATTAGAAAAATAGGAATAAACAATTAGCATCTAACTGCTATTTCAAAATTGACATTTACACTGTCCATTGTATAAAGTACTTCAACTCCTTGAAATCCGAAGTCATCTTCAATAAGTTTGACCTTTGTCAAATCCATTTCAATTTCAAGACTAACTTGCAGTATGCTGTCCCAGAGTAGGTGACAGTTGAAAATAATAGTATACTCTATAGAACAGATCAGATTCCACAAGACACAAAACTTTGGTAACAAAGCCAAAGTTGAAATCAGCTGAGTGAATAACTCAGGAAAATAACACATAAAAAGAAATATATTAGAAATGCAAAGCTATAGAAATATTTATATATCAAATAAATTTTCTCGAAATTCCTCATGGGGTCTTGTATCTGTGGTTCCATGTAAATATCTTTAATAAAATTTTTGAGCTTCAAAACATTTCTTCTTTCTCCAAACAAGTGGAGTAATGTATGAAGTACAGGATCAATAATCAATGTTTTCTTTCTTCGGTGCCATTCCAAAGTGAAATTTCTTGAAAAAGCCACATAATCTCTTGAATTTCCTATGCTGACACTTATTCTGTGTATGTAAGTGCCTCTTCACAATGTGAATTAAATCCTCAAAATTCAAATAAATATGTGGGATTGCTTCATTGTATAAAAGTAAATTCACGAAAGATTTAGAAGAGTTGCAAGTTTCCAAATTGGAATAAAAATACAGTTGAAATTCATTATTATTATTACTGGGAAACATTTGTCGATGTAATTCTAGTTTCATCTTGTCTACAAATGACAACTGTCTTCTCCTATGATAGTTCTTGGCAGCAAAGCTGTCATCTGTATGAACAGCTGTTGTCAGCTGATCAGCTGTTTGGATGGTTGCATCTTCAGGAACTATGTCAACAGCAAAATCTTTTAACTCTTCCCCTTCTCCTAGGGATGTAGAAAAATCTTCATTAGAATGTCCAAAAACATCTTCAATTAATTGAGAAGCTGTAGGGCCTGAAGTATCAATAATAAGTTCCATATGAGATGATGTTTCTGTGTAAACATAAACAAGTTTGACCTCTACAGGTGGTAAAGTAGCAGGCAGGTCAAAATCAGCTGATTGGACTGTTATATCTTCAGGAATTAAGTCCACGGTAAAATCTATTAACTCCTCCCCTTCTCCCAGGGATGGAAAAAAATCATCAGAATTTCCAAAAATATCTTCATTATTACCAAAAATATCTTCAATTAATTGAGAAGCTGTAGGGCCTGCAGTATTAATAATAAGTTCAATATGAGACGATGTTTCTGTGTAAACATCAATAAGTTGAACCTCTGCTGGAGGTGAGGTAGTAGGTTGCTCAGAGTCAGCTGATTGTAGGTCACTTGCAGTAGAAGTAGTACAGGTATGTTCTGTTACTAGCAAACATGGCATAGACTTGCTTCTAACCAAAGTATGGACAGGAATATGTACATGAGTAACTTTATTTTTATACTGAGGTGTATCAGCCAAGTCCTCAGTTTGTGGGTCAGCTGTGGAAATACTATCTTCAATGTTATTCTCTAAAATTTCAGTAACAGGTGCAGCAACAATGTTATGCACAGTAATTTCTCTTTCTTGTGAATTAGTTACTAAATTGTTTTCTTCTTCACTTAAAATATGTGGTAGCACTCCTTCATTTGAAGTTTTTGGCAGCTGTTGTTTTTGAATGGGAGTAGGCTGGAATGATTTTGAGTCAGGTTTATCAATCAGCTGTGAGTCAGAGGCTGTCAGCTGTGAGTGAGATTCTATATATGTGCGCCTAGCGTGTAGTACTTTTTCACAGAAAGTTTGAAAATTGGCCTTTACTTTTTCAATGGTCACAGTTTCATATTGTTGTAGACCTTGGATGTAAGAGACAGCTATATTATACAGCTGATTAATCTCTTGATAGATAGGCAGTAACATTTTATTAATAGTTCGTAGTGCGTCAACCTTGAGAATTGGGGTAACCTTATCCAAGAAAGTACTAAATCGTGTTTCAAAATTCTGTTCAGTTTGGACTAGGTCATGCAAATATTTACTTGTGGTATTTGCCTTCAGATTTTTAGAATTATCAAGATCGTATTGAAAGGGAACAATAAGTTCTTCTAGCTGATTGGCGGAAGAAATGTTTGCAGAGTTAATGTCGCGGCCTTTGTTTGCAACCTTTCCGCATAGTACAGATGATGTGACAGTACGTCAAAATGAAGTTCTACAGAAGTCTTAGCTGCATTGCAGTTAAAAACGACACTATTCGTGAAGTTTCGGATTGCGGAGTAATTGGTACAACGTAGAGGAGTAGCTCTTACTAGTGCTTCATGTCTGTCTAGAAGAGACTGTATTATTTCATTAATATCGTCTGTTTTGAAAGGTTGCCACTGAAAGACTAGTCTGTCATCCAGAGAAATATTAGGACTGTTTGCAGATACCATGGTGGCGAAAACCAATACTTAAGATTGCAATAGGAAAAACCAACGTTGAACGTCAACAAGATTGAGTTGGTAGCCTTGCCACCGATTGTCAACTGTTATGCACAAAAGCCGATGGGAAATAATGCATCGGTTGCTTAGCAACAGAACCCAAATCACAAAGAAATCATTAAATGTCACTCAAAATAGTAAGAAAAGTATATGGCATAGTCAAAATGCTAAACAAAACCTGAACAAAATAAATTTGATGGCACACGCATTTGGCAATTTGTAAAAAAAAAAAGTCTTACAAAAGTTCAACATTTAAACATGAACTGTTTGCAGGAAAAAAGTTATTACAAGCCACTTACGAAATGAATATAACCGCTCTAAAAAGATTGTAGAGAGCCAAAAACGTATTTGCCGCGATAGCAAGCATGATAATCTCAAGGTACAAGCGAAAATGTAACACTGATTTTAAATGTTCTTACACAGATGGAAGGTCTCGTAGGATCATTGGATGAAAACAAAAAACATATTCAGTTCTGTACTTATCTTGGTGACTTCTCGAAGAAAAGCCCGCGTACTGGCTTCGTGTCTCTCGGCGTGCTGTAGCCCGCTGGCGCCTGTTGCATCACTCCCTGCGGCCGGTGTGAACTGGCGGCTGGGCAGTCGCTCGCTGCTGGCGCACGGCGTCGTGAGGCGGCGTCGACCGAGGCTGCGCCGGAGGCGGTGGAGACGCCTGGAGGCGGCGTCGCTCGGAGGCGGCGTCGGAGGCAGCGGCTACGCCTGGAGACGGCGTTGCTCGGGGGCGGCGTCGGAGGCGGCGTCGTTCGGGGGCGGCGATTTCTTGAAGCAGTTCGTTTTGACGAAAATCGTAGTCCGCTTGATCCGGTTAAGAGAATCTAATCGATTCTCGTCACAACTAGTCGTCATGTAAGACGAAACGCTAACCGTTCGCCGAACGGTCGACAGTTATGATGATTGATAATAGATCATAGTCCTTGAAGTTGATGCAATGTTCATAAAGTGAAATGTAGATCAGACAAATGTTCCAAAAGATAGAGTTGCATGTTCGTAAACTCCGATCGGAGCCTAGGCCGCAGCCCAATAGATCACAGTTCTAGTTGTAGTAATTTAACAAAAGAGAATCACACGCTACCATTGTTCAACAGTTTAGTAAAAGCAAACAATCCCGAGGCCTCACTTGAAGAAATACTATTTTAATTCAACATAATAGTTGACTTGAATAAAAGAAGTGGTATTATTCCAAAATAAAACTTTTACTGATGTGCTAGATATAAAACTTTCCTGCCTACTGAGCTACGTGCTAGCGCGTTCGCGGTTCCTTGCAGACTGAGCGGCGAACAACTACACGCACGGTCCTATATTCACATAGCACTTTCTGCTTCTCGAATATTCCTAGCGGCTTCTCACGCAGCGTGGGAACAAATCTTTTTCCTCTTTCTCAGGGGTGGCGGATGGGAAGCTCGTCAGATATCAAATCACACATCTGAAGTCCTAACATTGGTTAATATGACCTTGACAATAAAAATAATTCGATCTGCTTGAAACTTTACAAATAGCTAGATCTTTAAATAAACGTTAACTTTAGTTATTGTGAAAAATATCCTAACTTTAATACTTTAGCCAAAAATAAATAATTTAGATACAAACTTCCACTGCAAGCGAATGCCGAAAACTGATGAAATTAAAAATATTGAAAATACTATCTTGAAAACTGTAAAACTGCTTTCTAACTTGAATAAACATAGAAAAATTACTTTGAAAATGAAATGCAATAATATTCTATCCAATCTAACTCATGGTTCTGAGAGCAAAATTTTGTCTCGCAGTTAAAAATTTTTACAGATAGGTTACAAATTGATATAAACATTATAATACTGTCAAAACAATCATTACTATGCAATTTTAATTATAAAACAATAATTACATATATGTTCCTAATTATATTAAATAAAATACATACATGTAACTACATATGAAACATAGTTACATGAATGAAAGTCTACCTGGAACGGTTTCTATGGATTTTTAACATCCACCATCATCTTTGCCGTCTTTCTCGTTATATTTTCATTTAAATTTTTATGATAAATATAGGTTAAGCAAAAAGTTATGGTCAACAAAACATCTTCGTTCGTCATGCTTTCTTCTCCAAAACATACAAGCGCACTCGCAAGCGTGTGGCTGTCAATGTTCGGCTCCCCACAGTTAACCAAGCGTTTGTAGAGGTTTGGAGTTTTCGGTAAGTGCCAAGTGTGTGATCCTGGGGGTATGTTCACCGCAAAGAATATCAGCTTGCTTAGAATAAAGGGTTCATGCACCACGGAGCATTGCATCAGTTTGGTCAAAAAGAATGACTGACAAGCTTTGGTGTTGCTGTTGAAACTGATGTTGTCAGCAAAAGATCTGACGGAACAAGCGTTATGGAAAACGTTCTGTTTTGGTGCCTACATTTGTACTTTTCAAACAGCACACAATTGGCAGTTGCCAACGTTTTATACCCCTCCCCCATCCACCCCAAAAAAAACCATTGAAAGAAACTGAATGCACAGAAACAACTTTGACTAGGACGTTCATAGACCACGGAGGCCTGGACGCCACAATTGAAGCACAAAAAGTGACCGTACACAGGATCATCCACATACTGAGTTGACTCCCAGATGTAATGATCTCAAAAAAGTGCAGAACGTTGCTAAATTTTAGAGAAAGTTTTTTATTTATAATCATTTCAATTAAACCAAGGAACGAAGAGGTAGAAAGGGGTTCCTCAGCTGCTCGCTATATACACAGTCCACCACCTACTTTCGATGTCAACGTGAAATAACCAAACACAGAAGGCATGTGGGAGCACAATACAGTAGAGTGTATATAAAGGATGTCCTAGGGCATCGGAAAGCATTTCAATCGTTGGCGTAATGCAGAAACGTAGTGATTATCCAACGTCCAAAAGGCCATGATTATTGGCTTTCGGGCCAAGGGCGCAAGCATTTCGGAAACGGCTAATTTTGTGAACTGTTCACGTGCCGCCGTGGTGAAAGTATAACGTGCATGGCAAAATGGCACTATTCAAAATCAGCAGCGTGGAACATGTGGTGCACCACGGGTTATAGATGACAGAGGCGAACGAAGGCTACGGAGATGCGTTCGGGCAAATAGACGTGCAACTGTTGAACAACTGACAACCCAGATGAACCAAGGGGCTACCAAGAGTGTATCCTCAACAACGGTTAAGCGAACGTTGCTTTGCATGGGCCTCCGCAGCAGACGCCTGGTTAATGCACCTATGCTGACTGCTGTTCATCGACGACGAAGGCTGGAATTTGCACACCAGTACCGCAACTGGACGTTCACAGAGTGGCGACAGGTGTCTTTTCCCGATTAATCACGTTTTATGCTCCATCGGACAGATGGACGTTGGCGCATACGGCGTGAAACGTCTGAAAGCAAACACCCTGCAACAATTGCCGGAAGGATTCAGGGTGGAGGAGGGAGCATTATTGTTTGGGGAAGGTTTTCCTGGCATTCACTGGGTGAACTCATCCTCGTGGAAGGCACGATGGATCAGCACAAGTACAAATCTATCCTTGAGTACCATGTCCACCCCTACATGCGAATAATTTTTCCTCAGAATGATGGCATCTACCAGCAGGACGGTGCGAGGTGTCATACAGCTCGCAGTGTATGTGCATTGTTCGAAGAGCACCAGGATGAGTTTACCTTACTCCCCTGGCCAGCAAATTCACCGGATTTAAACCCAATCGAGAATCTGTGGGACCACCTCGATCGGGTTGTTCGCGCCATGGATCCTCAATCGCTTAATCTAGCGCAGCTGGCCACGGCACTGGAGTCAGCATGGCTCAACATCCCAGTGAACACCTTCAGAAACCTAATTGACTCTCTTCCTGCATTCCTCGCAGCGGTCCGCTCTGCCAAAGGTGGTTTTTCTGGTTTTTGAGAGGTGGTCACATTAATGTGACTGGACTGTGAATGTAATTCTTTGCAAATAAAGTCTTAGATTCAGTAATTATTAGATAAATAGATTATTTTTCAAACTGACGTAGTTTACTCTGATGAATGTAATGTGATCTAAAACTAAATAATTGATTATTTACTAAATAACTATAGTTACATTTTAAACAAAACATGTAAAAGCACAATATATAATCCTAAAACACTGCTCCAGAGAAGAAATCAAGGATTTTAAATAAGGTATGAAAATAGATCCCTTTCAAAAATCGTATAGAGACTCAGCAAGGTGATTGGAGCGACGTTGTTGGACAGATACAAAGCGCCGGACTTTCAAATCGGTTCCAATGGCGGTGGCAGTTCTAGTACATATATTTAAAATATTTTAACTCTTCGTGTCCGCGTTGCTGCGATGATCATTTATGACAGAGATTACTCCCATGTCGATCCTCTTTGATTGTAACGCAGTGGCAACAGGTTCCGATAATCCTGAGTAGTCACTCCAACGCATATAATGAATTCTGTCTTAGTAGCAGCGCACTATAATTGGTAAGCACCTTTCCTCTCCGCATCATTCTCTTCCCTGCAAACATTCGAAAGTCCATTGACAATGTCCAGTGGCGTAGCTAGGGGGGAGGTGGGGGCGGTCCACCCCGGATGTCACCCGTTTGGGGGTGACACCCGCATTTCAAAAATAGTAATCGAAATTAGTGTGACACAAAAAAAATAATAAACTTATTTTATCCTTTGGTGTCAAAACACGTCTACTTTTATTGTTATGAACATTTGTTTTTAGGTTGATCTAGCGCTTTTTCAAATGCGATCCAGGCGGCTGGGCTCATTCGTTATAGTAGAATATAATTGTTGGCAATACCGTGCGCTTAAACAAAGAAAAGCACCGCTCTGTAGCTCGAACAATCACAAGAAATCGTTCATTGTTGTGCTTGCCGTCCGTCACTGTTGTTTTGATTGTTAGAAGCGGCGGTGGATATAATGTAAGTTTTCTTGTATAAAAAGAGTAAGTTTTAAAATTAAAGTTTATATATAATTGCTAAAATCATAGTAATTAGACAGTTAAATTGTAAATCCTCGAAAATATTTAGAGAAAATTTGGAAATGAAAACCAAGCGTATGTCGGAATACGCGTAGTCTGGGTTTCAAAATTGTTTTGCTTATTTAGAATTCCATTAGCTTTCAAGCTAAGATTTACAAGTGCTTTGAAGTTTTTTCTAGTAATTTTTGAATTTATTATCTGACAGATTCGTGATGTACAATCTGAGTACATTTCGCGTTATCCGATTTACACTCTGCGTACCTGCCTATATTCGACATGAAATCGTATCATGTTCGAATTTATGCTAGAAAAAACGGCGCATTAAACTAGCAATACTGTCAGGTTTCAAATCAATCTGAATGGGTCCAAGTGTTCGTTGATGGTATCGTCCGTCGTTGGTAATCAGTTTTGTAGAGCATGTGTTTAAAACAGTCGGAACCCTAACTGTTGTGTATAGAACTGTAATGTAAATTATATATATTTAAAACTGTAAAGGAAATGAAATGTTAATTGTTAAACTATGTAAATAGAACTGGTAATGAAATGTGAATTGTCATATAACGCAAAGAACTTGGCTGTGTGGCTAATAAGGCCGAAAGCCATTTAAATAAAATAATTTTAAAAAAGTCGGAACCGCGTATCTTGCTAGCGAAATCGTAACATTAGTAAGCACTTAAATTCTAGGTTCATGTAAGTTTGCTATGCTTTCTGCTCATCGAGAATATGCAAATATGATCGCGATGAAATAAATAAGCATATAATTCTCTATGAACTTTCCATAATAAACTTAGAGAAGAAGAAAATTTGTATTATGGGTAACCCCTCTGTCGAATACAGGTGTATTCCTTAAATCGACAGGGATGTCGAACTTTTGTTCCTTATCAAACTGAACGAACATTCAAGCCGTTTACAACATTTTTATTTATATGCTACAGAGCGGCGCTAGAAATGTAAAATTAACACGTGAAGACGGTCTTCAGTACATACAATGTATTTAGAAGTCTGTAGCTACGTGTATCTAAGGCGGATAGTAAAATACTTGTGAAGTACTTCATGTAAAGACGGCAGATATCGCAAAGGCATGTTTTTATATTACCTAAGCTGTTTTTTTTTTAAATGCGTTGTTTTTATATTGCATTTATTGTTCTATTTTTATGAAGGAACTTAATGTACAGTTGCTTCTCTGACTATACAGTCTCTCCCAGGGTCTCACGACTTGTGGGACCCGGATTCTGGGTTTGCACCGATGGAACCCCATCTGGGTCTGGAATTGCTTCTACTTGGATCAAGCCACTTCTGTTAACTTTCCTCTAGATATCCCTTGCGAAGTAATTTAAATACAACCTATGTTAACGTTTCAACAACAAATGATTGGGTAGTTTTCGATTTAAAAAAAAAAAATTATAGCCAAATATTATGGTCGCCCTATAGTTACACTGGCAAAATTAGAATCTCACCATGCATACAGGAATGGTAGAGTTTTAGGAAACTTTGAAGATATATCCAGGGCCATACCCAGAAGAAATGATAACAAATGGAAATGGATCAGGATAAGTTATTACCTTTAGATACAGTTTTCAGTAAGAAATGCGTCCAACTTGAGCACCAATACATTCGTGGATTCTTGCCGATATTGAATCAACAAGTGTTTCGAATGTCTTCTTGGGGTATTTCTCTTTACGCCTGCATGTCTTTTGCAATCAGTTGTTGCGCAGTTTGTGCTGGGTCACCATGTGATCAAATGTGTCTACTCCTGGTATCCCAGACATGCTCTGTTGGGGACAAATCTGGGGACTTTGGTGTTCAAATTGTGATCGAAACTCCTTGCAAGGTTTGTGTAACGTTGGCCGCAATATGAGGACGGGCATTATCTTGTTGTAAGACGTGATTTGAATGGTGCACATGAAGGGTATCACAATAAGATGCAGTACCCCGTCCACATAGTGGTGGGCTTTCATTGTGCCATCAACAACAGCCAACTCAGTCATGCTGTCGAAACTGATTGCCGCCAAAAAATGATACCGGTGACCGCACTTGTGTGATGTTCTGAAATCACAGCAGGTAAGCCGTTTTCCAATACGCCTGCGAACATGTCGTGAATTATCACTTTGCCACAGACAGAATCGAGACTCGTCTATAAACACAAATGTACGCCATTCACCTGTCCTTTTGTGTTTTGCATTACGCCAGGTTAGATGATGCTGGCAATGAAATCAGATTAATGGGACACATTGCATAGGGGTCAGAGAATGTACTCCAGCTTCAAGCAATTGGTTTCCAATCGTTCGGGGAGGGGGTGACTCTCTCTGTAACCACTGCTTGGATCTGACCTGCAGTCAACCATTTGCCAGCAGCAGCCACCCACACAATTTGGCGGTCTTCACGTGCTGTTATCCATCAGTATAGACCTGGAGCATTAGAGCTTTCTTTCATCACTGTGCAACACGTCTGTATAATGACAATGTACTACGGCCAATCCTTTGGGAGATTTCACGACATGGTACACCCTTTTAAAACACGTCAATTCTCCGACCTCTCTCACAGTTAGACATTTGAGTGTAGAGAGTTGTCACTCTTCGCCTGGGCATACTTAGCTAACAAGAACTCGTGGACAACAAAGTGTCATGTTACACCACATTGTACGCCACTAGCTCGTTAAAAAAAAAAAATATAAAAAAATAGCAATTTACATAATTGATAGCACCGTAATTCTCATATTATTACATGTAAAACTTTCAATTTTAAATCATTTAATACTCTTCATGTGGGCATACTTGTGGCCAAATTTCATTCATTTATCACAACACCGTATGATACTTTGTTATCTGCCTCATGTAATCACCTATCTGGTTGATCTTTTATATATAAAAATAGTATCACAGCGCAGCAGTACCGGATTAACCACGTAGCAGGAGGTAGCAAATACCACGGGCCTTGTGCCTTCTAGGGGGCCTCGCGCCTCCTAGGGGGACCCCGCACCTAGGCTAGATGGGCGATCATTTTTTTTGGCTCCACAATTTTCCCCAGGACGGCAAAAATCAAGGGCCTCTTCTTCACATTTGCTACGGGCCCCGCGTTGTCTTAATCCGGCCCTGCAGCGCAGTATTAACAAATCATTACCACATATTTCAACGCAATCGCAATGAAATGTCAATCACTTCGCACTTGACCTGTTTGTTTTGCTTGAGGTTCTTTTCGATTCATTCAGTATTTTCTTTTTTTTTTTAGTAAAGAATGAGGTTATAACATATTTTAATTTAAATTTAGGTCGTAAAGATTTTGTATAATAAATATAATAATTTCATGTTATCTCAAAGTTCTAGTCAGAGTTTCTTATTAGGAAACTCGGAGTACACCTATATCGTAGTCACCTAACTTCGAAAGGAGACCTACAGATTAACGTGAAATTCGAACACGGAGCGCCCTAGAATCCTCGTATTAACAGATAAAAGCATTGCCAGAGGTAAATGTCAATTTTTAGACCCGCAAAAATTACAATCGAGTGCGGGATTTGAACCGGGACCTTCAGTATCCAAATCGCACGCAGTCATTTGAGTCACCAGTCCGAATGTTGGTGTAATGACAAATAAGTTTGCAAACATGATGCAATGAACATACTTTTTTGTATACCATCTATTTTTTGCTATAAAAAAACACGAATCAACTTTTATGTGTTTGAATACATATTTTTCAGTACTTCTTGATTAGTCTGGCGTATGGTTAACGGCGTGCGATTCGGTTGTGGAAGGTCCCCGTTACAAATACAGATGTCGGCTGCAATTTTGTGGGTCTTAAAATTGGTCTTCAACTCTGGCAATGTTTTGATTTATTAATGCGAAGATGCTAGAACAATTCCTACATGTTAAGAACGTCTTATGAACATGGATGAAATAAAAGACACTTGTTTTAAGACCAACAATAACATGAAAACATTTGGTCGTAAGGGAAGGGAAGTTTCCGAACTCTCTCTATGCGTTCTCCACATCCAGCAGAGCGACACTGATCCACACCGTCAAAACATAAACCAATCCAATGAAGGCCGGGTGTCGGCCGAGTGTCGGACGACATGCCGTGTCCTTTGGACAAACTTCGACCGAGTGAGCGCCAATAGTAAGAAACGTGTCGGTGCGGAACAGTATCAGGCAAGTGAGGCCCGATCTTCACAGGAGTTAAAATTAATCTAAAACCACTTTCGATCACCAGTGATCAAACACATGGCTAAAATCTTGCCATATTGATTATTGAACATGAAGTAAATCAAATTTTTAATTTCGAAAATGTGATTTACGGGTTAGCAGTTGTTAAAGCTAGAAAGAGGGGATTGTGAAAGCAATTGTTTTTATTTCATTTGTATATCTTTTAAATGTTGTTAATCTCTCAATTTTATTAACTATTATTTTAAATAACAATAAATTTTTATTTAATTATGTTTTATTAATATCTTATTTTACACTTAAAAGATGATATATTTTACTCAATTTTGGATTTAAGTTTTCAAGGGGTGACACCATCGATATCCGCCCCGGGTGTCACCCACGCTAGCTACGCCACTGACAATGTCTTCAAAATTCTCCTTATAAATAGTAAAACACGTATATTGTTGAGTCCAGCGGGTCTCGTATAAAGCTGAAATATTTTGCACATACTTTCTTAGTAAAAATGTTTCTCATAAAAAGTTTATGATGTACACTGTACTTCTAATTGTGTTCCGTATTTCTGTAATTTGATTTAAATTATTTACGACCAGGTTAAGTCTGTGGCTTTCACAATGAAAATACAATGCTTTTAATATTCTCTTCAAACAAATTTTGAACCCCCCCAATATCACCCGCCAGTGTAGAACACCTTTCATATCCTTGGCTAACACACCTGTCATCACCATGTCCTTCGTCTTCTAAAAACCTGTTGATTTCTGATGCTATAATTTGTCATTCAACTCTATCAGTTCTACGAATCCGAGAAATTTTTTGAGGATTGTATTTTTCTCTTCGTCAGTAAAACTATTTTTATGGAAAGCTGTTCTTTCCCAGCTATATCACACGACTCATCTACCAACACAATATAAGCATAAGCCTTCTTTGCGGCCTGCACAATTTCACTTTTAATGACCAAGACGCACAGGGCAATGAGTTAGTTTTGAATCTGTGTGGAGATATACATGACATTTTTCTTAACTTTTTCAATATGCCGTTTCAAAATTAGAACAATTTTTAATTTCAGCAGGTACTCAAGAACACCCTGATGCAGCTCTTTACTGCTTAAAGGCAAGTAATTTGTATGGCGTACCACAGAAAATAATCGAAGATATTTTAGATGATACGATTTAGCGATTGTCTTCTGCTTCCTTCTGGCGAGCAGTACTCATCATTACAGCGACAGGTATTTTTTCCAAGAAGTTCTAAACATCGTTAGCTGCTGATTGATGATAATGTGATGAAGCATGTTTTTGCAATATTCATGGATATTTTTAAAGTGACAGAAAGTTCGAGTAACAAATTAATTAGAATATAGTAACAGAGGCACGTAAGTCTGAAAGCAACAATGATTAAATTTTCATTAAAATTAGTGCCTTTAGAATCTACAGGAACGTTATTTTCAGTAAGGTATCCAGCCAGTACCGGATTAACCACGTAGCAGGAGTTAGCAAATACTATGGGCATCACCCCAGAAGGGGGCCTCGCGCCTCCTATGGGGCCCCGCCGACGAGTTGAGCGACCTTTTTTGTTGTTGTATTAATCCGGCACTGCACCCAGCAGCGTTTTAGCATCTCTCTCCATCATTGTACTTAATTCATAAGACTGAAGTTAATGTGAAGGTGGGCACGTAGGACAAATATACTGTAAACTCAAGAGTAACAAATATTTTGTCACAAATTAGCTCTTACACTATCGAC
Organism: Vandiemenella viatica; assembly: GCA_031002005.1. Classification (NCBI taxonomy): domain Eukaryota; kingdom Metazoa; phylum Arthropoda; class Insecta; order Orthoptera; family Morabidae; genus Vandiemenella; species Vandiemenella viatica. The sequence goes on from CM061921.1 coordinate 371,253,302, forward strand.
TTTTTCACAATCGCTTGATGGTAATAAAAATAAATAAAAAACAAACGAATGCAGCTAATTACAGTTATTAAATAAAAGTCGTACTTTTTTTAGGTACTGTATGTAACACTATATTAAATGCCATCGTTAGCCTTACGGAAAATACAAATTATTTAAGAACGAAGACTTTCCCGGCGTATGACTGCAATGTAGTCTTCACGGGTATACCGCCGGATAGTGTTGTGGAAACACAATATTTCGACGGCTGGCTCTGCCGTCTTCTTCAGGTGATGAGACATGAGACATCCGACCATTACACATGTCTCATCACCTGAAGAAGACGGCAGAGCCAGCCGTCGAAATATTGTGTTTCCACAACACTATCCGGCGGTACACCCGTGAAGACTACATTACAAATTATTTATTTTTAAAAAACTTTCTTATATCCATTGTTATAAAAAATAGATTATTAGCGCTCTTTCCGGTGATGTCACAGTATAAATGATGCGCGATGAGTTGTTCTGGGTCCAGTCAGCCTGCAATCTATTTAGGCACGCGGCAAAGGCCGCTCACAACTTGGCTCGCGCGCAATTAAGACGGGGGTGTTTTTGTTCGAGTTGGCTCACGCGGCGTAGCGACAGTTTGTTGCCATGGATAGCGAAAACTGTCGCCTTTTAAAACAATTGTACAGTGCCAAAATTTTGTGTAATAGTAAATGTGCGGCCCAATCAGACTCAGATGGTATCATCTCCAACCCCACCACACCATCACTTGAAACGCCAATCAACGAATCTATAGAGTCGCCAAACGAAAGGATCAACACAATACCTCTTTCCTAAGTAAAGAGTAAGTTCTCGTTAAGAATGGCAACAGAAAATTGAATAGCAATAAAAAAAAATGGGTGCTATTACCATATCTTTGACCATTCTTACAGAGCTTCGCACAATGCATAAAAAACATCTGAAACTGTTCAAGAAAATGATTGTTTTGACTCTCGAAAAAGGTAATGCGGGCTAGTACACGAGTCTCCAATTGCTAGAAATTTTGAAGTCACAGCGTTTATCAGTAAGTGAAATGCCTCCCGAAATTGAGTGCACTGGCTCAATTAATGATTTTAGAAACTCTACCATTGTCACTCTCGTAAAATTTGTTTATAGTATTCTCGTTGGCTTCATATTTCATGTCTTCTATGAGTTTCTCGCCATACTGTACTCTGTTAAAATACAATTTCCATATCCACCAAATCATTTTTCGTTTAGGTTTCTAGTCTACTGTGCGACGCATCACAGTGAAAGTTACGGCTATTAGTGCACGTGAAATGTCCACGGTGGCTTCACGAAAAGACCGTGCCTGGATAGTCTGTCGCGCAATCCTGGCTCGGTTGCATTACCACGCGTGGCAGCCGCTCATAGTCGATAAGCAGCTTAAGAGACGCCAACAGCACCGTGTGTTGTGCCGCCTCACCCTCGCTAACGTCTGTTTTCCGCAGATAGCAGTAGTAAGCTGGTTTAAATCGCGCGAACAGAATTAATTTTTGAAAGTTATTTAACATTGTTTACTCTTCAGTTCGGCAAAACTCTGATCGAGTGCATACCCAAGTCCCGCTTGGGGGGGGGGGGGGGGGGGGGAGCTGGCTACGCCCTTGGGTCGAACCTAGATGGGTTTTCGATTAACGCACAGATCATGTTCCCACGGTTGAAATAGGGTATGTTTCATTTTGATGACAAGTCGAAAACATAAGATTTTAAGGAGAATTTTTTGTGGAACTTGATTCAAGCAATTGATACTCGCATATTGATGGGTTCCCATGGTAAAAATAAGGTGTATTTCAATTATATATGATATCGTTAAGTTATAAATTAAAGATGATTTTTTTATTAAACGCTGTTTACGCGAAAACTACTGGACAATTTTAATTGGGTTTCCATTAATTTCCTGCCGAGGTTCCGCAGGTGAAACAAGATATGCTTCACTTTGATGTGAGGTAGAAAAGTTAAATAAGTGAATAAAATGTTTTGTTGTAAATAATTCACGCAAAAAATAGTAGGCTGATTTTGATAAGTTTTTCGATTAAAGTACAGCTCAAGGTACCATGAGCAGAATAAGGTATGTTTTATTTTGATTTGACGTAGAGGCCGTAGGGAATGAAAATAAATGTGTCCACTAATTAGTATCCATTTAACTGTAAGTATTTATCGCAGTAGAAATATTTATCATAATTTCAGCGTACGAGAGAAGTATCATTAAAGTCGGATCTGCGGGGGAGGGAAGGGGGGTTGCCAAACCGCAGCGCTTGCCCTGGGCGGCATTTTGAAAGGGGCGGCAATTTTCTTTTCTCCACTACTGCCCTAGGTGGCAACAATGGTTGGGGTTAATCGGGTTGGTGACACTCGGGGTGGCTACAATAGGGGCGGTAATCTCATAGTTTGTGCCCCCACCACTGGGCATCATATTATTCGATGGATTAAGTTAGAGCGCTCAGTGAGCCTCAGCAGCCGTGGTTTATGAGGTAGGAATGTGTACATCAGTAATCCACGCAAACAAAATTTCGCGCAGCAGTTAATATCTAAATAAGGGAAGATATGGAAAGAAAATCCGCCCCTTACCACAGACGACGGCAGAAGGGCCACGAAGAACACACTTTACAATATTTTGGTATAAAACTTAATCATGAATAGAGACGGAAATATGGGAAGCGGGTCGGTTGTGTACACATCAAGGCTCACCAAACGACCGATATTTCTAGAATTTTGGCCTATTTTAGACTATTGTAGTATAGTTATTCTTCTTTTTCCAGGTGGATGCTGATAACGTGCCTCTGTTCAATCTAACATCACTCTCTTGGGTTGTAGTACCAGAAATTGTGTATCATCAGTCATCTAAAGTCTTCTTTGTTCTTAATAATATTCTCTCATTTATTAGCCATCCTATTGTGTTTTTAATTTAGAAATGAGACAAATATTTTCTTGGTCAACCTACAGTTATCCATTCTGTATAAGTTTCCATAAAACTTCAGTCTTCTTTCTCTTACCTTGTCTGCGATTTTCTTTGTGTTCTTGTATAAATCTTCATTTTTCCTTTTTACTTAAAAGTTATCATCGTTCTTTTGTCACCCTACATTTTTTCTAAGTATTTCCCTTCCTTTCTTCTCTATTTCTTCCTGTTGCTCTCGTTTATTCAATGTCAGTCATTCTGATGCTTATAGTGCATCCGCTTTAATTGATGTTTCATAGTGTCTGATTTTTGCCCGGAATGATATTGATTTTTATTATCATTATTATTATTTGGACATACGTTGGCCTGACCAACGATCTGTCCCTTATTTTAAACAAAGGCCAGTGTTTTAAAATTTTGCGAACTTGCCGGCCTAATGCCTAGTTTCAAGATGGAGGGTTATCCCCTTTACAGCCACCCGTTCATGTGCATTGTGTTTGGCTGGCCACTATACAGCCAGCGAGATGTTTAGTGTTTTTTAATTTGTTTTCGAACCTGGTTGGCCTTTTTCGGCCAACTAGAAATTGTAAAGTTATAGGTCTTAATGGCCCCTTTACAGCCACAATTATTTTTTTAATTTTATTTTGCTGTCTGTATGGCCGATCCCTTTACAGTTGACCAAACAGACACTAATTTAGATACTTTTTAACTCACGTTGTAAGCCGGTTATTTTTAGGGCGTCTTAGCTTCGGTATGACACAGTACCTGATGAAGCCAGTGGAGGTTGCTGCCGAAACGTTGTATGCTGAGTTGTATGATGAGTAAAATAAAAATATTATCCGGCAGAAAACCCGAAAAATTTTCATTTCAACATGATTTTTTGTTGTATCGCAAACGTAAATTTCTATGCCAGTTCCATCTTCCTCATTTTCCATTTGATTGTATGCACTCTCCCAAATATTTAAATTTTAAAACCCGTCCCATCATCCATCGTTGTGTTCCTATGCATTTTAGTCTATTGTGTCTATGCGGAATGTATTAATTCTTCTAGTAAGAGATTTTTAATCCTGTTTTAGCCGCAATTTTGTGGAGAGATTGTGACATTACTTCAGCACCCGTTTCACGTATGAAAATTATTGCAACATTCTCGGCAAGAGTAAAATATTTTATCTCAAATTTTCCTCTTCCTTGACACAGATGGAATCCTTCGATATTCTTCTCTAATAGAGTTTCTTCCTGTATCGTATGATTTTGTCTAGCACCAGATTTGAAAGGATCGTTGAGAAACAGTCACCATTCTGAAGGATTCAGAATATATATATTAATTGATCTACGAGGGGGTACCAAAAAAAACGAAATTATTTTTTAAAAGCTATATATTTTCAATTTTTTTACAAAACAACCTCTTCACAATACTCTCCATTACAACTAATACATTTGTTCCACCGGTGCTTTCACTGTTCGAAACATTTTCTGTAGTCATATTTAGAAATGGCTGACAGCTCCTCCCTCGTTTTTTTCTTGTCCCCTTCAATGATGTCAAATCGGTGTCCTTTCATGCATGGAAACAAGAAAAAGTCGCAGGGAGCCAGGTCAGTAGAGTAAGGTGCGTGGGACAGGGAAACCATGCCATTTTTAGCCAAAAACTGCCTAACAGAAAAGTTGTACATGCAGGTGCATTGTCGTGGTGGAAGAACTAGTCTGCCACAAATCGGTTCTTTATTGACGAACACTGTTGCGTAATCTTCTTAAAACTTCCAAATAAAATGTTTGATTGACAGTCTTACGTGGGGGAACAAACCCTGAATGAACTACGCCCTTGGCATCAAAAAAGCAAATGAGCATTGTTTTGATGTTTGATTAGGACGGGGTGACAATGTCGTCTTCCATTGGCTTGACTGTTGCTATGTTTCTGGGTCGTAACCATTGCACCATGACTCATCAGTAGTAATGACCTTTGACAGAAAATCTGGATCAATTTGAAACTGTTGTTTCAAAGGTCGACATGTTTCAACTCGACGTTCTCTTTGATTGTCAGTCAGAGTCTAAGGAACAAACTTGTCAGAAACCCTTTTCAGTCCCAAATCTTCGGTAAAAATTCGCTGAACTGAGCTCCAAGATAACCCACTAATCTCTGACATTTGATCAGTGGTCTGTCGACGGTCTGAGAACACAAGTTCTCGAATTTTTTCAACAATTTCATCGATTAGGGCAGTTGATGGACGTCCAGAACGAGGTTTGTCATCAATCGACATGTCGCCATTTTTAAACCGAGCGAACCACTCATACGCTTGAGTTTTTTACAGTGTCATCTTTGTAAGCTGTTTTCAACATTAAAATTGTTTCAACAGCATTTTTACTGAGTAGAAAATAAAATTTCACAGCTGCACGTTGTTCACTCAAACTTGCCACGATCAAAAACAAAGCAATAACAAAACAGCGCTAGCAAAGAAAGTCACTGCAGATGAACATAACAAGTCAGGTCGACAACACAGGCGGCACTGAACTGACAATGAGTTGCGGCAGAAACGCGTACTATGCAAGCAGTGCTAACCCGGTTATTTTTGGGTACCCCATCGTACATTTTACAAGTGTAAAGCAAGCGTCTCCATAAAGGCATTTAACAAAGAAATTTTTTAACAAATTTAAATAAATCAGTTGTTACAAAACATTAAGCATGTATTGTTTATTCCTACTTTTAGCTAAACTATATATTTAAGTTTTGCTTCAGATAATTTTTAAAATAAAATTTACATATCACGAAACTTGTCGTTTACAGACGCAATCTAATTAATATTTTCGGCTCTTTTCATTGCATGATACATAGTCAAGTGTGGTTTTTCTGGTAGGGTTAAATTCTGGTAGAGTTGTTTTTTGGAAGTGTTTGAAAGGATTTTTGAAGTGAAAACTTCTATAGGCGCGTTAGACGATGTTTGCACGAGGGTAAATCTATGAGTTGGTAACTTCCCGTCATCATGTTGCACGTATGATGTGCGCGTTGGACGCTTTATGGATGGGTAAAATATGAGTTCGTATCGCCAACATGCTAAGGTTAACAGTATGACGTGTTGCGCTCGGACAGCCATGAAAATAAAATTTATACTGATATCTAGTATATAAAAATGATTTTTTTTTTAGAATTTTCTTCTTGTGAACACACAGTCTTTACCCGAGTTTCATGGAACTTTGCATACGTATACTTTAAAACAAATAGAAAAATACTGTTTACGTTTTATTTTAAAAAACCTAAAACATTTCCTCGCTCATTTAATTTCTGTCAACGTTGTTCATATAAACCCACAGTTTTTATCCGGTTTTGATATTTAGCACACGTATACCGCAAAACAACGAGGTCTGGTAGCTCACCGGTTAAGGCACTTACTTCCGAAAGTCTCTCTCTGCGCTCGCGGGTTCAAATCCCGTTTTGAATAGTAGCTTTTAGGAGTTGTATTAGATTATATGAGCTACACTGGGATGTTTCATGATTCTGATTACACGTTAAACTGTAGTCTCCTGAGGAAAGAAATTGGCTTTCCTGGCTCTGACACAATAGCTTGGTACTGTTCATTTCCTTAGAGAAGATTCGACCAACCTTCGGGTTGTGGATGCTAATTTCTAACAAACACTGGGACATATCATAATGCAGCTTTTACATCCATCTTGAAGAACATAAAATAACTGGAAATTTATGATAAAATTCAACGTTTCTTCTGTAGTGCCACTGTTGTAAACAGTACAGATTTATCCAAGGGCGCTATTAAATAATTATTATATAGCACACAACACGTTTTTCAATTTAGTAATTTTATCGGTCAGCTCATGAATTGGGTTGCCTGTAAGGCCAATTCTTTTAGTTCTGTCCTCATGACAAGAAAATGTTACTTCTGAAATTTAAAACTGGAAGGAATAATAAGGAAATCTTGGGAATGAGGAAAGATGTTGCTACCTGAGGTACAGCCTGTAGTAAGACCGACGCGATGGTGCTGAAAGTTGCTTAGATTCGCGCGTGGATGCTGAGCCCGGAAGCTAGCTATCGACTTGTCTCTCGGTTCGAGTCGCCCACGGGCAAGAGTGTTATAATGAAGTGTTATGTTTTTCTTGTGTTTCCCGTATACTGGGAAACTATAAAGCCACCATAAACCAATTGAAAAATTAACATAACAGATTTCTGCCTATATCTATTAAACAATTCAAATTCCTTTTTATTGTTCTTATTCAGTCGATCTCAGCTCATGTGGTAGAGCGGCTGACGACCGGGGCTGGATCCCCGACGAAGCCGAGTATTTTTCCTCGAAGATGAACGTCTGGCACTGCTCCCCAGGCCCACCCAGCCTGCTATTAAATGAGTACCGTGGGTAAAACCCCGCGGGAAGGAAAATAAAAAGGGCCAGACCATGTCGCTGGCCACGGCATGTCCACTCTAGTGCCTACGGTCAGGAGATAGGAGGGTGTTCCTACGAGAATGCGGCTTGAAATCTGAGAAAACCACTGCCTTCCGTTGGAAACTGCACCCGCATTTGGAAGTATGAAACAGTTTTTATATAGCAAAAAAGAGGCGTTTAAACAAAAATAGGAATAAAAGCTTATTGGTTACTTCCTCCAACTTCATCCAAGAATTTGAACAAAAGAATTACCAGTTACTGATATGACTTTTACAAAATTCCGTTGTAAATATTAATGTTAAATTTGTTTGTCATATGTAAATGTTTTCGCTGTGATTTTATATATAGGCCTATACATATATTAATCACTGGATGTTCCACATTTCATATGTACTCTGTCTCCGTTTTTGATCTAGACGTCGACGAGGCGTTAACTCGAAAAAATTGGGGGGGACCCATAGGTCCATTCCACAGCAGAGATCTATGGAACAGAAATAATGAATAAAAGACAGTAGGCGTTATATATATTATGCCGATATTGTAGGTATATCTTGAAGTCTGCATGATATCTGTGGGCTTATTTCGCAAATAATTCTTATGGCACGTTTTTGTATCTTAAATTCCTTCTGTAATTATGAGAAGTTTCCCTACAAGTCATAAGTGAACAAGGAGTGAAAATATGTAAAATATACCTACTTCATTTGAATAGGGTTCTACAGCAATTTCAGCTACTATTTTCAATGAAAATTTTACAGAACTAAATTTATTAGGTAGTTGCTGAAAATGTTGATTCCAGCTCTAATTGTTCTATATGTATTCACCCAGGAATTTTGTAAAGCTGATTTCATTAATTGCTTTTGTAAGACAACATTAAACCTTTAAGTATCGCTGCTACATTAAGGTCGGGGCACAATAGACCGCACCAAGCTCGCACCGTCACCGCACCGACACTTCTTGTTGTCGCTCACTCCATTGAAGTGACTTCAATCCACACTACATGTCGTACGACACTCGGCCGAATGTAGACGTCTTTGGTGTGTTTTACTTTTTGACGGTGCGGGCTGGTGTCGGGCTGGTCGATATGGATAGAAAGAGTTCGGAAATTTCTGGTCCATTACGACTAAATGTTGTTTTAGCGTTGCTGATTGCCTTAGAAAAGTATCATTTTTTTTCAGCCCCACTTAAGGTTCATCAGATGTTCGTAAAATGTAGGTAGAGTCCTTGCATGTTCACATTAACAAATCAAAGCTTTGCCAGAAGTGAATGTCGATTTTAAAGCCTGTGAAAATTGCACCCGAGACCCGGATTTTGAACGAGGGACATTCCATACCCGAATCACACGCCGCAAGCATCTGAATTTAGAAGTACTGAAAAATATGTCTTCAATCATCTAAAAGTACATTTGTGTTTTGGGATGGCAAAAACAAATGATATAGAAAAAAAGGTACATTTATTTTATTATGTTTAAATACTTATTTTTCATTACATCCAGATTTGTCTCTTGACTCAGATGGTTACGGTGTTCGATTGGGGTACCGAAAGTCCCTGGTTCAAATCCCTCACCCAGCTGTAATTCTTACAGGTCTTAAAATTGACATTCATCTCTGGCAGAGCTTTGATTTATTAATGTTAAGATGCTAGGATGTCCTGTGGTTAGAATTTCACTTTAATCTGTAGGTCTTCTTTTCAAATTAGCTGGCAACGATTGAGGTGTACTGCGCGGCAGATAAAAATGTGACTGGAATTTTTAGATCACATGAAATTATTATCATTTTACAAAATCTTTGCAGTCTGTATTTAAATTGAAATACACAATAATCTTATTCTTTTTTGCTAAAAAAATATTAAGTAAATCAAAAGGAACCTCAACCACAACAAACACGTTAAATGTGAAATGAGTGACGCATAATATTTCATTGTGACTATGTTGAGATACACGAGAATCTTTCAATCGAGTACAGTGTGATGATCATTTGTTAAAACTTCGTTGGGATACTATTTTTGTGCATAAGAGATCAAACAGTGAGGTGATAACAGGAGTCAGGCAAGAAAAGTATTTTGACGTACTTTATTACTTTCGTAGATTATAAAGTACGTTTACACAAAATAAAGTATGGTACTCTATAATAATGTGCGGGTGGTAGCCACAGCTACTATCCCCAAATCACTTCTGAGGAATATTTTAATATCAATTCCGTGAAACAACGAAGTGTTTACGTTAAAGGAGACTGAAGACAGAATAGGAACCCGTCCTTCACACGGCCGAGCTACGGGCCAGTGTGGACGCCAGGGGGGGTGAGCCGACACTCGGCCGACTGTCGGTGCGGACTCGGTGCTGTCTAGTGTGGCCCGACCTTTACTACTATAGTGGCAGCTGGAGTAGCACACATGATGTTTTTGTTTCTGACCGACAGGCTCGTCGACCGTGCGCTGGCTGAGTTATGAGGCTGTGGCGCGGTACCGCAGGCTCAATACAAATGTCAAGCCGGACGACGAAGTGTACGAGGTCCGCAAGCTGCGTGGAGGCGTGCTCATCGACCCTGACGACTCGGTCAACGAAGTCCTTGACGACAACGACTTTGTAGTTATAGGTAACATACAAAAGTTATATAGGTCACATAAACCATTTAGTTTCCAGTTTTGTAATTCCGTAAAATCTCATCCTGACATTTCAGAAACAAAAAGAAGATATAAAAAAAAATTTACTAAACTTAAATTTTGGGTACGATGGTAACCTTTTAAGATTTTACAAACGACCACTAGATGGCATTACTATATTGTTGCAAAATTTGTCCTTCGTTGTTGTTAAAATAGTGGTAGCTCAGAAATTTGCTTAGTAGTTTGTTTACAGTGATCATTTAAAAACAAATTGTGAAAAATTGAAATTTCACTTAAAGGTTTTCGCTTGAAGATTTTTTGTGAATAAAATAAAGGCCTAACTCAACAACAATGTACGAGAGAAGTAAGGGAACTGGGTTACAAAACTTTGATTATACCATTGCTTGAATATGGTAGTGTAATATGGGACCCACATTTTGAGTATCAGATACAGGAGTTGCAGAGGGTGCAAGAAATGGTTGCTAGATTTGTTTCTGGTAATTACCACAGAAGGGAATCAGTAACAGACATGATAAAAGAGCTGTAATGGGATTCATTGGAAGATGGGAGGAGGGTGCAGGGGGTCATGGGAGCATATTGGTGATGAGGCATGGAAACATATTAGTGTAAGAATGAAAAGTAATGCATGGAAGGGAAAAGATGACCATGATCACAAGCTGACACTCGATTTCAGGCACAAGGGTGTAGGAAGATTTTCGTTTTTGGGTAAGGATGTCAGGTTATTGGAATAAGTTACCAAGAGGAAAGATGAATAATTTACCAAAAACATTTGAAGAATTTAAAGTTAAAATTTATAGAGGGCAAATGTAGGTTGGTGCAGAAAAGGGTAAAGATGGGTGTGTAGGGAAATTGCCACTGGAACGTGCACTCCATTCCAATTAAATAAATAAAGTGCGTTAAAACAATGCCTCCGATCACTTCGTTCAACTTTTGATAATCTTGAGCCATCAGAAGCTACTGTTTACAATTGATTTGCAGAAGTTAGTCGTGGTCACACTTCCGTCAGTGATAAATTTCGTGAAGGTCGACCGTAATCGGTTGTTGTTCCAAAAAACATCGATGCTATGCACAACACGGTGGAAATGGATCGGCATGTGACTTACTGTTAGATAGAGACATTCTTTGGTATACAGAAGACTGCAGTACATTCGATTTTAAATGAATATTTAGCTGTGAAAAAAGATTTGTTTACAATGGATTCCTCATAATTTGATTGAAGCTTAAAAATAGGATTGTGTCAAGTGATGTAAGGAAATGCTAAAAAAAATCGACTGAGGAAATATAAAATCCTTTTACAAAATTGTAACAGGAGATGAAACTTGGATATATTCGTGTGAGCTGGAAACTAAAAAACAAACAACGGTTTGGGTGTTCCAAGATGATCCCAATACAACAAAAGTGGTTTGTTTGGCGAAGCACTTTCAAGAAAATGGTCGCCTGTTTCTTTGGTTATACTGGACATATCGCAAAAAAAGGATCAAAGAACAGTTAATGCTGAATGGTACACAACAATTTGTTTGCCAAAAGTCATTGATGCAATCAGGAAAAACAACCCAAAATGTCGCACCATCCTTCATCATGCCAATGCCAGATCTCACACGGCACGTCAAACAATTAATTATTTGATGGAAAAAACATCTAATTTATGCCAAATTGACCATATTCACATGATTTAATGCCTAACTATTTTATTTTGTTCCCGAATGTCAAATAAAAAATTTATGGACAGAGATATTCATCACCTCAAAAAGATGTTGAATCCTTCCAAAACCATGTTATTGGCTTCAAGAATAGATCTAATGCATTCAAAAGTATTTAAATCTTAAAGACAAATATCTTGAGAAATAATAAAATGATTTGTCCCAAAAAAATTTTTGCAAAATCTTTTGTAAAAACTTAAAAGGTGACACTAGTATTTTTATATCACCATCGTCGTGGTAATTTGTTGGTAGGGTCTACTAGAAAAATTTTTATGGAACTAAAGTACAAATAATCTTACTTGGCATAATGCATGAGCGAAAGTGAAAGTACTTCTGTGAAAACTTTGTCTGTCTGTGAATCAAAATTGTTTGTAGATGACTGCACGTTAACACCACATATCAAATTGTTCCACTTTACGAAGGTGGTACTTTGGAATGTTTGCCTTCATCACACACACAACTTTCCTGTTCCAATAAGAGTACAACTGGATAGTTTGGTGAATATGGAAATAGCCTTCAACTGTTTAGTTTCTTAAACATTCATATCACAGACACTTTTCCATTTTATTCATTCAAAGATCTTATGGTAATTCATTACTTTGTGAATGTTGTACTATAAAGCCTGAGGTTCTTTGTTTTCATTACTTATCAGGTTTGGAAGCTATCATGTTGTCAACTAAGAAGACTTTACATTATGGTGGTGTCATCATTAATTTTTCCATGAATAATCTAACAGGTCATTAAACAATCTGTAATCTCCAGGATATGAGATTCAGTTGAAATACTAGATTTTTAGCATAATGATAGTGCAGTGGCTCAGTAAAAGCGATCTTGATACACAATCATTTTAAGGAGTTGCTTCTCTTTGTTTGACAACTGTATATACAATCGTTCATATGACTATCACAATATTCTTAACGATGCTAATATTTTCTTTCAGTTATGAAGTCAGACCGGCGAAGTTCTTCAATTATCCCAGAGAATCTCAAACATGTTTTGGAGCCAATGTATCCTTTTGTTTCTTTGGTTGTTTTTTTTTTTTAATGATTTTTTCATTTCCCTAGTAAGTACCTCAAGGAGCATTTGCAAATAGAGTAATGTCTTTTCCTAATATCCTCTTGAAAATGAAAAATGAACATAGTTGCTTTTTAATTTGAAAGTAATATTTTTGTTTAACAATGCTCCTGTTTTTTATCAGGCAAATGTAGATTTGAAAATCAGGGGGCGGACATATCCAACACACATATAAAAACAACAAAACACCAATACATGGAACTTACATACAGAAAAACTAGAACTGGGTTAATGGTTTATTACTTAACTGGATGTGATGGACAGCAATGAACAAGTTCCTACCCTAAGCATTTTAGCCACACTGAATGTAAAATTTTAGATCACTCCACATTGATTGTAGGCAAAAGGTAATATCAGTGCTGGCACATAAACCACACGAACACAAGTTGTAGATGTCTATACATTCTGGTATGGGCAGCTTATCATAAATGCTAAACAAAGTGAAGTTGTAATTTTTTAATTTTTTTTTAATTAGGCTGCCGAAGAGAAATTTTTTTTAAAAATAATTAACTAATTATTATACCTTTACACAGCTTGTATAACTTGATGTATTCATATGAACAGTACAACATACTTGGTTTAAATGTTGCCCTATGGCAGTGATGGGCAAACTTTTTAAGGGGAGGGCCACATAAAATAAAAAATTATTTAGGCGTGCCGAAAAATTTTTTTTTGTAAGTGATAAACTTTATTTTTGATTTTTACATCACACACAACTTATATTATTTGCTACAATGGTAAAAAAAAAAAGAAGGTGCATGTGACTGATCTTCTAAAAGTTGTTCATAATCTGGTAGAAACTGGGATGAGCTGAATAGCAGTAGTGAAGCTAAATGATCAGTCAATCGATTTCTAACACTGTTTCTGCGAAGCTTCATAGTAGAAATCACCTGTTCACAGATGTAGGAAGATGCAAACATCACAATTATCTTCTGAGCGTGAAATTTCAGATTTGGGAAACTTGATTTTGACAGAGCCTTGTAGAACTCAATTTTAGAAACATTGAGAAATAGTTGCTTCAATTCAGTTTTACATTGCAACTCAATCAGTTCGAGCTGCAGTTCTGGTTTGACTGATTCACAATCCAGATTAAATGGCATGCTAAAAATGTCAAGGTCATGTTCGATAACTTTGAAGTCTTGGAATCTTCGTTCAAATTCTTCATGAAGACATTTCAAGCTTTTCTCATAGCTCCTAAGTTTGTCTTCCCTAACTGCAATAGCTTTTAGTCTTGGAAAATGAGTAAAGTCTTTCTTGACTAGTTATTTGGAGAATAGATTCAATTGCATTTTGAAACCCTTGATATGACTCCAACTATCATGGATTAATGGATTTCTTCCCTGGAGTTTAAGGTTCAATTTATTGATGTGACTGAGAAGATCTGTAAAAAATGCAAAGTCCGAAAGCCATACAATATCTTTCAAATATTCACACTCATCCATTCCTTTTTCTTCCATGAAAGAGATTATTTCATCTTTTTGAGCCCAAACTCGTTCGAAAACCCATCCTGCACTTAGCCACCTTTCTTTAGTGTAGTAAAGTACATTAGAATATTCAGATTGCAATGAGTCACGAAACTCTCGAAATTGTCTATGATTGAGTGCTCGAGAACGAATGCTATTAACAAGCTTAACATCAGCATCAAGCACATGTTTCATGTCTAGAGCAGATTTACACAGAGCTTCTTGATGTATGACACAATGAAAAAACACAACTTCGTTCCCAGGAAATGATTCGTTAAATATGCCTACAAGACCAGATTTCGTCCCTATCATATTTGGTGCTTCATCAGTAGTAATGTTACAAATATTGATCAAAGGTACTTTCAAAGACGTGATAGTTTCTTGAAATTCTTGAAAAAGGTCTGATCCATCTGTCATTCCCTTTAATGAAAGCATGCAAGCTAATTCTTCAGTAACACAAAAGTTGTCATCAATACCTCTTATAAATATCAGTAACTGAGCTGTGTCAGTTATGTCCGTACTTTCATCCAACGCAAAAGAACAGAATTTTAACTCCCTTATCTTTGACTCTAGTTGTGAGACAAACTGCTTATCAATTACATCAATTCTAGAAGAAATTATTGTTCGTTGGAGCATTCAAGTTTTAACAAATTCGCCGTCAGACAATGCTTTGTTACTTTTTGCAGTATTGTATGCTACAACGTAACTAGCATGTGTAGCTAGCTTTTGAGAACAGCTTTGTTTCTTAAAAATATTTTGCTGACTTGACAGTTTTTTAAGTAGAGCTCCTGCTTTTTGCTTCCGATCTTCTTCGGTGATAGTTTCATAAGTGGCGTTGTTATGTTTTGTCATAAAGTGTCATGAGAGGTTGAATTCCATGAATACGGCTACAGCTTCATTGCAAATGAGCCACACAGGTTTATCCTTAATAGGTGTGAAAAAGTATTTCCAATTCCACTCAGATTTAAAAACACGACATTCTGAATCAACTTTATGCTTTTTGTTTGCCATTGTAACGATCAAAAATTAAAAAAAAAAAACACTAGCAACAAAGGAAAACTATAGAAACACAAGCCAGACACACAGCCGCAGAGATGACTTGACACTGACCAGAGACAGACACTGACTACGCGACTGTCCGAACTGCACTGACCATGAGAACAGACTAAACGACAATGGTAGCGCCCGAGTCGTTCCGAACTTAGCCGAGCAACATGCGCATTGTACTCCACATCGCCATGCTACCGATCTACAGACATATACTACATCACTATGCAAACTCAGTTAATATTAGATGTGATAATACCGTACTGAAAACGCAATAAGAAGGAAACACATTTTGTCCTATGAGTAATTGTAGGGGTTATTCGAAACCATGTCGCGGGCCGGATTGACTAGCCCGAAGGGCCGGACTTGGCCCACGGGCCATACTTTCCCCATCACTACCCTATGGAGTATATTTATTTATGCATCATTCATCCAGAGTTTTACCAACAGCATAAACTCCTGGCTTATCTACCTCTTTAGGTTACTATAAATTTTCCACTCCTGGTAGGTATGAGACAATGTTTTTAACTGTTATTTGGTAGGACATACATTTAAGCCATCACTGACAATACATAAAGTCTTAGCTAAAATAATTAAAAAGCTTTGATTAAAATTATTACAGGTTCTGTTTGTAATGGCTTTTTCCTTGGTTTTCACACTCTGAAATAACATTCATATCTGATGTTTTGGAGGGTCTAGGTTAAAACCTGAACATAACTACCCAGAATTTAGCTTTCTGAGTCTCTCACAGATACTTCTGCAACAGCTCTTAATGTAGCCTGTAGTACTTTTGCCATTTTGTGCTATTGGTACACTGTTGAAGCATTGTACACAACTGTTCCCCTCATTCACTCTGCAAGTCAAAATCAGCATAAGTGGGGCTTAGATGAACACAAGATGTGATAATTGTCACTCTCTGCTCCAAAATGTAAGGAAATACTTTATAACTTATCCAGTTCTGACCATCTTTGATGCTACACTTAGTTACACTATACATTTATGTAAATAGCGCATTTTCTTTGACAAAGGGACTATAATAAATACTTTGGATTGAAGAATGTTTCAGTATACAGTGACATTACATTGTGTTCTCTACTGGCTGACACATTCAGTTTTGTAAGGAACCTCACATATAATGTGAAATTGAAACTGCTCACCAATCTGGGATTGGAATTTCCTGTTCACAGGCCTATTGCTTGATCATTAAATTTATTACTGGCGATGGCTGATTTTCTTGAAATTCTATCAGTAATTAATAATTATGCTTTAATAATTATGCCAGTACAACTGTTTTGGATAAAATTATCAAAAACAGTTGTACTGATGTAATTATTAAAGAATAATTATTAATTTAACAAACAACTGTGGAAGAAATGGCCTACAATAATCACATATTCTATCAGTAATCCTTCCCCTGGCACAAATGTTCCAAATGTTAATATTTCTGAAATCAAAAATTGTGGTAAAAAAAGGATATCTGTCACTGCAGATCAGTCACTTACATATGACCATATGTTCTCATCAGTAAGATTGTTACAGGTCTGTCTTTTCCTCTAAAAGATATTTGGAATGGCTCACACATACGTCAAACCCCATACAATAACACTTTTAATGAACAATAATAACATTAAGTTCAAAGATCTGGATCCATAAAAAAAAAACAGGTCATTAGTTGCTGGGAAAAGAAAAGAATTCATGTTGAGCGATGATCATGCAGTATTTTGCTGTACACAGGGGCGTAGCTATTGGAGGGCTAGACAGTGCCATGAACCGGGGCCCCCAAGCTCAGTTGGACACCCAAGTGCAGTCAAGCGGGTCCAAGCTTAGTTCAGGGGGCCCCTAAAACTCAGGGAGCCCCTGTAAGCAAACCTCACAAGAGCTAAAAAAAAAAAAGGCAAAAAAAAGGTTGCCCATCTGCCCTGAGAGCCCAAAATATTTTTTTGCACCAGGGCCCTTGTTATCCTAGCTATGCTGTATATTATATTACCTAATTGTAATCTCTGCGAAAATAAAATTCAGCTGCAGATAAGACACAGAGAAATGCAAGCATAATCAGGTATACTGAGTTATTTATACTTAATAAGAAAAGAAAAAATTTATGATATAAGATCATAACAGCATTACATATTTTGTACGTAAATGTTTTCTAAAAGTAGATTTAGATTAGATTATGTTCCTTCTACCTCATGTTAGATGTTGTTTGGAGGTGAAACAGCAGATGATGTAATTTTTTTAATAAATATTAATAACAGCAAATGAATATATCTTAAGAGATTAGCAACCTCAAAACACTTATACTTTACAGTACTATATTAATAATTTCTTGCAATAATTATTACTTTTTGTATATAATTCCCAAATTTGTATCCTTAGCGACACTATCAGGCCTGGAAATTACAGCTCTCCAGAAGAAGTAAGAAAAATGTTATTGATTAGAATGTTTTGTTAATTATTACATTTACTGGAAAGCTAAAATAAGTCTAGTGAAAATATAATGCAGTTTGGAGAAGATTTTATAGTATTTTGTAAACTGTGGTAAAAATTAGACATATAGTTATTTATTAACACTTTCATTCTCTTAATTTTCACTCTAAAGTATCTCTTCCTTAGTCAACAACATTTTAGTTTCCAGAGCATTACATGTAGATGATGCATCATTGCTCATGTGAAGTTTTGACAATTTTCCTGCAATTTTCTGTAACTGCTTAATATTGCTATGTTGTCTGATGATGTAGATAATTTTATTGTGAGTTGTCAGCTGAAATCCAGGAAATATATATTAATTTCTATTCCGCCATTCTCTTTTCCTTTTTTCTTAAATTTTTTTCCTTTGCTTCAGGGCTGCATTTAGGCATAGGCTGTGTAGGCTGTAGCCTAAGGGCCTGTGCCACAAAGGGGTCCACACCACATGCAAAAATAAAAATATACTACTCGCTGTCCTGCTTTGCTTAATCTTTAGTATAATTGTGAGAATTTTCCAACCACTTCACTATTTCATGTACTTTTAAGCTTATTATGTAATTCAGTGCCATGGAATAGCCAGGGTTTGCTTCTGCGTGTGGCGAATGCATGGAAAATAAAAATACTTGGTAAAAATGGAAAAAAATGAAACACTCAATTAGCTTACATGAACACCAACGTACAAAGTTTCTGGTTAAACCTCACCACAAACTTTTTTTCAAATTTATTTTTGCTTCCAGAACACTTTTCCTGTGTATCCTCATTATGCGAAAGCTGACAAGACAAGTTTCTTGCATTGTTGACTACAACCAAGTTTTTACCTGCATAAGGTGGTGAGTGGCTTTTAGATATTGCATGTTGTGCAGGGCACTAAAACTCTAATGAGGAACATCTTGTAATAGAACAGGCATAATACCTTTAGTGTAATTTTATTTAATTTCACAGAAATTAAAGGTATCGATCAGTCGGTAATATAAGCTCTCTGAAGTAGAGGAATTGTAGGTTTATCGCTGACGAGTCATGGCATGTGAATTGTGGTGAAATGTTGATCAGCTTTGGACGTGATTTCTTAAGTGTTAATCTTTATTGAATGTAATGTAATTATTAACAATTTTCCTACCTTTCAAAATAAATGAACCTGCAATCTTCGGATCTACCAAATGTCTGGTAGTTAATTTCTTCATCAACATTTAAGAATGCATGATACAGAAAGTAATAATATAAAATAGTTACAATCTGTTTCACCTTCTTATTCAAAGGAACTATTTGGTTATGAAGACAGGTGATAAAAATGTAGCAGTGTTTTGTATTTTTGTACCTGGATGCCAACAGTTTATCAATAAATGATCTACCATCATTGGGGAATGGATTTCATAAAACAACTAGGTTTCTTTAACTAGTGTAGCTAGTTCTGTTTTCTTTAGTTCAGATTTTGACAAATTTTTCTTTCTTTCAATAGATCAAACAAAATTTCAGCTGTAATAAAGAAAGAATTTAAATAGTAGTGGTTGCAAAAATTTTAAGTTTAAAAAAAAAAATAAAAAATCCTTTATACGTTATATTGAAAATTATGCTAGGGTGCAGCATAAGCAGTGAGAAAATTGCTGTCAAATCGGTGCTAGATAACACTCTTATATGCTTACTGTACGGCCAAGATATGCCTTGGAACTTACATGATTTCATATTTGCAATTCAGAGGTGGGAATAGAATTATTGGGAAGGTAAAGGTAAAGTCATGGGTTCCTGTGGTTGCTGCTCCTTCCCATAGGATTCAAAGTGGGAGAATCCCAAATTCCCATTGAAATCTTTGTTGGCATACCACCAGCGGCAGTGAAGAACACATAGGAGACAAAGATTTAAAGATTTAGCCGTATCTTAAATATATTATGGCTCAGGTTCCAGAAAAAAATAGAAGTCATGGAGCAGTACCATGTGACTCATCTTTAAATGATGGCTTGATTAAGATTATTCCTGAAATATTGCAATACATGCTCATTGTTTTTTGTGTTCTTCACTGCTCTCCTGCCTTTTTTTTTTTTAGTGATATGATAAATGTTTAGTTTACTTTCCATATCCTTCACTTTTTTATGTAAGGAATGTTTTTACAACAGTATTTCTTGATAATACAGTAGTCATTATGTTCACTAAAACTATCTTCTGGCCATTTGAATTTTTAATTAGGTAACTCCTATAGTGAAAACATTATTACTTAATTTATATGGATCTTGGTGTGTTGCCTGTTTCTTCCCTATAACTATGCAAAACTATTTTGTTCAGTATTCAGCTATATTATGTCACTGTATGGATTAAAATTAATTTTTATTTAAAGTCACTGTACCCATCACTGTAAAGTATATGTACCAATTTTTATAAGATATTAGAACTGATTGCTGCTAAAAGTATAAGCAACTATAAATTCCTGTTTGCACTTGTAAAATTGGTATGAAGAAAACATTTCATAAATTTCTTATTAACCTTCTTATTCAAATTAACTATTTGATAATGAAGATAGTTGATAGTAATGTAACAGTGATTTGTATTTTTTCAGTGCTTGTACCTGGATGGCAACAGTTTATCAATAAATGATCTACGATCATTAGGGAAAGGATTTTATAAAATAAAGGTATGTTTCCTATTTTTAAAAAAAAGAAATGTGAAGGTATTTACAGTGGCAGCTCTAGAAATTTTCCAACCTGGAGAAAAAACTGTGAGAATACTGCCCCTTCAAACATTATTTTTCCCCCATGGTCACCCATTGTTGCTACCCCATTGTTGCCACCCCATTGTCACCGCTCAGGGCAATAGTGGAGCTAAAGAAAAATGGTTGCCACTACATAAATAGCTGCCCTTCAAACATAATTTTGCTGCACCCTAAAGTTACCACTTGGATCAAGTGTCCTATCCCTCCTCCCCCTAGACATGGCACTAGGGATTTGGGTTCTGTATTGCTTTATTGCAGGGTCCTGTTATTTTTCCATCTCATCAGCAATTAAGTAATTTAATTTAATTTAATTTAATTGCAATGGAGCACAGGCTCCGGTGGCAATTTCCCTACACAGCTATCTTCCCCCTATCCTGCACCCACCTACATTTGCCCTCTACAAATTTTTTCTTTAAATTCCTTCAAAGTTTTCGGTAAATTATTCATGGTTTCTCTTGGTAACTCATTCCAATCCCTGACACCCTTACCTAAAAAAGAGAATCTTCCTACACCCTTGTGCCTGAAATCGAGTGCCAGCTTGTGGTCATGGTCATCTTTTCCCTTCCATGCACTACTTTTCATACCTACTGCAATATCTTTCCATGCCTCATCACCAGTATATGCCCTGTACACTCCCATGACCCTCCTCATCCTCCTCCTGTCTTGCAATGAATCCCATTCCAGCTCCTTTATCATATCCGTCACTGATTGCATTCTGCGATAATTTCCAGAAACAAATCTAGCAGCCCTTCTTTGCACCCTCTCCAACTCCTGTATTTGATACGTAAAATGAGGGTCCCATACTACACTACCATATTCGAGCAATGGTCTGACCAAAGTTTTGTAACCCAATTCCTTGACTTCTCTTGTACATCCCCTCATAACTCTCTCCAACAAGTGCAGAACTCTGAAACCTTTTCCTACCACCTGTCCTATGTGTCCTGCCCAGTTAAGTTTGTTATCAAAAGTAATTCCAAGATATTTGCATTTCAAGTCTTCAGCAAGCAATTCTTTCCCCACCTTATATTCATAATTAACCTTTTGTTTTTTATTTGTGTATCTAATAAGCTGACTCTTCTTTGCATTTATCTTCATTCCATGTTTACTAACCCAATTAGATATCCTGTCCAGATCACCCTGCAACTGTTTACAATCCTCTATCGTTTTGATTCTTTTATACAGCATTATGTCATCTGCAAACAATCTAATTTCAGATAAGTAAGACCCATAAATCCCATTTGACCAAATTAAGCAAAGTTGGGAACACAAGAAAGTCAATCAATATTCTGCATTCCATAATTATCAAAATCAAACATTATTCTTTGGTTTAGGGAATGTGGTGAACAATTTTTTTTTAGAATTTCACACTCTAGCATAATATATCCAAAACACTTTACCATAGACGTATTTTTACCTATTACCATAAAGGTTGTAAGTGCATACTATTTTTCTTGTTATAGGTGCTTCCTATGTTGTCTGTTGTAAGTGCCATAATGGTTATCTTTAAACTCCTTGATACTAATTTAATTATTTTGATCATATAAAGTGACATTTTGAAATTGTAAGATATTTTTCACATTTATAAATGCAAAGTAATATTAAATATTTGTCATTTATCTAGATGGATAGCTAAAGGCAACACATTTTTAATCCATTTATTTCTGAGAAGGCAATGAACACACTGAACCCAGATTTTTTTTTTTAATGATTGATTCACTTGAGTAATTTTGTATTTTTAATAGAGAATTTAAGAGTTGACAATTTAAATACAGTAGAGCATTTATTATCTGTATATTTTGTAGTGTATTTGTAGAATATATCTTACAAATAAGACTAACTTACAGTACCAAACTTGTTTGACAAGTTCGAAATAGCCACACTTGAGTTTATAAAAAGAAATCCAAAATATTCTTTTCCTTTTGGACAGGCACTCATTACTATTATTATTTTGCTATATCTCACAAATGCCTTTGATTAACCAATGTTTCAGTTTATCAGTATTCAGGTAAGATGCTCTACTGACTATTGTAATAGTTTCTACATGCATGTAAGACTGTAGACCACTTGTTATTTACAGAAAAAAATATCAAAAAGACAGAACCGTGACACCCTCTCTCATCTATGGCATGCACTATTTCATTTGAAAATCATTGGATAGGTTTCAGTTTACATCCATATATTGGTATAATCAGAATATAGTGTCATTTCCTTATGCTCATTCCTATAAAAATAAAATTATGTCAATTTAAAAATGAAATGATGAAATACACATAATGAAAGGTTTCCCTAATGCCGGCAGTATATCTTGAGTGTGATTTTCTTATTCAAAATTGTTTATCATTGTTGTAGAACACAGGGTAATAATTTATCATTATTCACAAACAACAAAAAACTGAGACTTCTGTGAGAAGGTTAATGACCAAAAGTGATGCTTAATATGTGAAAAACCGTATAATCAGTGATTTTAAGATAATTATAAAACTGACATGGTATTTTAGAAGTAATTTTTCCATTCCTTTTCATTTAAGCATTTGGTAACACAATTTAATATTTTGGACTAACACAGAATTGACCCTGTGGCAAATCACTTACTAATTTGCTCCGAAGTATCCAATGGAACTGTACATTTTTATTTTTTTTATTTTTCATAAAATAATACTAATGTTTGTAGTTCAAACTACATTTTCAGAATTATTGAATCTCATCAGAGCATTGCCTTTCAACTTAATGCTGATTTTCTTTTAAATTCTTTACAATATTTCCCAAATTTGTATTATTGGGAAGAGATTATTAATTATAATTTATTCATATATATTTGATTAAATTTACAAACCAATTTTTGAAATGACTAAAGTTCATCTGTATTTCTGGTGAAGTTTATTAAACAGAAAAACCAGAACGAAAAAAGTTGTTACATTGTAAATGTAATGCCACGGAACAATATTAACAAATAAATGTCAACAAAAACACAGAAAATTGTCATATTCAGGAAATGCAGTGTAACGCGTAAACGTACAATGGGGTTATGCAACATTCGCATTAACTTGATCGTGTTGCCTGTATAACTGATACCTTTTCTCGAAGATGCTGTAGTTCATTAAACTGGTCGCCAAGCTATTAGTTTACCCTGTAATAGCTAACACGTCATACATAAACGAAAGATAGTCACTTGTAGTTATAAATTTGAAATATATTCTGAAAGTTTTCTGAAGTTAACACTGGTATCAGATTACACTATTGAAAACATTTAAGGAAATATCGAACTTCGAAATCACATAAGAAGATGCAGGTTATCCTTCAAGGCACAACACTGATGAAGCATTCACTCTTGCAGACATATTATCTATTTGCAACCCCAAAATTAGAGTGAGCTTCAAGATAGTTCTCAAACATTGCTTCTGTTGACTTCTTAAACTATTCTAAAAAAACTTCTTTCACCGAGTTTAGCTTAAAGTATCATTAAAATGAATGAGTAAGTCCACGAACTTGTTCTGAGGCGAGATAGTTAAACTTTCAGTAGTTACATTTTGAAATTTACCCTCGCGGAGCAACGCGTACTGCTACTTCAAAACTACCTGCTTAAAAACTGTTTGAAAACTATCCAAGACTGCCTGCACCAAAAAACTGTTTGAAAACTATTCCCGACTCCTTGTGCTGATTGGCTTTTTTATAGCCTGAGCTTATATATTTCTGAATTGCCATAGAATAACAGTGTTTTCTTGTGGGCAAACACTATTCATTAGTAAATAAAAAAAAAAAAAAACCTCCTGTGGAACACTAATTTTTCTCAGATTTCCCAAAATTTTAATATGTTACAGACTAATTTATTCCAAATCTTTTTTGTCATGACAACTTTTCTCATAATTATTCTTGTTTAAGGGCTATTAATTTCTAAAAGTCATACAAGGTGATGCTATAACATTTCAACACTAACAATTCGTTTTTCTTACTTTAAACATCAAGTTACTTTTGAACTGTTATATGTTTGTTATTAACTGTATTTTTCTCTTTCATTTAAGCATACTTTTATCTTTCTCGCTCTTTTATCTAAAAGGATTGAATTATTTTGATTTGACACATCTCCTTCTATAAATTTTAAAGGCACACAAAAACTACCTTCAAGTGATTGTCTTTCTCTGCTTTCTTAGTGGAAAAGAATGCAACAAAATTCATCATGACAGAAAACAACCTTATTTGAGTATCATGTCTTTTACAAAAATGTTTTAGAATTGATTTAGAAAGTGTTTTCTTGCTAAGAAAATCATTATAAAAGTTCTAAACTATATAATTATATGAGATTTGCCCCCTTCTAAATGGTTTTAGCAAGGTAATTAACATAAAACAAGGTTATATTGTGACATGAAAAGTGCTTTACTATTGAAAATGATTATAAAAGTTATTTGCTATGTGCACAATATGTAATAGGCCTCCTGCTGAATGGTTTAGGTAAGATAATAGATATATTACAGCAGGTTGAGAAAATTTTGTGCAAGATGTCTTAATAGATTTGGTAAAACAATAAACAATGTTCATGCTTTTAAATGGTTTAGTAGCTACAGAATATGAAAATTCTCACTCAGGACAATGAGTCCACCAGTTCTGATTTTAGTACTGTTAATTAATAAAACTTCACTCCAGAACACACCAGTAGGCCTACAGGTTAGCTTAGCAAAACTAGTACTTCAATCTTCAGATAACTGCAATGTTTGTCTTGGAAAAAGTTATTGCAGAACAAACCATCACTCATTGATAGATTATTCTGTTCAAAAGTTCCATGTATATTCAGAGTTCAAACACACTCTTCCTTTTTGGTGGGTGACCATCTTACCTTGTGATCCCAACATGGCTGCCAAAAACTATCACCCATGTGGTTTGACCTGACTACTATAAAAACATTTCACTCAACCAAGAAATATAGACCTGACACAATGAATTCTAAATAGAGACAGGTGACTGCACCTCTTCTAACTAACCAAGCTTCTGAAATCACTGCCAATAAAAACCCGTCTCGTATATTGAAATATTATTTTAGCAACTGTGGCTTAGTTTACATTATACTACCAAATTCAAATTACTCAATTTTTACCAAACCTCAAACTAGTACCATGATTTAGGACGATATAAATATCCCCAAACTATTTGCTAGTAATAATTATTCCAACAGAACTCTTAATTCCACCAACTATATAACAGCTCATTATCCACTTTCCAACAGAACTAGATTCTTTCTCATCTTTCAAATCCTCTTAATGTCTTCAAATCCATAATCTCACATCACATTATAACTCCTTAGGACTTCTAACTTAATAACATTGCTATTATTCTCCCATTCCAAACTATCTCTAAAATCATGGTTTCTTTTTCACGTAACAAATGCATCTTAATTTCCCAGCTAATTTTACTGCTTAATGCTATACATAAAGCAAGTACAGTGGTACCTCAACATACGAGTGCCTTAATATACGAATGTTTTGAAATACGAGCCACCGAGCGAGCGATATTTTGCTTTGAGATACGAGCAAGAGATTTGAGATACGAAGAATAAGGGTGGCAAGTCGCGGCGACCTTTTTTTTTTAACTCTACTACTACACTGGGCGGTTACAACAATGTGTTTGACCGACAATCAGGCCAGCGACACTTGGGTTCAGGCAGGCAACAAAGGGGGCACCAAATAATGTTCCAAGGGGCAGCATTCTCACAGTTTTTGCCCTGGCTCGACTAGACCTCAGTCTGTGTGCTTGTTTCACACATTTTCGAAGCATTTTTGTTAAGTTGGGTTCGCGTTTTTTGCTTTTTGTATTTACAAAACATTATCACATTTATTTTTATAACCATAGGTCCGAAGAAGAAGATGATGTCTATTGAATTAAAGTGTGAAGTCATAGAAAAACATGAGCAAGGTGTGCGAATAATTGACTTGGTGAGGATGTACGGGTGTAGCACATCAATGATATATACTGTGCTTAAACAGAAGGAGTTTATAAAGGGTATAATGCCAGCTAAGGGCATTACAATAATTTCTAAACTCCGGAACTCTCTCCATGAAAAGATGGAGAAACTACTGATGGTGTGGGTGACAGAGAAGCAGCTTCAAGGAGTAACCTTAACACAAAGCATAACATGTGAGAAGGCACGAGTGATTTACGGTGATTTGCTGAAGCAGATCCCACACACCTCTGCAAATAAGGAATTGGAAGACTCTTTTAAAGCCAGTTGGGGCTGGTTTGACAACTTTTGGAAAAGGACAGGCATTCACTCCGTCGTCAGGCATGGTGAGGCCGCAAGTGCGGATGTGAAGGCAGCCAAAACGTTTTCTGAACTGCTAGAAGCCAAAGGATACATACCCCAGCAAGTCTTCAACTGTGACACGACAGGGCTTTTCTGGAAAGGATGCCGAACAGGACTTACATAACAGCAGAGGAGAAGATGATGCCAGGTCACAAACCCATGAAGGACAGATTAACTCTAGCACTTTGCACCAATGCGAGTGGCGACTGCAAAATCAAGCCTCTGCTAGTATACCATTTGGAAAATCCCAGAGCCTTTATGTCACATAAGATTTTAAAAGAAAAACTTTAAGTTATGTGGAGGGCAAATCCGAAGGCGTGGGTCACCAGGAAATTCTTTGTGGAGTGGATAAACCTGGTGTTTGGCCCTTCTGTTAAAAATATCTACAGGAAAACAACCTACCCATGCAAACCCTTCTCGTCCTCGACAATGCCCCTGCTCACCCACCAAATCTCGAAGATGATTTACTCGAAGAGTTCAAGTTAATAAAGGTTCTCTACCTACCACCCAAGACCACTGCTATCCTGCAGCCCCATGGATCAGCCGGTGATTTCTAATTTTATGAAGTTGTACACCAAACACATTTTTCGGCGCTGCTTTGAGGTGACGGAGAACACAAACCTTACCCTTTGAGAGTTCTGGTAGGACCACTTTAACATTGTGATATGCCTAAGATGTATTGATCAGGCATGGCTGGGTGTTACAATGAGGACCTTAACCTCTGCATGGAAGAAGCTGTGGCTTTAGCTGAAAGGGCCTTCTAAGGATTGGAACCCGAAGTGTCAATGGTAGAGGAAATTCTTTCTCTGGGAAAATCCATCTGTCTGGAGGTAGATGAGAGAGATGTGAATGAACTGATCGAGGAACAATCTCAGGAGCTGACAGCGGAGGAGTTACACGATATACAGTCGCAGCAGCATACGGTGGTTCAACGAAAAATTAGGTTTGAAGAGGAGCCAGAGATGGAGGAGGTTATCTCTACAAGAGATATAAAGGAGATCTTGGGAATGTAGGAGAAAGTTGTAGAGTTCGTGGATAAAAATCACCCCAAAAAAGTTGCAACTGGTCGTGCATCGGAGTTGTTCAACGAAACTTGCCTAACTCATTTCCGCAATATCCTGAAAGGGAGGAAGAAACGAACCTCCTTGGACAGTTTTTTTAAACAATCTGCAGGTGAAAATGAGCAAAGCGTGATGAAAAAAGCGAAGACCAGTGACAAAAATTAAGTGCTTCCATAAGTACTTCACTTTTTCTTTTATTATGTTTTTATAGAATATGTATTTGTTATTTATAAATAAATGTTTCTTCTTGTAAATATGTACATTTTTCCTATTCAAAAATACTTAACAAAAACAACTAAGGTGGTTTTTTGGGAGCTGGAATGGATTAATGGCATTTCAATTATTTTCAATGGGGAAAATTGCTTTGAGATACAAGCAATTTGACATACGAGCAAGGTAATGGAAAGAATTAAACTCGTATGTCGAGGTACCAGTATATATTATTACCAAGAATTTAAAAACAAGGGGAGGAGGAGGTAAGTTTCTTTGTTTGCTTAATTTAAAAAAAAAAAAAAAAAAAAAAACCAGAGGAATTGTAATGTGAGAGAACCGTTTTGGCATTCAGATTTTTCTTGAAATAAATGTGCATAGTGACACATTAGCTTCATACGATTTTTCCTTATTTTTACTACAGAGAACATCTTGTTAGCTATAGGCAGTTAATTTGCAGATGAATAATTTGATATTGGTGATGTCTATTATGATATTTGTCATATAAGACCCATTATTTTTTTCTCCCAGTTGCGAGTAGTGTTTCAAGAATACTGATATATTATGACCACTGTGTACACAGTAACATCATTTGCTAGGACAAAATGACATATACAACATTATCTCCTTCCATCTCCCATTTGTGTAACTATGTAGATAACTTTAATTTGGCTCCTTTATTTGTATATGCTCTTCAAAATGGTGCATTGGTAGCATTATGCACTCTGCCTTTTAATGAACCATCTTGAAGCTATTTTTTCATGGGGTGTATGTGAAATTCTCTCTAATATTCATCAGTCATTCTCTGAATTTTCAATCCACTATGTTACCATTTCATCCACCTCCCCCCTCCTCTTTGATCTTTCTCCTGGGCTTTGAAAAGTTGTATCGAATAATCAACAGATTTATATCTTCTTCAGGTAAGGATAAGACTCATGTGGTCATAATGAGCTGGTGACAGGGTTTTTATTAGCTGCGCCTTCCGCTCCTATCATAGCTGCCTTAACCTTACCTGATAATCCTATAGAGTATAGTTTAATGAGGAATCCGAACAATAGAAGCATTCTGGTGTACTTCTCATTACACAGAAAGCTGTGTGAGAGGGGAAGGTCATGTTAAGGGCCTTTGAAAATCCATGCTGATACAGGGGGAACCTTTCGATCTCCTGTCAGACATCTTAACCACTGTGCCACCAGAGCACTAGATCTCCTTTAGATGAATATCATCTTCTCATCTCATCTCCCATCTTGCTCTGTCTCTTCTGGTCATTCCATAATATGAATGGAAGGCTTTTCAATCTCTTTAAATCATTCTCAAGCCTTGATTCAGTGTTTGTCACTACAATATGGATTGCACTTCCTACAGATTTGTTGCACTCGGCGGCAGTACAGAAACGATGTTTTTATTTTGTGATATTAAAATGACAGAGCAGGTCCAATTCTATGAGCTTAGGGGTCCTAAAAAGAACCTTCTGGCTTCTTTTTGTGTATCCTTTGACCGAGAGGCCTATCCAAACAGTTTGGTCTCATCTAATCATTTTTGGTTTCTTAGCACCACCCAGGGGTAACGTGTAGGGCAATTGAGGATATACCTACAAGTGTGCAGCAATATACAAGCACACTGTAAACCAGAGGCCGATTATTACCATACTGTAACACACCACAATATCTGAATATAACTCTGACTTTCAAGCAACATCTCTCAAATGTGGCTGCTAAAGTCAAAACAAGAAATAATATTCTTCAGAAGCTTGCAGTTACTTCATGGGGAGGCAGTGCTCATGTCCTGAGATCCACAGCCTGAGCTCTGTCATACTCTCTTGTTGAATACTGCTGCCTGGCATGGATCAACACTGCTCACATGAAGAAGATATACATGCAACCCAATCAGGCAATGCGGATAATTATGAGATTCATATGAACACCATATGGCTTCCAGTGCTATGTAACATTCCACCTTCAGCACTAAGTAGATCAGAAGCTCTCCTGAAGATCTGTAAAAACATTCTGAAGAACCCTCAGCTGCCTATCTGTCAAGACATTGATCAAACAAAACACTAATGCTTGAAATCGAGGTAACTGCCGTGGTGCACTACAATCAACCTTACAGAGCCCACTTTTAAGATCAACAAGCTGTGGATAACTCAATGGGAGCAGTCATTGATGGCCAATAAACATTTAGATGAGGACCCTTCAGTACAATTACAAGGATTCAATCTCCCCAGACAGCAATGGAGAATCATCAATCAAATTTGAACAGGACTGGTCAGATGTGGCTACTTGTTACACAGATGGGGCTCAATAGATTCTGCAAATTTTGACTGTGGAGCCACTTTACAGACAATCCACCACATAATTTATGAATGTCCTCTTCAAGCATACAAGGAACAATAGCAGAAATACATGATATATCAATCAATGCAGTTGATTGGATAAAAACATTAGATCTAGAGATATAAAATTATGCAAGCTTGTGATATGCACATCTGTTCTCACCTTTTGTATACCTTATAAAATATCATACAATAAATAAATAAACAAAATTTCTATTACAAATTGGTACTACTTGGGAGGACACAGGTTCTAATCCCCGTCCAGGCATCCAGATTTGGGATTTCCAATGATTCCCCAAATCACTCCAGGTGAATGCCAGGATGCTGCCTTCAAAAGATTATGGCCAAATTCCCTCCCATTCCTTGTTCCCAGTGCTTTCCTGCCTCTAATGACCTCAACATTGATGAGGTGTAAAGCCATAAATAAATAAAAAAATAAAAAAAACTACTCCAGTCACTCTATGAACAAATTTTTAGTGGCATAAAATTTTTTCGGTAATGATATCTAGCCTAAAGTAAGCATTCATATCTTTAAACAAACTAAAATTTGTTTTTTTACTGTATCAGGATGATTATTGAGGATGAAAACTACCTACTTGTTTGGAACCGTAATTTGAGCAGCCGTTTACCTAGCTGCCGCAATGTCATTTTAATGATCAAAATTCCCTGCAAAGGCATTTCACTAACA
The DNA here is from genome assembly GCA_031002005.1 of Vandiemenella viatica. Lineage (NCBI taxonomy): Eukaryota > Metazoa > Arthropoda > Insecta > Orthoptera > Morabidae > Vandiemenella > Vandiemenella viatica. Next base: position 371,284,241 of record CM061921.1, read on the forward strand.
ATTTTGTAATGGAGGCATGCAAGGTCATGCTATCAGTTTTATTATGTGTAGGAATACAGGTATTGTTATGGCTATGCTATTTACTGATGCTCATGAACATTCAGCTCAGTGAGGTGACTGTATACCACCTATTATGATTGTAGATATAGCATAAATTGTCATGACATCTAATGAAAAATGCATTTTTACTGCAACCAGATGTAATGAAATGTATATGAAGACTTGAAAAATATTGGAGCATATAACTAAACTTTTAAATTTTCAGCTATAGAAAATGTATAACTACTGAAATTCTTTATCAGCTGATAAAACTTGATGCAATCTTATCTGATCCCCTTTCCATGTGTATCATCTCTTTGCATGAATATGGTTTCATACCGAAATATTGTGAAATTTGTTCATCTTTTTTGTTTGTTTTTCACTGTCCTCCTTCTTTATTGTCTGGTAAGCAATAGGATTCCTTTCCCTGTCCTCCATTATTATGATTTAATTTATAATTAAGATAATGTGGCCAGTAAGTTATGTAAGCATATCCCATATTCTCATTTCACTTAAATCATGAAATATATAGTTGAGTGCCCTATGTGCCCATCTTCTTTCAATGAAGATAAACTATTTCAAGCAAAGCAGAATGCACTTGATGTTGGAAAGTACTGGTCAAAATGGGTGTAATGTGTTTAACTTGCAAAAAGTTTAACAGTGTATAATAACAAATAACTTAAATTTTTCACTTGTACTTAATTGTTCTAGCTTACAATTATATCTTAATTCTGCAAACCAGAACAAAAATTTATTTTTGATTTGCAGTTGACTCATGAATCAGAAATCAATGTCACACGAGCAAGAGATCTTATTGAAAAAATTTTAGAGGAAAAGAAGGGTAAGTATCAACAATGATTTGTTATTTTAATTTTATTTACAGTACTGCTTAACCAGGGAATATATATATTTGTGACAGATATTTAAATTTGAATCAAATTAATAATTTTTTATTATTTACTCCATCTAATCCAACTACAGTAAACATATGTCACATCAAAAGTATTGAGATTCATGAAAATTGTTGAACTAATAATACCAGTCAGTAGGAGCTTCAGTGCAAACTACAGGAAAGGCAGTACCATACTTTAAACAGATGATAATTCTATACTCACAGAGAAGGGATATATCAATAGGTTATATAGGTGGAAGAAAATTAGGTTCACTCAAACATGACCTCTTATTAATATCTGGTCATGAAGCTTTTAGTTCTGAAATAAACCCATGCCAGTTTTTTATGCACCTCACTTTTCAAAAAATCTATTTCTACAATATCAAAATTATGGGTTAAAAATATCTTAATACGTTATGAAGTAGGTAATGACACCAGACTTTTGATAGTCATTGCGTAAACTGGAAATAAAGTTCTTTCTGCTTCTTGTTTGAAAATAAGTTATCATACAAATTTTTATCTTTTTGCCAGCATGAAAAAATTAAAATGGAAGAAGCCTTGAAATTCCACTCATTGTGTGCACCAACTCACACACTAATTTAATCCATCCACCTGTAACCAACAGTTATCATTCCTCACTCTGTGTTCTTTTGATTTTAGGACAGAAATGTCACAGAGAAGTGAGAAGGCAAAAAAAAAAAAAAAAAAATTAAAAATAAAAAATAAAATAAAAATTAAAATAAAAATTAAAAAAAATAGTATGAAGAAGAAATTTCAAAAAAGAATAATTTTAGGTTTCCATAAACAAACTTGACATTTTTTAAAATGATACTTTTAGTTCAGTTACAGAATGTATACGGTTAGCTTAAAAAAAAGCAAGGAAACAAAATCTGAAGTATACTATTATATCTAATGGCAACATTTGTTGTGTTAGGTAGTTATGTGCTCTTGTGTCCACAACTGATTCAAATGGTATGTGAAAATTTATCAGGATCATTTATTACTTTAATTTGTGTACGATGGTAGCTGTAATTCAGATTTTTAATCACATTTGCTAATTTAATATGATTTTTAAACAATTTCATAATTATATATCACTTAAAAAATAAAAAATTACATAATTCTTTGAATATATTACTCCTTTGAGTCAATGATAAATTATATATAATTCCTGTACACTGAGTTATCTGGTACTGGTGAATATCAGTTCAGAAGTAACACCTGTGGTGGAAGTATGATGGGTGTGAGAGAAGAAAATTTGTAACATCTCCTGTTATTATACAACTGAAAAATCACTGATGTATTGCAGTGAGAAAAGTGAGTAACCAATACATTAGCAGAATTGTTAACATTGTATTAGAAACTAGAGAACCTTTCTTCTGATCCACCCAACTAAAAATTTTGCGAAGCTTTTTTCACTCCATGATATATTTTGCCTTGAATGTTTTTCTTACACATGCGTCTTTTCTAAGCCATCTGTTAAAAATTATTACTTTCTAAAGTATGTTTTTTTTTCACACTAACAAGAAAATAAAATTTACCCTGAAGGATATTAGTTCAAGTACTATATTATAATACTATTTTTTTAATATTACAATTGTTATATTAAAATGAAAATATGGATAGAAGGTAAACCACCTCTCACCAATGATGATAACAGAATAACAAAAATGTATAAACAGATGAAAGGACAAACACATAGCATTGAATGGAATTGTTTTGAAGCGCAAGCTAGTGTATGCACTATGTGAGAGTTTTGGAGTCTAGGAGGAACTGAAGTTATGTGCAGTGGGGACTGGGAGAGGGGAAAGGGGAAAAAAGTAGATTTAAAACTAGCACATGAAGGTTGACAGCAAGGGGGTAGGGCTGAGTAAATGAACAAGTTAAAAAAATATAAGAAAGTAATTGTTACTGCTCCTTGAAGGGTGTATTCAGTATAAGTCCTAACCATCCCATTGCTAATCATCTCATCTCACATGCTGCCAATAACTTCAAGTTCTGCCCACTGATGGATTAAGAAAGCACAAGGCCTGAAGCAAATGCGAACAAGATTCCCTTGGTTTTGTTTAGGTATTAAAGTTTATGGTATAAAATAAAACAGCACATTTACAAAAATACCTTTCATGATTTAATGTGGGAAAATTTAGAGATAACAGTATCCAAATCAATATATATAAGTAAATCATTTTCTGTATACATTAAAGCCAGATCATTTAGTCACATTGCCTGTAGCATTTGCTAACTTTTTCTACATTGCTTATCCAGTACTGTTTCTGCCTCACTATGCACCTCCATGATACTAGAAACTCCTCTGAAATAATTGTGTGGAATTTAATTTTTCATAACATACTGATCTCCAGCCAACTGTCAGGTTTCAACTAGAAATAATTCCTAACAATACCTCTAGACCCCTTTCAGTTTCTCACATCCCGTCCTTCACTGAGTAAACTACTATCCTTCTTTTTCCCCTTTTTCTTTCTCTTCCCAGAAGTGACACTGCAGTATTCATTTACATATAAAATTCACAGAATACTTGTTGTATAAAGTTATTTTATTTGTTAACCTATATCTAAAATAGTCATTCACACAGCTTTGGTATATTCTATTGTATACTTAACTCCACTCTCTCATACCTCAGTTTTAAATCTGCCACCCCTTTCCCACCTACCCTTTCAAATGTTGTAACAATTCATTAAATTCTCCTGGACTCCAACACAGTTCACACCATGTTCGTTTGCTTGTGAAGGATTTATTCCAGAAAATTTATGCTTGTCATTATTTTCTCCACCAAGTAATTGTTCCTTATTGTATATAATTATATATATACATATATAATCTGAAATAAACATTTTTGAAATCACAACTTAGACCACCATTTTAACTTAATGTGTGTGTGTGTTTGTGTATGTGTTTGTGTGTGTGTGTGTGTATAATAACTTGTAAATGGCTTTCTTACTGCTTTACAGTTGTTTATGGCATAACAACAGGATTTGGAAAGTTTGCAAGAACAGTCATTGATTCTGATAAGCTGGAGTAAGTATAACTTACCATATTCATATTAAAGATATTTACCACAAAATTTTAGACATACCTGATTTAGATATGTATTTAATGATACTGCTAGAAATTTCAAAATCAACATTTTGCTCATAAAATTTTCTTGTGATTACCTTATTAGCATTGTAAGATATGTTAGAGATGCCTAGTAATTCAAACTGCAGTGTTTTTTTTTTTTTGTGTCATTGTGACATTTTGTAACTCTCACACAGAGGTTGAAATATACATGCTATTTCCTTTGCAAAACCATGTTTCATTGGTGAATAATAGAACCCTAAATTAATTGGTAACTAAGAGTTATTCTGTTTTTCATTATATATGAAGATAGTATGAAAGTTATAGATTTGGTGAATAATTTACTTCTGTAATCAGATGGTCTAGATCAGTGTTCTAAAAGTGGGGTACGCAAACCCCTAGGGGTAGATCATAGGGGGTTCGCAACAAGATTTACCTAATGCAAAAATGGTAACAATTTTCAATGAAAGCTTCACGGGTGTCCAGCCGGATGGAGTCATTCTTTGACTCCATCTGGCTGGACACCCATGAAGCTTTCATTGAATCAATACGCCGGAAAGTCTCCAGTTACATAGGTCACAATTTTGGTTAAGGGGGTTCGTCATTATCTGGGAAATTTTATAGGGGCACATGGTTGAGCTAAAAGTTTGAGAAACACTGGTCAAGATTATTTGTGTAATCTGTTTCCTTGTGACTTTTGAACAGCCAGGTTGATTTGGGGCCTGTATATAAATTAGGTGATAGCAGGTGAGTTGATGTAAAAGACATGTTGTTTTATATTCGGTATGTCCAGGAAGGTATATGGTTAATCCAATGGTAAAACTGAAGGGAGTGGTCATGGCTGAATGCACGCTGCAATTTTTGAAATGAGGTTTATGCCGGGAAATTATGGGCTTGGTGATTTAAAAGAATATAGAAGTAATTATTATTGAGCAGTATGTTTTTAAGGTTGAGTAGTCTGATGAATCACATGCAAGGTGTATTGTAAACGATACAAATTTCAAGGAAGGTATATAGAAAGCTGTAACTACAATAATGGATTGGGTAATGAACTTGAGACCAGAAAAGAGCTATTTGATGGATATGGTGCTTCAGTTAGTTGTAGACACTTCTGGAAGGGAGTTGTATGATGAGTGAGTTATACAATGAGAGATTTGGTTTTGTAAAAGATCTGCAGTGTGGGAAATCAAGGGTTCTCCATTAGAACAGGCATCTCTGCCATATATATGGTTATGTTATGGGGAAGGTTTGGTGTGCTAATAATGATAAATGTCAAAGTGGAGGTATTGATGGAAATTAGTGGACCTTATGTGGACAGTATCATGTAGGCTACCTTTCTACAGGGAATAATTCACATCTGGGAGGGTGATATGTGTGTTAGTGGGGGTAGGTCCACGTGAGGGTAATGGAATTACTATTATTCATAGAATTCTTAAACATTATTTTCCATTCCCTTCATCCACTTATCCTGTGGGCTTCCTTGAGATCTCATCCTTTCCAATTAAGAATTTTGTGTCCTTTTATCACTCATCTTCTTAATGTTTCTTTACAACTACAGTCTTGATCTTTCAGTTCTATTCTATTTAGGTTGATCTTTAATTGTCTTCCTCACATGCTCATTCCTCAACATGTTCAGCCTAATTACAACAATCCTTCTCCTCTAAAACTTCAATGCCTGAATTCTACTAATATATATATCTCTCTCTCTTTTCCAAAATCCACGCAGAACTACATGCTAGCATTGACACTGTAATCATTTTGCACTTCTGTGGCTTCTCCTTGCTGCAAATCAGGCCTCTGACACTTCTGTAGAATTCCTGTGCCCTTTTATACTTTTATTTATTTCCTTACTGTTTCTCACATAATTTTTATCACAATTTCCAAATACGTGAACTCTTCCACAATCTACAGTGTCTTACTTCTGCATATGACACTCCAATTATTCCCATATATCTTTTTTATTTTAACTACTACTACACTTTTTTGTGCAGAAAATTGCATTCTATTTTCACTACTAGCTGCCATGTACCCAGCTGTTCTTACACTTCTAACTCAGTTTCCCCAAACCATCACATTTCCTGCAGAAATCCTGGCTTTCATTTTTGCCTCACCAATCTTCCTGGCCAAGTTCTCTATTACTCCATCCAAAACAGCGTGAGAACAATCCCCTGCCTAATATGAACCATTTTGTTCTTTCAAAACCCAATTTCATACAACTCAATCAATCCCTTGCTAACTAATTGTCACGTTGTACAATTCCTAAACTTTTTCTCTGCAGATGATGTCATATGCTTTCACAACGTCCTGAAATGCAATGATTAGGTCTTTCCCATCCCCATAGTACCTCTCTTGCAATTACCTTACTACAAAAGCCCACTGCTGAACTTCTTGAGCTGAAGCAGTACGGCTTTTCTATATCTTCTCACATATTTTTGCGGATTGGCACAAAAGAGTGATGCCTCTGTAATTTTAACATTTCCTTGTGCCCTCCACTCTTCTGGGACCATTTTCCTTTTCCACACAAATCTTGTCACTCTGTATAACCACTGTATTCCCACAGCACCTGCATCTCTTATTATGACTACTAATGCATCATCCATTGCAAGTGCATTGCCACCTTTCATTTTCCTTAGTGCCTCTTAAACTTCTCTCTATGTAAATTCTTCTACGCTCCACAATTGCCAGCTACTGTAATAGTTGTTTGTTTCCCTACCTTTGTTGTCTGTCCCACATTTAATAGGTCTTCAAAATATTCCTTCTATAGTAACTTCTTCAGATCATCCATGTTCTCAACTATATTTCCATTACCATCCATATTCTTTTCCCACTCAATTCTTCATTTTATTTTATAAGTTTTATATAGAAATTTGATATTGTTTTCACTGTCATTTTCTAGTATTTATGTCCATTTTTCAAACCACTTCTTCTTGTGCCATCAATTTGTCTTTTTTTAAATAGTTTTTCTGTCTTCTATGGTTCTAACTTTGAGCAATTCTCTAATAGCTCTGTTCTTCTGTATGCTTCCTTACATGCAAAATTCTCTTTCTTTCCCCTTTGTGCTTGTTCTGTCAACTGTACCAATGTACTATACGAATCCTCCCATTCTTCCTTCACTGTCTTTACTTCCACCATCAGCACTCTCTTTCTCTTTGATGCCTGATATTCCATCTTGGGTGTTACCTCCTTCAGCTTCCAAACCTCGAGTCTTCTTTCATGCTTAAACTGTGCCATTCTATATTTTTACTCCTTCAAGCTGATCGTTAATAGCTAATCAACACTGTAGAAGGCCTCAGAATGTGTAACTTTGATGTCCATTGTTACAGAACAGTGACAGGCTGCTTATTCTCATTACCCTGCTATTGCGGTAAGGATGAATATTTTTGTGGAGTTTAATCTAAATATAACCTTCTTAATAAAATAAGTTCATTGCAGAAATACAAAATATTAAGATTTTTACTGCTCGTGGTCGCCACCTACATACTGAAGGAAAAATACCTCATGTATTTGAAAGTGAAATGCTGGAGTCAAGCAGGTTATTATTGACAGGAAAGATGAAAGATTCAAACACATGTTTTGATTTTAGTAATGCTAAACTTCATTAAACCCTTCATACACCACCACTATTAATGAAAGTCTATATTGACCATTAAACAAAATTCTTTTCCAAAAATTACAAATTGTAAATTGAACACAGAAATTCTCCATTCTTCAGCTCAATATGGCATATATAAAGGCCATTTCTAACTATGTTGCAAATATTAATGAAATATTCTTCGTCTTCCAGCTATGTCAAATTGTTACATTCTTGCAACGTTTCAGTGGATACTATCTCCACTCCCACACTGGCATAGTAATTGTTTATTTCTGCAGTGTCATGGAAACAGTAAAAAACAAATGCCAGATTCTCTAACTTGAGAAAAAATGTATGATGATATTACTTTATTTTATGAAAAGTATTCCCCTAGATGTTTATGATAATTTCAACACTTTCTTGGCATTCAAGATAATTTCAAACATGAACTCACAGAGCAAACTCGTACAGCGTTAATTGTTACAAAATTAAAGGCAGACATCCCACTGTCTGATCTGAGGGGATTTTATAACCTCTCTCCAACCCATATCATTTGGTGCCACATACAATGTGACCTTGTCTACACCTCCTGAACAATGACATTTGAAAAATCTCTTTCAAATACCTTAGAAATTTTTCAGATTAAAGAAGAATTAATTTAATCAACTCTCTTCACTTATATCCTCTTCTATGACATTATTAAAGTTATAAATCCACTATTTTCTTCCTTTGCTCCTATCTACTTCATTCACATTGGACATAAGCTATATTTCCTTATACTTAGTATCCTCTTCTTTAACATGATAAAGATTACAAATCCAGTATTTTATCCTTCCACTCCTCTTTATTCCATTCAAATCAAACCATCAGCTCTCTTCCCTCAAAATGTTGTGCGATTACAGATTATAACAAGAACTGACTATGCCCAGCCCAAAAAGAAGCTATCATGTTCTGGTTCTAATTAAAATGATTTTACAATGTTTTTAAATCCTTACAATATTTCTAAAACCTTCTAAAAGCAAGGTAAGTTATTATAAGTCATTAAACATACTGAACTTAGCCCTGCAATATTTATTTAAATACAGACATACAGTATATCTTCAAATTATTGCCTCACTACACCATGAGCACTTTCCTCATACAACATAACCAGTCACAGATGCCCGTCTCCTCTGTATAAACAGATCAGAATTAGTTATAAAATTTAATTCAATCATACATGATATTAATTTCATTTCTGTTTTATTTTTAAACACTTTGGAATATTCATGTGTCATAAACAAATTTTCATTCACTCCAAATGGTGAATAAAAATGCTCAAAAATCAAATGAAGTAAAAATATTGCATAGGCATGTCATGTCGCATAAACAGTCTGTTTATTATTATATATATATTATATATATATATATAAAAAACATGTTTGTTACATTGCCAATAAATGAGATTTTCACCACCGTGTTGTCAGTTTAATGACTGACATTATTTTTCTGTGGACTCATTTATTTTTATTATTTGGCAACTAAATAAGAGAGCAAATAAAAAGCCATAGTGCATCAAAACTGATGATAGACTGTTCAACTGCTCACGATTTATCAAATAAGCTTATATGAGTTGACATTCACTTGAATTTTAGGAACTGTTATTTAAAAGAGTGATGAGTTTAACAATACATAGTAAATGTTTCATTCATCCTAGAACATAATTCATTGTGCTTCATTCATAGTGGATAGCAAGTACTCCAGCTGTAAGATCAGTATGATTATTTCTACATAAAATCAGCTACTTCCAGAAAAATATCTGAATAATTTGTTAATCATTATTGATATCACAATTATTTGTACCATTTTAGGGATACTGTAACTAATGAGGGTATGTTCAATAGTGTTATAAAAATTGTTTAATGTTCTTGTCTGTCTTCAGTTGTGTATACCTTCCTGATTTATGGTTTCACTGCAAATGTTTCATTATTATATATTTACAGAGAGCTGCAGTACAATTTAATACGATCACATGCAGCTGGTGTTGGAAATCCTTTAAATCCTGATAAAACACGAATGCTTCTGGCTCTTCGAATAAATGTTTTGGCAAAGGGCCATAGTGGAATATCTTTGCAGACTTTACAACATTTGATTGATGCTTTTAATGGTAAGAAATAATACCATTCCTTTTTACTTAACTATATGTATTAACTACAGTTTGAGACAGAATCTCAGAAAATGTATTTGCTGCCTGGGTGATGTCGCATTATTGTATATGAAGCCTATGTTTCAACTGTCATACTGCTGTCATCTTCTTGGGCAAAACTTCATTATACACCAGTGTTTGGTGCTGCTATATACCCATATAATGCTACCCATCTAGAGAGTTCAGTCCACCTGGCCAATTGTGATGCCCTACACATCACTTGTTTCATTTGTCAGGTGGCACAATATGATAGGGGGCAGCATATGATCTGCTCCATCAGCACCAGAAAATGATATGTGTCATGAATCGTAACTCCATTATCTTAATTTATATTATCTGGGAATTTGGCAGTCTATAATACCTTCTCTACCCTCCTCAGCCACCAATGATACTGTCACAATTTCATTTTAATATTCTCGATTTCGGTGTTTTGGGTTTATGGTCTCTTTATTTACACTTTGGGGTAAAAAATGTTTGTGGACACCAGAGGCACCCTTATATTAAAACCCCATCCAGGTTCTTATGTTCCATTGAGGGAGCATTGTTTTAATCACCTGCGTGAGCAACTGCATGGTTTTCCTCAGCTGATCTTCAAGTCTGTACTCATTGTTGCAGCAACGGTGCTGAGGTTAGTCCGCTGCATTGGTTGTAATGGATAGTTTTCGGCAGTTTGGTTTAAACAATGTTGATTGTCTCATTTATCCATGGTTAGGGTGGCTAGTTTGGTTTGTTGATGGTTTCTCTGCTCTGTTTTGTCCTTTTGCTGATAGGGTGCAGCTGGGTTGTGCTTTGCTTCTCTCCATGTCTGTTTGAAGTTTCCTTCTTATGGGGCACCAGACATAGTAGGCCACATGGTTGGCGCCACACTTGGAGCATGTCGGTGCCGCTTCGGGCAGACATGAACAGACTAGGACACATTGTTGGCCCCCAGCGTTGCACACACCACACACAATTGCTTCAATACTTTGTCTGGTGCTGGAACCCTTGACATCAGAAGCATTGGAATGAGGTAGTTACAGTTCCCTTCTTCCATTGCTTGGACGTGGTGTCTTCCTAATAAGACCGTGGTTGAGACTGAGGGTTCAGTCAGCTGAAGAGTGTACGCCTTATGTTCCATGGTGAAATGGGTGCTTTTCTGTTGGATGATTTCCTCCCACCTACTGGTACGTCCTCCGATGGTGTTGATTCTGGAAGGTCATCTTCTGTGGGGTGCTGTGTGGTGCCTTGTTGTACCAGACTGAACTGGATGTTGCCATACAATGGATGATTTCTCCATGCTATTTGATGTATAATTGTGATTGTGCCCTTGAAAACTGTACGCTACAGCATGTCCCTCTCTCTAATGTAAACCCTGCCACTCTCATAGACCCTGCTTAACTGTAGTGGGGAAATTTGTCCTTAACCTTGACTAGCGAGTTACTAGTTTTGCTTTGCACTTTGTAAACATGTTTGATATAGACTTTTTTTAACAGCTTGCCAATTCTATCAATTAATTCTTTTAAATAGGGCAGACCTGCTACTTGGGTTCTTGAGTGGTGAATTGGAGGTTCAGGGTTCACAGCATTAACAGCCCTCTGTGATATAGTTGTACGCAGAGCCCTTTTAATAAGCAGTTTGTGGTATTAGTTGGCCCTAATGGTGCCTCCAACTCTGCAGATAAACTTTCATTGCTCGGGTGCACAGGGTCATGAGGACAACTCTTTTTGTTGCTGGATGGTGGTGCAACATGACATGAAAATATCTGTTACTGGGTGTAGGCTTCCATTAAACTGAATGTCCTGGATCATGTTTTCGCTTTTGGTTACTAACACATGTTTTTTTTACTTAAACCTTTACATCTCATCGAGGTCATTAGAGGCAGCTTGGGTCTGGGTACAAGGAACAGGAAGGAATTCGGCCATGGCCTTTTGAAGGAATCATCCCAGCATTTGCCTGGAGTGGTTTGGGGAAACAATGGAAAACCCAAATCTGGATGCCCGGACGAGGATTCAAACCAGCGTCCTCCCGAATGTGAGGCCAGAGCATTAACCGATCACCCACCATGCTTGGTCCTAACACATCTAGGAAAGGCAGCTGCCATTTTTCTCCCATTTCCAAAGTAAATTTGACTGTGGGATGTGCGTTATTTGTATAATCAAGAACCTCATCAAGGGCTCTCCGTCCACGGGGCTACACAATGAAGGTGTCTTTGACATAAAACAGCCAAAGAAACAGTGCCACAACAAAGTGCTTGCTGGGAATTGTCGATAAGCAGCTATGACCGATCTCTAACTGTTGATGTAGCCTACAGGGTAGGTTGTTATTTATGTTCATCGGTTACCATGTAGTTATTAACCTTAACTAGGAAAGGTAGGTGTTTCAAAATAAAGTCACTGTAGTCTCAGAATATTTTAACCATCACAATATTCTTCAGAAAAATTGTATAAAGTCTGTGAACAATCTATAGGAATTGGTACTTCTTCTCCAAAACATTGACTGCAGGTTTGGATTAATGAATCAAGCAAGGTCAACTCCCATAACCCTTTAACTGAATCAGCTACATGAGCGTGAAGAGCCTATAGCATGCAAATCCACATTTTTCAAAGATGGATGCCGAAACTGACTATATCCTGTATCGCCTACTGCCTCATCCCTACATGTGATGGCAAAACTGTCCTTAAGCCTAGCGTGGCTTCTGGTCCAAACTCTCACAACTGACTCACCCCTTCTCCTACTCTGGGAAGTTTTTTTTTTTATATCCGAGGTCTGGGAACCACCTTGCTTCCTAGTTTCCCATGAAATCTCCAGATCTTTTTGGAATAGTTTTATTACTCCCAATCAACTTGAAATTTTTATGATGTCTAGTCCCAGGTCTATATGTCAAAATCAATCCTAGTTCAGATTTTTGTATCTCTAATATTTTCACCATCAAAAATTAATTTGGTAGTGAATTTTGAAATGCACATTCAGAGTTTTTAAGCTTTTGAGCTGAAACTGGATTTAAAATGATCTGCTGAATTATCTATATCTTCTGATGTATAAATCTGCCCTGTTACAAATTTCTAACGTGGTGCAATGTAAAATGTGGGAATTAATACATCGATATCTCCTAAAGTTTAAAGCTACTGAGCTGAAATTTATTTTAAAATGACTCTACATTAAATTTCCTATGAGATAGTGATACTATCCCACTACAATAATGTTTAGTTATTTTCCTCCCAAATTCAGGGCCGGCGTTAGGGGGAGGGGGGGTCAAAAGTACCCAGGACAACTGGCTGATTGGGGGCCCGAATACCAATTTATCATTTTTTTGCATTTTTGCATTTTCTGCATTTTCACATGTGAAAAATTTGGTTTTTCATGTTGGAATTGAGATGGTATCTACATCAATGGAATCCTATAGAATCACCACAGCCCTTTGTCTTTAATTGCCAGAAAGTCCACATGGTGACTGTAGCTCAGCTTGGATAGGACTTTGCTTGTATCAGAATAAGACCAACCATCAGATCACTTGGAAGAGTAGAACACAAAAACCACCCCAAATATCTGGGAGTTACCTTGGATTGAGCCCTCACTTTTCGTCATTTATCTAACACTGCAGAGAAAATGAAGACCCATGTGAACCTTGTAAAGAAACTGGCTGGTACGTCATGGGTTGCTGGTGCCCATGTTCTTCATGGAGCAGTCCTTGGCTTGGTTTTTTCCACAGCAGAATACTGTTTGTCACATAACCTTACTTATGACAGTATACTTTCAAAAACAGTTCAAAGGGTCCTTAACACACTTAAAACCAATAACAGATCATTTTAGAAGCATTTTCCAGTAGTTTGAGAGTCAGAAAACATGTTAGTAAGGAGAGTTTGAGCTATTTTGTAAGTTTTCGAAAATACTATAAAGAAATTTAAACATTTTTAGAAGCCTTTTGGCCACATTCATTTTCAGAGGTGTAAAATGAGATAACAATTCAAATTAGATCCAACACTTGCATTTTAGAAGATTATATTAAGAAAATATCATGAAATTGGTGATCTTGCAAGCTCATGGAATTTATTGCACAATTAAATTTTTTCACCTAATTTTCAATGTACAGCTAAGATTCAGAGCTCAAAATGTTCAGCATAAGATAATACACAACATATTAAAATATAGAGTCAATAAGTGAAAAGAAAGTATGTTTTTTTAGACAAAATAAGAGATTTCGCTGACTCTGCAATTCAACATTTCTGCAGACATACAGATCTGAGGGCATAGAAAAGACATTTATATTGAAGAGAAGCTTTCACTGAACACTTGGAGTGATTTTTGTAAAGATTCCAACAATATATAAGCCGTAAAAGGGAAATTAAGGTTTGAAAATAATTGCTGCTACTAAGCATTATTTTGGAAACAAAGGATTGGCATTAAGGGAAATAGATAATGAGGAAATAATATTACCATCAGATAGAAAATTTAATTTAGTAAAGATTGAGATATATTACAGATCGGTAGCACTCATATAGTTGGAGATAATGAACATACAAGTTTTTAGCTGACTTTGCACTTATAGTCAAAGTCGATTTTCACCATCAAATGCATTTGGGAACTAGACGTGTTATATGTCAAAAGTTGAGGAAATTTTTATACAACAATTTGATAACAGAATCATTTCACAGACTAACGAATTGTAGGGATGGTGACAGAGTAAAGCTTTTATGACTTTAACTCGAAATACACAAATCCTATGAGAAAAATTGTAATAACTAAAACTGACATTTAAAATATGCTTCATAACATATCAAAATTTCAGACTTATCGGAATAAAAATAAGGTTTCCCTTTGTCAAATCAAGCATCTGCTGAGTCAGCTGGCCCAATATGAATATAAGGAGCCTCCGCTAGCTTAGGCGGACAGCAGTAATTTGGCAGAAATTGAACCGAGAGGATGGCGTGTTGGTTGGTCGCGTAGATGTAGAAATTTTAGTAGTGACGTTATAATGGTGCGGGGTCAATCTTCCTTCGGGATGAACTTTTAACTTTCATCTAGTGGTCAGGAGGAAGTTGCTTACTGTGAGAGGATGGTTTAACCTGTAATCATTTATTTCGGGTAGAAGTCTGATGCTTTTCTTTTAGGCCTACGCTGGTACCGAATTTATGTAAGATCTTTTGAAAAAAATATAATCTGGAATTAATCAGGAAGTCTGAAGTTGTGTTTTAAGAACAGACCTTTATCCCTTGTGGTAATTACGAGGGATTGGTGACCATAAATAGCATCACTTAAGGGTAACCGACACGATCATAGTTGAGACAAGCTGCTGCAAGCTACAACCCCGAGCAAGCAACAGGTTTTACATGTTGCTCTACATGGCTTGGTAGTGCTCATACAGCCAAAGTTGATACCCAGCTTAACACTGCTATGAGAACAGTGAGAGGTGTCAGTAGGTCTACCCCAGTATCCTGGCTGCCTGTACTTTCCAACATTCCTCCACCACATTTGAGGAGAAAATCGATATTGTTTAGAGAACTGGATGGAGTGGACAAAAACAACATGATTTGGCTGCATGGTAACATTCTTCACCTGGTTTTCATATGATTAAAATTGAGGAGACCTATCTGCACGCAAGCAGCCAAGCTCAGAAATAACAACTTTAACTTGTATGAAGAGTGGAGAAAGGAGTAAGAAGCCAATAGCCCATACAAGTGTGGGCTTATTAAAGATCTGACAATCTGTGTTCCAGGGTATGACTTGCCTAGCCATCTTTGGTGTCAACTGAATAGATTTTGCACAGGTCATAAATTGTGCAATGCAACTGCACATAAGTGAGCTCTCCGCGAAGATGCGTTGTGTGACTGTGGTGGTATCCAAACTGCTGACAACATTGTGATGATTTTCCAAAAAAAAAAAGACAATTTGGAGACCTACTCACACTGCATCAAGCAAAAGCGTATATAAGGGGGGGGGGCCTGCCCCCCCCTGAAATAATGAATATAAACAAAAAAATAAGTACCATAATCTGAATTATTGTAATGAATCATGCACGAAACAAGTAAAATATATTATTACTTTTACTTTTTTTTATTCTAATGACTTCCATACTTATACTTTTTAATTTATACTGTTAAGAAATGAATCTGACATGTGCAATAATTCATTTGAATCGCCCGCCGAACCAAATAGTGCGCGTATAGTTCTCTTGTGCTCCGTTGCATGTCATTTTTTTTCAGTTCCGAAAGATTACTCGCAAGTGAGTTGATGTGCCATCTGCTTATATGTTCATGTTCTTGATCATATCGACAGTACATGCTTTTGACTGACTCATTTGTAGTCTTGGCAGACGAAGAGTGGCTCCCACCACTTTCGTGTTCACCATCATTTTTGACGGCCTGTGTTTATAGAGCTGTAATTTACTTTTTGATTATTTTAATAAACACTTTTCTCTTCAATAAACAAGATACTTTTTCCAAATTACCAACAAAATATATATTGAAGTGGACCATATGTGAACCACAGTCATAATGAAGAGGCAAGCTTCTATTCAAAACTCTTTTGCCAAAAATCCAAGTGTCAATAAGCCTGTTGGTGATAGTCCTGAAGTCGGTAGTTTTAAGAAAGGACAAAGTGCAAATACGTCTGATGGTGACAATGCTGAATTTGGTTGCATTGGTAGAATTGCTTCTTGTGATGTCCCTACTTCGAGCTCAGTTAATGTATTTACAGTTATGGATGATAGTAGGCCCAATCAAGTAATGAAAAATATCAATGATATTGGAAACTACTGTCAAAATAATTCCATTCAGTCTTTCATAAACGGAAAAAAAAAAAAAAAATTGTTAGAAAATGTTTGGAAACCTCAGCCTTGGTGCATATTTCCCACCATCACTAGTTCAAACCATACTCGATCTTTTCAAATGAAGTGTATAGAAGATATTACGTAGTTAGCTTACTCAGAGGAAAATTCGGGATGTTTTTGCAAGTACTGCGTGTTTTTTTCCCATACTAAAAATTTAGGGAAAGGAGATCACCAAATAATAGGGGCGTAGGTTTCTCAGGGTTTTACCAATTTAAAAAAAGCCAGGGAAAAGTTTAGCAAACATGAGAAGTAATCCTATTATAAGAAATCTGTTTTGATCACTGAGAATATAAAAGCAATAGCTAAGAACAAGGCTGAAAGTGTTATCAATCAAGTAAATGCTCAAAGAAGGCTGAATATTGAGAATAATAGAAAACGGCTAATCCCTATAATACAAACAATACAATTTTGCGGAAGGCAACAAATAGGTCTAAGGGGTCATCATGACTCTGGAATAATAAGCCTTGAAGAACCGGACCGAAATGATGGGAATTTTCAATCGTTGTTGAGATACCAAGCCAACAGTGGAGATAATATTCTTAAATACCAGTTAACGACTGGTGGTGGGGAGACAATGTACACAAGTTCTTTCATTCAAAATGAACTTATTAACACATTTGGTCACATAATACAATCACAAATTGTAGCCTATCTTTCCCCGATGGGTAGAAAGGCACTACTCAGTAATTTTATTTAAAGAAATTTTGGGTTGTGATCACATCTTTTCCCCACCATATGTCTCACTTCTTACATGAATAAGGTTTCTCACCAAAATATTGTGCAATTTATTTGTTTTTGTATTTTTTACGTGTTTATCTCGCCCTCCTGCCTTCATGTGTGGTAAGTGACGGGTTATTTTTCCCTATCCTATCTAATTTTTAAACATTTCAACTGTATGATGTAACTTTCCTTCAAATGGATACTAATTTCTGAACAGTTTTATCTTAATTTCTCATTGCACCAGAATAAAACATACATAATTTTCATGACCATGGGTTGCATTCCATTAAATTTTTTTGTATTCAATGTAATACTATCTTAAATTTATCAGTTTGCGTACCAAAATTTTTCTCAGAACCACAAGTTAAATTGAATCGAATTGCATATTATATGTAAAGCCAGTTACTATCTTAATTCAAGTGAGAAATCAGTTTTTACAGTTTTCAAGATAGTAGTTTCTGTTGTGTTAGTCTCAAGCATTCGCCTGGAGTAATATTTAAAAAATTTGTAATAAATCAAGAAAAAAATTAGAGACTTTAAGTTCACACAGTGATCATTTTTAAATATGTAGATTTGTTTAAAGATACTTTCAAATTGATAACTTTAATAACTTCTGAAATGTTAATTAGTTAGATTCTGTTTTTGGATTATGAATTTTATTTCACCCTTTTGACATTAGTAAACATGCTTTGCTTGATAATAAATGAAAGAGTAGCTCTTTAAGAGTAAAATAAAGTTTATTTTAGTTTAGTAACAACAAAATTAAGAAAGTTATTAACAGGTCTTAGTATTCGCATTAAAATAATTTTTTACAACGAAACAAAGTTACAGAATTTTTTTTATAAGTATTAAAGTTGACATTTTTTATAATATCTAGAGATTCTCAAAATTTCAGAGTGAAAGGATTATTTTAGTTGTCAAAGCCAAAATATTTAATACCAACTTTCAAGTGTGAGAGAAGAATCTGATCAGATTTCCAGCACATTCTCATGTGAGGCATAATTATTTCACCATCCCACTGTCTGGTAGCATAAATATCCACCCAGAATTTTCCTTGTCCTCACTCAGTCACACAGTCTTCCAGATACAGTAAGCGCGCACTATGTAGCTCAGTCGGCCAGCAAGTTTCATATCGAGCACTACGGTGCTACCGTATTATTTTGGCACGATTTAGGCTCGCTTATTCTTCAGTTAGAAAGTAACCATGTATCTATGAAGCAGTGATTTTTTCCATGAGGTGCCTCGGGATAACATAAGTGTCGGTTGTGGACAAACAAATTAACCTTTAGAAGCATGTGTTCAATATTGAAATGATTCCATATGATAGTTAGTTGTACTTTCAACTTTGGGGTGTGGTATGGCTTGAATTGGTTAACCCTTTAACTGCTACGGTTCGGCCGGCCGAGCCCTCGCTGAGTGCGGCTTTGTTTACGCCTAAGCTGTTTACCTGCGCTGGAATGCCGCATTAGACCGGACCGCTGTGTGCTGAATACATCTGGAGCGTTGTGTGTGGAGTTCTTCTGCTGTCGCTCTGCGATTTGAAACCGCAGATACAAAATAAATACAGTTAATATAACATCTAAAGTTTTTAAACCACTTCATAGTGAAAATATAGTGTGAATTGATTCTCGCGTATCTGTTGGTCTCATCAGCATTAGATATCATATGATATTCCGTTAGAAATATCAGGAAAAATGACAAACTGCTGGAATGTTAACGTAATTCACACTTGTGTCCTGCAGCTTAATCGACAAGCACATGCTGTCAAACACGTCACTAAAGCATTCTCTTTTTCCACACATTTCGCTCGAACAATCTGTAGCTTCAAACTCTGAAAAATGGTCATTTTCCACTAGCTGATGTACACAGCTTAGGAAAATTACATCGAGATCCTGTCGAAGGGTTATCACTGTCATCCATATTAAAGTGATTATATTCACTGTCGCTTCTAGTAATAATCTCCATGATTTCTTCCGCGGTACAAACACGACGGCGTATTCTGGAGGACGATGGTTCAAATCCCCGTCTAGGCATCCAGATTTGGGTTTTCCATGGTTTCCCCAAATCACTCCAGGTGAATGCCGGGATGCTTCCTTCAAAAGGCCATAGCCGAATTCCTTACCATTCCTTGCCCCCCCATTCTTTAACATCTCTAAAAACCTCGCTGTTAAGAGACGTTAAGCAGTTAAAAAAAATAATGACTGTATGCCATTTTCTCAGCGAAAACTAAAAGGAAAAGAGCAACACAAATTAGATCGCAGCTGCCAATGCTCAAGGGCCGAATGAGGAAAACAACTAACCACCCTGGGTGGAAATATGGCTTCATAGCCAGGCCGCTAAGAGGCTAGCGTGTTAACATGTCTGGAGTACAGACAGGGCGGCGAGGCGGCGCGTGTATACACGTCTGGAGCACCTGGGCGCAGTAGTAGCCACGCACGTTAACGCGTCTACAGCAGTCAAAGGGTTAATCTGTCTTGCAACTTTATCTTCAGAGAATATGTCTGATAAAATTACAGTTTGTGACTTTGCAAAATTTTCGAGAATATAATAGACTTGTGAACATTATTTTAACCACCTTTCCTTAGTTTGGGGTTTAACGAGCTAAGTGGCAACCAAGTACTTTAACAAAGCCAGAGCTGAAAATATCCACAGTCACAGATGAGATTCAAGGTTTTGCACCCACCCCGCTGTAAGCTGGAGTCTCACAACATCAAATACAAACATTTTGCCCACAGGAACAAGGGATTAATAAACAACCAGTAGTGTTTGCATGAATCATGTTCTATGAAAAATTATTAGTCATTATTTCTCATGTTTTTCAACACCACATCAAAATGAAACACTTTATTTTAATCACAGAATAAGCATTAATAGAAACACCGTAAAAATTGGATCAGTTGTTGTTTTTTTTGTTGTTTTGTTGTTGTTGTTGTTGTTTTTTATATATGGCATTCGATGAAAAATTGGTAATAATTTGGTAGATTTCTTAGCTTTTGTAAACACATAAAAATGAAATTATCAATTTTACCCATATGAACATGGTTTGTAGATTAATTGAAATACCATTAAAATCCAACCATTTGTAGTTGCTACTTGGTGGGTGTTCTTTTCTTTATGATGTTTCAATGTTGAAGGTCCCAATGTTCCAAAACTCAATTCTTTCCTATACTTTGTTCTCTGCAATATTTAATTTAATTAGACCGGTCGCCAACCCATATGGTTCTAATAATGGGATTTTCCAATGAAGGGTAATATCAAAAGATTGTTCTCAACACAGATTTTAAAGTCCAGTATTTTATTGTTCAAAGTTCAAAGACATCTTTACTCTGACAACAGGAATTGTTACCAGAAAGACTTCGTTCCGAAAATTGCAGATTAATGCCACGATAAGTATCTACACTCCTTTCAGACACAATAAAAGTTCACTCCACTCAAAACCTCAGATGAAATCATTCTAATTGACAAATTTAAATTAGGGAAAAGGAGTTTGTTAAGTCAATGATCCATTTCAATATTATAGTTTGCTGTCTACGAATATTCTAAGTCCGGTTCTTCATGACTGGTCTATGCTACTCGACACCACGTGATACAGACCCTGCTGTCCTTGACCATAACGCCCGCCCACACTTCACACGCTCACCCTCTAACCTGTTTGAGACTAATGCGGCCGAGGTCACGCCTCTGGTTTCTTATATATAGACTCCCCCAAGCTACGCTATCCCTGATGGATTTTTCCACTCCATCTGGTGTCACTCTATGCTCTCTCTCTCTTTCAAGCCCGGCTCACAAAGGCTTCTCCCCCAATTTTTTCCGATTTTCATGATACCTTGTAATAACATAGAGTTCAACATTTTAAGCATTTTCTATCATTATAAAATTTTTAATATCTGCTCTCCTATTGTTGTTATTAATTTTCGAAGTTCAATAAACCTATTTTCTAGATCTAGTGTCCCAACTATTAATTGTTCTAGCGTGTTTGTTCTAATCTTCAGAAATTCTACATATTTTGACAATTATTTTGGTGTATCTCACTACCTTCTAAAAACCTTTCATTAAAAAGATATTGTCTCTCGAAGTTTTCATCCCTTCTTGGCGGCCATCATTGAATTTAGATTAAATACTTTGAAATTCAATATCTTATATTGAGAGTGCATTGTTTTGATAAAATTTCCGCCAAACTTACTTAAAAAAATTGTGCTTTTGTAAAAATAGGGTGCCTCCCAGATGTTTTGTCTAGTTTACTTGGACCTTTCTTCATTTCTACCCCTTTTATACAATCTGGTTAGCTACGATGCTTTAACAGATTTTGCTTTGAAATTACTTTTAAAATATTTCTACTCAACTCAATGATCTCAAACTGCTGTCATCAACTTTCCACAAGAAGGTCTTTGATGTATTGTAATTTTCTTTTGACTATTTATTTTATTCTCAACTTACTGTTTTTTCCTTTATTGGAGAAGTACCTTCAAACTCGTCATATTTACTCTAATTTCCTTTTGAAACCATATTTTGTACTTCTAAACCAAGATTCGATACTTTCATCCCTGTATCTAAATTCATTTACAATCATTCTTTCATACCTCTATGAACCTGCTGGCTGTTGCGTCATCACTGCCACAAAGCGTCCATGTTCGGATTTTAAGATTGTGCATAGCTTCCTTCAGAAAATTCGTATGACATTGAGACTACTACCAATGTGATTCTTACATTCTCTTATACACCTGATAGTGTTATCTTTTGGGGGAAATATCACTTTGTGTAACCTGCTAAAACCAATACCAAGCATCCTTCCTACTTGTTTTCTCAGTTGCCAATAATTCTAACTACGTTACACATTCATCATCATCATCATCATCATCCTCAACAGTTTCGAGCCTCTGGCCGGGACTGCTTCATGTACAAGGCTCTCAATTTCCTTCTTTCATCCCACCACCTCTCTGTCATCACTTTGTTCCAGCCCTCTACTTTCTTCTGTACACACTCCTCCACTTCTTTGAGCCATCTGTCTTTTGGTCTTCCTCTGGATTGTTTACCATGCATCTTAATTTCATGGATTTTTCTTGTGTTTCGTTGATCCTCCATTCTCTTTACATGTCCATACCATCTCAGTCTGTTCCTATCTACCCTTTCCTGTAGGGCTTCCTCTTTTGAGGAAAATCCAACCATTAATTTAATGTAAATGGTGTCCATCCATAAATTGTGCAAAATTTATCATGTTTACAGTATCACATCAAAGCTATCCTTATTTCACCTGCGAGACAATTGACTGTAATTTAATTGAAATCACAGTCAATTCTGCCCTACCACAATATGACCAGAAGTTTTTCATGAACCACATTCATCATAAAATTGATACCATTTTTTCTAATTTCTTTGCTTTTCAATATCACATCGAAATGAAACAAATCCTAATTTACACATATTAAATGATAGCTTCATAAAATCCAACCAGTAATTTTTGCGTGAATCCCACTTACCCCAACTTTCAGACAGACAGAGACAAATTTAAAAGTAGTTGATTCCTTATCTGTATTAATAATACCTGCCACTAGTTTTCTTTTTAATATCTCAACTCTATAGACTTTTCCTGATTAAAGTCATTTTTAATTATATGTGTAGATTATAAGGAAACTTCTTGATATCAGTTGATAAACCTTTTTTTATTTTGTTTTTTCAGCATCTTGTCTCTCATGGGTGCCTGAGCAAGGATCTGTTGGTGCCAGTGGGGATTTGGCCCCCCTAGCACATTTGGCTCTAGGTTTACTTGGTGAGGGCAAAATGTGGAGTCCTGCTACTGGGTGGGGTGATGCTGCAGATGTAAGAACTCTGCAATACATTTATTTTCACTTATGTGTTGTCACAAATCGTTGTCACAAATCATTGTGGTTTTGTATTCTGTAGCTACTGCTTAGTTGTTGAGTTATGCTACTATTTTTTTTAGTCAGTCCTAATGGAAAATGTGTTTTTAGGTCTCAGAATTTTTGTATTCAAAACTACGTCTGGTAATCAGAATTTTTTCTTATACAGTTCTAACTGCATCAAAATACTTATAAGAGGGCTATTTCAGTTCCTTCCTATGCACATGTTAATAAAGATGTAAACTAAAATATATATAAATTAAATGACATACCTCATAGTAAACATTTTTACACCGAGCTACTGATTCAGCCACATATTCACAGAATTATGAAGAGCTCTTGTTTACAAACTATAGTGTTTGTTTATATTACTGTGTTATGAGAAAGTCACACGATGAAACACCTAAATGCAACACATTTAGTGCAGAGGTATTTCTCCTTCCTGTGTAAAATTTACACTTTTTTAAAAATATTTTAACATTATTTGTTAAAAATAGTTTTCATATTATCAGTGTGAATGTAGACTTAATATGCATATACATTAGCTTAGCTGTTGATCAGGTCTAACCATAATCTACAACTGCACAAAGGATTATTCACAAATATCGTTCACTGTCATGGCATTCATTTAAGGCAAAGGTTGTTGGTTACTGCAACAATCAACATATGGCCATGTAGTTGAGGCGTTTGGAACCTAATGAACATGTATACTGTAATGCACTATATATAAAGTTTATAGAGGCATAGTAACATTTTATTATTTTATAAAAAAATGTCTCTCGTCTATAATTGCTTTATTAGTTAACTGGATTCACATTTTTCAAATTAAAAAAAAAATAATTTATAAACAAATTTTAAGCTATAAATATTACAGTGTTATTTTTTTTTTTTTTAATTTATACTTTCATGTTGGTTTATTTTCCCATTTCACTCATTCCATTCACATTACGCAATCTAGTTGTATGATAGGCCTACTGGCCTGAAATTTTCAAGTAAGAAAGAAACACAGAGAGATAATATTTTCAGATGTAACACCTTCTTCAGTGGACAATTGTGTCTACACAATGTTTAAAGTATGATGTACAAAGTTTCCAGTAATAAATATTCTAGTATAATCAGAAATTATCCACTTACAAAATTAATTAACTGTTTCAGTATTTCATATCAGCAAAGTGCATTTTGTTTGCTGATAAACTATCATTATCAAAGTAATAATGATAACATTCCTAAGAGTAAAAGTACTGAACTCAACTTCATAAGGTTGAAATTGGTTATATTCAGAAAAAGATTTCTGAGCATGGAACTTATAATCCACAAAAATAAAGCAATATAACTAAACATTTCACAACAGAACTGCTATGCCATACAGGAAAATAGTATAGCACAAACAAAAGGAATAAAAAGTAAAAATACTTTTAAAAAGGTGCAATCTAGCGAAGTTTGTTTTAGCAATCAAGTACAAGTGAGAGTATTTCTATCTCAAATTCGAGAAAAACTTTCCCTCCAATGTTTTTGCCTTTGAATAATTCATTCTTACTGTTTCTTTAATTTTACTGGCCTTTAGTTGTTAAATCTCTATCATGTTGCTTGTATGAATGGATACTTTCCTGCAAATAGATTCCCCCAAATCTATCAAGATCCATGGAAGCAATGTGTAATTTCACAGCAGACAACTCTTCTTCATCACTTGCTAAGATCTTCTTAAATCAGTAGACAGCATGGATATGCCCTGTTTTTAAATCTTTTTCTGTACTACTCTTTCATATTTGTTTCACTTTCTTATTTAGCACCATTCACAAGTAAAAGTTTGAAATTGTTTATCCTGAATAAAGCTTAAATTTATTTCTGGCAACAGATGTTAATAACTTTCTGTAATTGTAAAACTGCACACAATGTGTAAAGGACAAAACCTCATACTGGGGTAATAATATGAGTTTATCACCTTAGCTCTAACCATGTATTATGTAGCCACTGGATTATCAACTGCATGGACTTCAATCGCCCACCACTTGTCTTGATTTAAACCCTAAGCAAGGAAAGGTTAGGTTAACATCATGAAAGAAAGTTAATGCCATTGTTTAAAAGTCAAAATCCACTAGAGTATTGGAAATAATACGAGACCATTACAGTCAATGGCTATCAGAAAATTCTTCACCAATTTTAATGATTGCAAATCATAAAATGCAATCAGACCAGACCAAACCCGTATTGAAATTCAAAAATCACATATTAGTTAATAAGGTTCCACTGCACTACCAAAATCTAAGATGTCTGCCACAAAGCATGGTCTACATGTTACCACTCGCTGCCTTGAGCGCAACGCTCCACACCTACTTACGACACTGAAGAACACCAAACAACTGATAAAAAGACAAAGATGGCCATGCATATATGCTCATATGGTTTATTGTATCCCTCCACATAGTTCGAAGTCCAACTGTACAAAATAGTTCTTCAATATCAGCTAATACTGTTTTTAGCATTCTGAAAATCTATCAGTAGATAGATTTTTGTGTAATAAACATTTTATAACCTTATAAAAAGTTCTGTAACTATGATAGATTTGCCGAAAAAAGGTAATTTTAGTGATGTCACGTGATTGTTAATAATTTTGGCAGTTTTGATGCTAGAAGGTTCAAATAAAGTTTTTAGAGCTTCTAATAAAATTATCTTTCGGTTAATACCAAATATGACTAGTTCAGCAAACGTCAATTTTTTTTGGGGACGTCACTGCTCATATGATTATAATGGCTTTAAGACCTATTTTAAATGATCCTCCAGGTTTTCAAATACTTAAAAAAACTTTTAATTTCACCTGTAGCTGCTTTCTCTGCTTTGTAATTAATTTCAGAAAATAGCTCCTTCCTGGTTTCATCATGGCCATGTGCAAAATATTACAACTTCCTATTATTATAATTACAATACTGTAGGTTACTCCAAAAGTTTTACGAAATTTCGTTTAAAAGTTACTGTTTCATTTTCTGAAGATTATTTCTTCCACTGAATTTATGCGAGTGGTTTGCAATAATTATAACCTTCTACTAACACATGGGGTTGTTTATCATATTCTATTTAAATGACATTTAAACTATATAAAACTTCCTAAAATTAAAATATGTTATGCTGGAGTCCATAAAGTTAGTCCCTCATTATCAGCTGATTTTTTAATATTCCTTCTAACAACTGATTTCATGATTTTAATAGTACATATTTATGTGATAGGTTACTATACTGGGATTTTATGCTTTAAACGACTTTAAACACTTTATTATGGTTTGTTTATAACAAGATTTATTAATTTTAGGATATTTTTATTGTTCTGAAAAACTGAGAGAGTGAAGAAAAGTGTTGTGTTATAGTGAAATTATGTCGTAACAAAATATTGCATTTACAGTGATGGATTATATTCTGCTACAGCTGTTTAGGTATATTTAGAATATGATTCTTACTATTTAAGGTTGATCAATTATCTGTATTGACTGTTTAGTTAATTTTACTGCTTCTGAAAGCTGCGTAAATGGCTGTAAGGCTGTGGTATCGGGTGCTTCACTTATTCCCATTCTACTGTAAACAAACTCTATTTGTGGTTACACATGATCATTCCCAAAATGAAGACATTTTACTTTCAAAAGTTTTCTGGAATTGGTTACTTTCTCAATAAGAAAAAATATGTCCTTGATAAACACCTCATCCTAAAACTAAGAGATAACTTTTCTTTCCTGAGAATAACTCTCACTTTACCTGTGAGAACAAACTTGTTGAATGAGTCATTTGTTTTGATTGAATTGCAACTCCAAGAGTTTCAGATGCATTTCGTTTATGAATATTGTGGACCTAACTCAGTTATTAATTATTTATCAGTGCATTACTTCTGCCCATGTAGGACATAATAATCTGACAAGCAATTTTAAATATATGAGAAAACAAAACTGCCGACTCTACATTTATCAGTGAATGTAACAATGCGAACCTAATATATTTTCATTTCATTCTTTGTTTTTGTAAGTAATAAAGTACAAGTATAATTGCTTGAAGCATAATGGGGATAGAGCATTGTTGAAAATGTATATGTGTAATTGTGATTTACTTTTCTGTTTTTTTGTTGTTTTAGTATTTCAGCATGGAAACAATGGAATAGTTTCATAATAACTTTATGATCAAGCTAAGTGATAAAGAAAACATTCCAGTATATCACATTTTGCCAGTAGCTTTTGAAATCTCCTTTCTTGGTTCACTTTTCAGTAATTATTCTAATGTATTTTATAAGTTATCTCAATACTCCATCGTATGATTTTAAATACATCTGTTGAGTTTTGAAGCACATTTGTCAGAGTTATTGTTGTGGCTATTCAACTCTTCACTTTGTTTCATATTTCACTGTTCCAATAACATATTAACAAATTTTCTGATTATATAATAAACAAAAAGAAAATTCATTTTTACAATATGAAAACAAGGATAAACAAGGGTGAAAATAAACTTACCTAAGATGAAGACATGATGGCAATGGTGAACTGCACAACCTCATGTGATTCATATACATATATAGCCACAGTGAAAATTAAATCCTTGAATTCCTAAATTTCCTGAACAATGGATCTCTATTAAGTTAACATGGAACTGCTACCATACATGCATCACCTTTCTTGAAATCAGTATGGAAAGTTTCCTATAAAAAAATTATCTAGGAACATCTGTTCTCATCAAGTCAACAAATTTACAACAGTACCCACACTTTGGCAATTGCCATCTTTTACATTCCAAATGTTCCCTTCCTTATAGCCTTGTCATCTGGGGCAGACCCAACTGTTCTGATCATAAGCCCTCATTTTTGCTGTTTCTCCCTGTATCTTATAAAATTGCCCATCTCTAGTGCTACAACCTTTGCCTCATTCCATAACTTGCATCCTTCAATGCTTAAAACCAAATGCAGCCCCATTTTCCTCACCCATTTCCCTCCCAGTATCAAGTTTATCAAACTAAGCCTTTATCATTGACTAGGCTTGTTATGATTCTAAAATGATCATCTTTGTGTCTCTGAAATCCTTCCCAGTATCCATTGCTTCAGCATACCCAACCTTAATTAAATTTTGGGCAATATATTCTTACCTCTTGATTCACCCAGCCAACATATAGAAATTTTCCTTGTATTAGAATGCACTGTGAAATATATAGCATACCTACAGCATCAACTACCTGTTTCACTTTTACCACACTAATAATTATTCCTGTTATTTCAAATGCCATGCACCATAGTCTGCCACTCATATCAGCACACCTGCCTCCAGTGTACTAGTTCATATCTTGACCTCTGTGAGAGTGAAAAGCCATGGGGAAACCATTTTACACCAGCAGCCCAGACCAACCAGTGGCAGCTGATGCCAGTTCTTAAAACTCCAGCAGCCTCAACAGTTGCAGCCAAACTCTTCCATAGCTGGAGTAAATAGATTCTATACAGTCTGAGTGGCACTGCATCCTAGTATGATATGCCAAAATTTTTGCCAGCATGCTTTTACTTTCTTCTGGGGCAGAATTGCACTGCTGTTTGTTCCACACACTCTGCTAAATGGAACTAGCTTCCCATCAGTACTATATGGCATTCTAGAAAGTTTGGTTTTCTGGCCACACAGAAGAGCATAGCTGTCACATTACTCACACTTGGACAGTTTGGTGGGGGTCATGGCATGAACTGTTCTTTTTGTAACAAGGAATGCCATCCCTAACAAACCACCCAAACATGAGGCACAGGACAGCTGTGCTCTCCTGATTGGCAAGCCAGCCTAACCTTCCAGAATGTCGAACATTCAAGATGGGGAGTTAGATTTATTTTACAATGACCTAAAGTTTCGTGATGCATGACATTCCTTATTATGAAAAGAACAGCGCATACTGTGACCCTGTAAGCTAGCCTAGAATTTCAAAATTTGCAAAATGAAATTTTTTTTACAGTGTAGCTGGCTCAGGTGAATGACATGATACCGCAGCCTTTGAGTCATTTTTGGAGTTAATTCAGGGAATAAATCAAACTAAACAGATAAGACAGGCAATAAATCTAGATTAAATAGTAAATTGGAGTTCTAAATCTATCTAAACAACTGTAGAAGGACACAACATAACATCTGCATATGCGATATTTGGGTTTTGATATAATTTCGCTAAACTAAATATTTTCTTCACTTCGAGAGATATTCAGGTAAATAAATAGTCAAAAGATGATAAATTTGGTAGCAAGGAAGTCATTCTAAAAAGTTTAAAGATGTTAATAGATAAAAAGCCATTATGAATAATTTAACACATAATTACACACTTTAAAATTCAAGAAGTTGTATTTTGTGAAGATATAGGAAGTCAGTTTATAGGTAGAAAGAAACTTAATTTTTGCTTATACAACATATTGAAGTTTAGAGAGGGTTTCAATAAAGTTTAAATGTTGTTTTTTTAGGCACGATATAGTAAAGTCAGACACATGGCACAAAGAAAAATTAATCATTTGAGTAATTCACGTAAATTCAAGGAGGGAAAAACATTTTCAGAATACTCTATAATTTATTAGAAATAAAGTTTAGTAAGTCTTACTAAGAAACATGCAGTATTTTGATCAGGATAAAACAAAGTAGCAATGTTCTTAATATGTTTGAACGAGTTTTACTTCCGGGTTACATCAGCTAGAAGGGCGTTCAATTAAAAAATTACAATAAATCAGAGAAAACAGAAATGCAACATAGGCATTTGAGAACCTGTTGAATTATTTAAAGCTATTTTCAAAGTCATCATAAAATTATTAGCGGGGTCAAAAAACAGCTCTTGCATCATAATTCATATTTTTCTGTAGAAGAATAAACATGGCTTGGTTAGTATCAAATGACAGAGAATTCAATTAGATGTTGAAAAAACATTGTTTGTGGCTCATAACTGAAAAATTGGGAAAGTTATGAGTCAATTTTGGAATGACATAAAATAATTTTTTATTGCTTACCGGTTGAAGAGACAGAATTTTTCATAAGGATTAAAATTTACATTTACCTCAAGTTCTAGCTACTGGTAAAATTTCAGAATGATAGGAGTAGTGAGAGCCAAAAATGAAGAATGATTTTCCAAATTTGTCACATGAATAGACATTTACTATACCAGTTGACCTTTGAGCGCTGAGTTATTTGTCGAGAAAGCAGTGATTCTATATATATGACAAATGGGCACTTTCTGGCATCTTTTTGCTGGTGACCACTGGAGCAGAACTTTTTTGGGTCATGCTGTGTTTGGCACGAAATAGCAGTAGTGCCACATGGTGATGCAATGCAGGGGGAAGTTATTTTTATAATGTTGTAGTACAGTGGAACAGTTTCAGTTCATGTCAATGTGACTTTAAATTAATACAACTGGGTTGCATTTTAATTTAGCCACAATGGCTTTCATTACAATGTGAACCTTACTTTTCCTAACTTCTGGTTTAATCAAGCTAGGTGGCAGCTGAATGAATTTTAAAACAATCGATAATCCAATGGCACATAAGTAACACAGTTGGAGGTAAGATGATTAACTGTTTATCTAACCTCTTGAGCGGTTTAGTCCCTTATAACCCCTACACCAAATTTCTTAAGCATGAGACAAATGACAGCTCTTATTTCCAGATTGATCAGCCAGCTGAACCTCCTGGAAGCTTGAACATTCCAAATTAGTAGTTAGTTTTATTTATCAGAGCATGTAAAACACGTTACAGCACAGTTCTGCCCTAGAAGAATACTGAAGTATTTCTGCCAAATCATCAGCATTTCATAGTAGGAGGCAGTGTCACCTGGAAAGTTAGAAGCTACTAACATCAACAACTGTTTTAAAGTGAAAACTGTCAGACTCGTTCCAGAAACTATAATCCATAATGAACTCTGCCACTGGAATTATGACAGCAGGCTTCATGTGGCCTCAACCTTTAAGGCACTACTGATAAATTCATCAATATTCTTGTAGTTGTAGTCTGCATGCTGTTAGAAATGCATCAAATAATAACAGTTGTAATAATTTTTTGTGTTATTATTGACAGTATAAAGTTGCCTCACATTCTAAACATGTTGTGACTTAAGACATACCCTACTTCATGAAGAAATTACAGCTCAATAAAGAATTAAAACCATTTGTGCTTCGTGTACTTTGCATACACAAAGCAAGCCTCAGCAATGATGAGTATCAGGTTGAAAGTCGATAATAATTGCAGTAGCACAGGGTTTCAAACCTGAGGTCTATCATTCCACAGTCATATATATTGCCCATTGGGAATTAAAATGCACTAATAAATGCGTACAATTTATTTGAACCAGAACATCAATTTTAGGAACAAAATTTTTTTAATAAATGTAACATAACATTTTTTCTACTGGAATTTCTGTTATTGTGATTGTAACTTGAAAGAAAATGATCCTTGGAAATATAGAAACAGGAAAAGTAGACCCATAATTTACCAATGATAGAGACAGGAGTTCAGCAACAAATACAAAAAGAAAGATATACACTCTTCACTGCATTTTAGTGTGAATTTTATTCATTCACTATGGAAGTGGCATGGGAGTCAGATATACGCACTCAGTCTCACAAATAGGAGCAAGACTGGTAATAAAAATGGCAGCAAGTTTCAGATCAGAGGACAAAGTGGTCAAATAGTAGAGTGAAAGAGAATTTATGGCTGGAAAATAAAGAGAGAAGAGAACAAATTATAATACATCATGTGTCACAGCCAGTAACCACATCTGTGAAATGTGAAAAATAATGCAACAGCAAAGAAAATAAAAAAATTACTAACAAAGGGAAATATACACAATGGAAAAATAAACCGAAACTATACGTATATGCAAGAAAAAAATGTGAAAGGAAATTCAGCATAGATGTTCAGACAGACACACTCACTGTGTCTCTCATCTGTTTGCATGGAAAATGTTCATACTGGAATATAGTTAAATGTATAATCTTTCTCACTTCTTTCAATGCTTTGTCGGGAAAAGCGAGCTGGGATTTAGTTTAATGAAAGTTGTAGTTTCTTGTTAAACTGGAATGCATAAGTTTATTTCTGCTGATTGTACATAATCAACCACCAACTTAAACTGATATGACCGCTTACTAAAGTACACACATCACTTAATTTGACCGTGGATAAGGCTAATACAGACTGGTCGTCATAGATACAGATCCGACTACGATAACGTAGACCCAGGCTTGAGCAATATGTTTTCCCCATCTAAGTCAGCACTTCACTTAAACAGTTCAACTTCATGTATAGTTCTCCAAATTGCTTAAAACCTTCACTACTCATCAACTATAACAGTAAGGTTACTCTACTTGTCTTTCAGGAGCTTAAATTGCCATCCCACGTGCATTACGCTACATACACCAATTCGCATGCTTACTACATCATGCGCCGATCGGTCTCCACTGACTGTATATGCTCACTGCCGGGCCTCCTTCTACCGAACCCTCTCATTGTCGCTAGACTAAGTCTTATTATTACAATTACGCTCTGGCAGTTTGATGACCAATTAATTCTTATGCACTAGCCTTTCCACTCTACTCTTTTAGTACCAAATTACTGTCTCATCACAGCTTTCCTTACTTAATTTTTTTAAGTTATATCTTTTCTTCCTCTAGCCTTGCTTTATATATTTTATGTTATTTATTTCCTTGCATTAAAATTTTTAAACTGACTGATGTAATTATCGAATAACATTTTGTCCAACACATGAGTGTCTCTGTGTGCATTAAAGCACAACCACATGGGATCAGGGAGGTACAACAGACCAGGCTCAAATCCCAGGCCCTGTATACTAGCCATTCTGATTGAAGTTTAAGGCAGTTTTCTGCAATATCTATGTGAATGCTTTGATGGTCCCAATCCCCACCTCATAAACTATACATTTCAAAAACAAAAATACACTTGTCATACATAACAGAAGTTACACATTTGATAGACCGAAGGCAACACATCCTCATCCACTATCAAAACTATGACTCCCCTCATTTTTTACCTTACATAACATTAAAAAACTTGAGTGAAGAATGATAATGGAATTGAAATGAAAATATCTGCCAAACAATTTTTCACTACATTCCAATGTTTTACACTGCTATTTATATATGCACAGTTTAACATTGTCCATGAGCTTTATTAATTTATTTATTCTGTTACAGAGTAATTAATATTTTTTCTGATATATACATATTTTTTCTTATATGAATATTATTCCATTATAAACTGTTCTGTTTCTCTGTAGTAGGATATAACTATTAAATTTTAAATAGCAATGTGAGAGATGTTATAGAGGAAAATTATTATGTAATGTATTGTTGATTTCAAGTTTGGCATCTCTATTAAGATGACACTTTTGGCATCTGTATTAAGATGATGCTTCCCTAATATTACAATATTGTCTTGTCTTTAAAGGTGTTGAAAGCTAATAACCTGAAACCTATGAAACTTGGACCAAAGGAGGGAATTGCACTAATAAATGGAACACAGTTAATAACATCATTAGGAGCTGAAGCAGTGGAGAGGGCTTACTATATTGCACGGCAAGCTGATGTTGCAGCAGCTCTTACACTGGAGGTGCTTAAAGGAACATCAAGAGCATTTGATTCTGATGTTCAAATGATTCGTCCACACAAAGGGCAAATAGCAGTAGCCAAAAGGCTAAGAGCACTACTGCATTCAGATTTCTACCCCTCACAGATTGCAGGTATTTTAGCTTATTTTTGCACATAAAATAAAGATAAATTTGCTTCATTTATTTTTATTTCAGTTTCACAAATCCTTAACATGTTGAACTATTATTATTAATTGCTGAAAATGACTAACAGCACTACTAATAAACATAAGGGTATAAGGGTAGGGTAAAAAGTTTTTGGCCTACCATTAAAAGAGAATAGTTTTTTGTTCAAAAATACACTCCTGAAAATTGAAATAAGAACACCGTGAATTCATCATCCCAGGAATGGGAAACTTTATATACACATTCCTGGGGTCAGATACAACACATGATCACACAGACAGAACCATAGGCACATAGACACAGGCAACAGAGCATGCACAATGTCGGCACTAGTACCGTGTATATCCTCCTTTCGCAGCAATGCAGGCTGCAATTCTCCCATGGAGACGATCGTAGAGGTGCTGGATGTAGTCCTGTGGAACGGCATGCCAAGCCATTTCCACCTGGTGCCTCAGCTGGACCAGCGTTCATGCTGGACGTGCAGACCGCGTGAGACGACATTTCATCCAGTCCCAAAACATGCTCAATGCGGGACAGATCCGGAGATCTCGCTGGCCAGGGTAGTTGACTTACACCTTCTAGAGCACGTTGGGTGGCACGGGATACATGTGGACGTGCATTGTCCTGTTGGAACAGCATGTTCCCTTGCCGGTCTAGGAATGGTAGAATGATGGGTTCGATGACAGTTTGAATGTACCGTGCACTGTTCAGTGGCCCCTCGACGATCACCAGAGGTGTACGGCCAGTGTAGGAGATCGCTCCCCACACCATGATGCCGGGTATTGGCCCTGTGTGCCTCGGTCGTATGCAGTCCTGATTGTGGCGCTCACCTGCACGGCGCCAAACACGCATACGACCATCATTGGCACCAAGGCAGAAGCGACTCTCATCACGGAAGACGACACGTCTCCATTCGTCCCTCCATACACGCCTGTCACGACACCACTGGAGGCGGGCTGCACGATGTTGGGGCGTGAGCGGAAGACGACCTAACGGTGCACGGGACTGTATCCCAGCTTCATGGAGACGGTTGCGAATGGTCCTCTCTGATACCCCAGGAGCAACAGTGTCCCTAATTTGCCGGGAAGTGGCGGTGCGATCCCCTACGGCACTGCGTAGGATGCGACGGTCTTGGCGTGCATCCGTGCGTCGCTGCTGTCCGGACCCAGGTCGACGGGCATGTGCACCTTCCGCCGACCACTGGCGACAACATCGATGTACTGTGGAGACCTCGTGCCCCACATGTTGAGCAATTCGGCGGTACGTCCACCCGGCCTCCCGCATGCCCACTATACGCCCTCGCTCAAAGTCCGTTAACTGCACATACGGATCACGTACACGCTGTCGCGGCATGCTACCGGTGTTAAAGACTGAGATGGAGTTCCGTATGCCACGGCAAACTGGCTCACACTGACTGCGGTGGTGCCCAACCGCTGCGCAGCTAGCGCCCTTCGACGGCCAACACTGCTGTTCCTGGTGTGTCTGCTGTGCTGTGCGTTTGATCATTGCTTGTACAGCCCTCTCGTAGTGTCTGGAGCAAGTATGGTGGGTGTTACACACCGGCTTCAATGTGTTCTTATTTCAATTTCCAGGAGTGTACACTCCATTCAAATTTTTTTTTTTTTTTTTTTTTTTTTTTTTTTTTTTTTTTTTAAAGAATGGTTTCCATACATGAAATGTTATTCTGGAAGTCAATGGGAGCTAAATCTGGTGAATAGGTTTGATGTTCCAACAATTTGTGCTTCAGATACCTCAGTTTTCTCAATGGTAAAACACAATCGTGGGCAGGTACATTTCTTTATGGTTGGTCCTGATGACTGCATTACTGTTTTAATATTTTTTTCCTCATTTTCAATGTAATCAACAAAAATAATCCCTTTTACATTGATAGAAACACTGTCAATGATCTCTGCAGCATATTAAACCAATTTCACATTTATTTGTGCAGAGCCACTTACTTCCAACCACTGTTTTGATTACTGTTTCATTTCTGTGTTCTCACCCATAGTAGCTAATCAGTGCACAAAATTGGCAGGATCATATTTAAATGGTACAAACACTGATTTTGTTTTTGAAATTGTTTTA
Organism: Vandiemenella viatica; assembly: GCA_031002005.1. NCBI lineage: Eukaryota > Metazoa > Arthropoda > Insecta > Orthoptera > Morabidae > Vandiemenella > Vandiemenella viatica. The sequence goes on from CM061921.1 coordinate 371,320,213, forward strand.
TGTCACCATTAAACAAATACATCTCCAATCTTTAACAAAAAACTTTCTCATACAGTATTTAATTCTTGATGTAATATAATTACAAGTAAAGGGAAAATGACTCATCACTCACCAAAGTTGAAGGCAGCGATGAGAGAAGATCATATATCACGAACACACAAATAAACTCAATATTTCGGTTATTAAACCTTATTCATGATGGAGACATTGAGTCACGAGGCTCGGGAGGTGTGCACATGCCAATGGTTGCTACATGACTAGGTAGATAATCAATATGGCGGTGGAACTGAGACATTGTATACAAATATGTAAATCACAGATGGTGGTACAACTAATAATATACAAAAAAAGGGGGGGGGGAATTAAGTAAATCTATATGGACGGATAAATTTTGAAAAATAAAATAAGGTAATTAGTTAAATGACAATAATGCTAATACTAATCCTACTAATAATGAGTGATGCGTCAAGGAAAGGAATTTTATCTGTGGTTGAGGCCAGGTGGGTGTCTGGTATCTAGGATGTTTTGGTAAGCAAGTTCCCATCTGCGAAGTTCTCAGGCAGCAGTAGTTTCAGGGAAAACTCTGATTGCTCTCACGGTGAAACAGTCATTGAAGTTGTTGGAGTTAGCATGTTCTAGTATTGGAAGATATAAAATGCGGGTTTGAACTGTTTGTCTGTGGCCATTCATTCTGGTCGAGAGTTGTTGTGTAGTCAGGCCTATGTAAGAACTCGTGCAATGGTGACAAGTTAGCTAGTATATGATGTGCGTAGTGGAGCATGTGGCAAGTCCAGTGATGGGAAAGGTTTCCCCTGTGACAGGGTTGGAAAATGTAGTAGTGGGAGGATGCATGTTGCAGGTTTTGCAGCGAGGTCTATTACAGGAAAAGAACCTGCAACATGCATCCTCCCACTACTACATTTTCCAACCTGTACAGGGGAAACCTTTCCCATCACTGTACATGCCACATGCTCCACTATGCACATCATATACTAGCTATCTTGTCACCATTGCACGAGTTCTTATATAGGCCTGACTACACAACAACTCTCAACCAGAATGAATGGCCACAGACAAACGGTTCACATCCACAATTTATATCTTCCCATACCACAACATGCTAACTACCACAACTCCAACAACTTCAATGACTGTTTCATTGTGAGAGCAATCAGAGTTTTCCCTGAAACTACCGCCGCCTCAGAACTTCGCAGATGGGAACTTGCTTAACAAAACATCCTAGATACCAAGACACCCACCTGGCCTCAACCACAGATGAAATTCCTTTCCTTGACGCATCACTCATTATTAGTAGCATTAGTATTAGCATTATTGTCATTTAACTAATTACCTTATTTTATTTTTCAAAATTTATCCGTCCATATACATTTACTTAATCCCCCCCTTTTTTGTATATTATTAGTTGTACCACCATCTGTGATTTACATATTTAAATACAATGTCTCAGTTCCACCGCCATATTGATTATCCACCCAGTCATGTAGCAACCATTGGCATGTGCACACCTCCCGAGCCTCGTGACTCAATGTCTCCATCGTGAATAAGGTTTAATAACCAAAATATTGAGTTTATTTGTGTGTTCATGATATACATTCTTTTCTCATTGCTGCCTTGAACTTTGGTGAGAGATGAGTCATTTTCCCCTTCCTTGCAATTATATTGCCTAAAGCAGGTTCCTTTTTCCTTAGTTTAATTAATTCTTGATGTAAAATGTATTGCACCCTTTCTTCTAACATTCCTATGGCCTCAGTTATGTCATGCTCTTTTAATTGATATTTTTCCTGTACCATTTAGTGCATCTCCTCAATATTTTTATTTGTGGTTGCAGTTTTCAGTCATCCTTCATGCTGATCATCATCTTCCCATTTCTTCACTGTTGAAAATGAACAAGAAGGCTCTTTATAATTAACTTATACAAACTTAAGATGAATTTCTGTTGGTAATAAACTGTCCAGAATACAGAATTTTATGATGGCATGATGTTCCAGTTTATCCATTTCAATAATACTAAAACTGCTTTAAAAGGCCGTACTATTTTGAAGATCATTTAAACTTCACATTGTGTCTGTGAGATATTTGATAGCACATACATATTTGCACAAATATGTGCACTGACACTAATCTCATCTTTATGGTAACACCTCAAGAAAAAAAGATCGCTCGCTGTATCTGAAGAAGAGGCTTTCCAAATAATTCATAATTTCCACTGCATTTGTGATATTCTCAGCGCTTGACTCCAAAACATTATTGATACCAAAATTCTGTCAAGAGAAATGTAAACAATCTAATAATAATTTTTACAAGAGTCTGGTTAGAGAAAACAGCACAAAATTTCTTCTAAAATTAATTGGGAAAAAAAACTAGCCACACAGGGAAGGAAGGGAAGAGTGTTGAGACAAAAGCAATGACAGGCTACTTGGGGGGATGGGGGGGGGGTAAAAGATCCCAAAATGGAGCCATGTAGTTTACAGACATTCCATAAGGTACATGGCATGTTTTGAACTACAGTATGTTGGTAATGATTAACATGATCCATAAAATTTAATTGAATCTGATGTCAATTGTCAGGCCTGCTATATGAGGATGTTCATTTTGCATACTGCTAACAGCCCCCAAGTAACTTGATTTCACACTACTGACGTTTTGTTTCTTTATTGATGGAAATAGAAAGTGCTACTTTACTCCCATACTAAATATTAAAACCCATGCCTATTTGCTACCTAATCCATTCAAGATTAATTCAGATTTTTGTAAATTTTATGTTTGTTTCTTAAATTATCTGTGCCATAAATGAAATTCATATGGCATTTCTCAGTGTAAAATGCAAAATAGATGTCTGGCCACCAAATTACAGAGTTAACAGTTTCAACATCATCGTCATCTGTCATGGAAGATATATCAATGAAAAAACTTACTTGTCACCATCTGTTTTTGGAATGTGTTATGTTTTCTGCATGATAAGTGAACATCTTGATTGTAAAATGTGTAATTTTAGCATAATAGATTTCCACCATAATAGAAAACAGCATAAATCTATAGTTTTGTTGGGACTGTTGTACCTTACCATGCTAAGGATGGCTGTGTTTTAATGAATGTTGTATTTCCGATAATTTTCCAGAAAATTTATTTAGACATTTTACTCATTTCAGTTAGTGGTGTGAAATATTAATAAGTAACCTAAATTTGCTTTTTGTGATTTACTAAAAATGTTGCAAAAAGTAGATGGTATGAATTATGAAACAGATGTCTGTGATCAAATATTACCCTTAACTATATAATATACTCCTAACTATGCTTGCCACTATGTTGATTTAATAACATTTTGAGTAATATTCCACAGAAAGCCACCGATTCTGCAATCGTGTGCAGGATGCTTATACACTTCGTTGCTGTCCACAGGTCCATGGAATTGTTCATGACACTATAGACTTTGTTCAAGGGGTCATAACTGTTGAAATGAATAGTGGTACTGATAATCCAGTATCCTTTTTTAGTAAATAATAATTTAATAATTATTTTTCACTGATTGAAATAGAGTGTTTAAGCAAAAAGTAAATTATTGTTACTGATTATATCAATCAACTGTATTAATTTGATATCCCAATTTGACTACTTCCCATTTTAATAGGTGCATAATACCATTTATTAAAAAATATAAATGCCAGAAAACTTTTGAATTGTATTTTTCTATGGTTAGTTGACTTTTCAAGATGTTGTCAGTGCTCAATAAAAATAAACTTATGTATCCAATGATTATCATACAGGATCTGGATATTCCCAGACCAGGATGGGAAAGCTGATAAACTTCAGATAAAAAAAAAAAAAATTAAGGGAAGTATGATGAAAAGCACAGACATGAGATGAAATTAACAAACACATTTCTTTAAATCAAAGTATAGTGTTTTTTTGCTTCTTTTTTTATTCGTTAGTGTTATACAAGGGAGGATCAAATATAAATGAGTCTTTGCAAAAAAAACATTCATTTTTCAAAATAAATTTTAATTTACATTTTTCTTATTATTTTTTTTTAACATAGTTTCCTTCTGATCTATTAACTTCCTCCAACAGTAGGTAATTTATTAATGCTGGCATTATAAAAATTTTGGGGATGTATAGCAAATGAATTGCATAAGAACAACTACACCTTCTCATTCATTTTGAAGTGCTGTTTATCAATGGCCCAAACATATGGAAGTTGCATAGTGATCTGTCTGGGTTGCAGGATAAATGTTATAGGACAGATCAGTTAATGTCGACCATTTTTTGTGGGTGTTTGTATGTGTTTCTTCTGTGTTGTGGTGTCTAGGATTGTCATGGAGAAGCAGCACACATTTGATTGGAATACCATGCCTTTTTGACCAACTGGCAACACAATCACATTAAACAGGTAACATTAATGGATCGATATTCTTGAAGAAAATCAACAAGCAGAATGCCTTTACAGTCCCAGAACCCAGTAAGCCTAGGTCTTTCCTACAGATAGTATCATCTTCGCTTTCACCAGTGCAGCTTCACCAGAATTCTGGTACTCCATTCCAGTCCTCTTTGGATCAGGGGTGTAATGATGGAGCCAAGTCTGATCTTCATCCATCTGCCTGATAACTTGTTAGGAGGCTTTAGGAAATTTTAAACTGCTCTGTTTTTTGCTCTGCATTCAGCAACTTTGGGACCCATTGAGCCAAAACTTTTCAGAATCACAACTTATTATGAATGATTTACTGCATGCTTCCACAGCTGATCTGAAGTTCCTGTACACCACTCTTTTACCTTAGCCCATTAAAGGGTTCTTTCCCCAAATTGTGGGAGTAAATGGAGCAAAATATCAGCAGCATTTAGGTTTTCTCTAATGAGAAACTTAATCAAAATATGTTGTGCAGCTGGGGGATGGGATGTACCTGCTTCTTGCTTATCACTGTTGCTGAGAAATAGAAGGACTTGGTGTGCCAACATTTTTACTCCCTTCGAAACAACCCCCCTCTACCATCCAAAGCATTTCAAACTCCTCACCCTTTGACAAACTTGCAATTTAAAACAGGCTCATTTATATTTGATCCTCTCTCGTATGGCATACAGCAGTGAAGTCATTAGTGCCATATTATTTAATCAGAAGTTTAGTCACAGTGCTTGTGATAACAATTCGGCTTCACAAATTTAACATCAGGGTTTCATATTCTCACTCATTTTGATGAACATCTTTAAAGTATCACTCAATGGATAATGACAAAAAGGTACGATTTATCAATATCAGATTCACAAAATAAAAAATGTCTGAAGATCCCTCCTCTCTACAAAATTCCAGATGAAGAATAGATTAAATCAGCAAGCAATTCCACTGCTACAAAGTTAATGACTGTGCTACAAACTGAGTTATTGATGCGGAATAAACAAGTTGTAAAAGTTTATCATTGTTTACATAAAAGCTGGTAGTTAATTTCTGGAATTTAGATATTTGAGATTGCATGATATGTGTGAAAATGATTAAATGAATAAGCTAAAATACATGGAAAATAACTGGTATTGAATTTTGAAGAATAAAGGATGTGATCATAATGTTTACTAAAAATTAGCTCAAAGAAAAATTTGAAGAATTTGTCCCTTAACAAATCCATATTGTATTTGCTGAGAGAGGTGAAATCATTTCTGCAGGCAACTTCCATGGGGAATATCCAGCAAAAGTTCTTGATTATTTAGCAATAGCTGTTCATGAACTAGCTTCAATGAGTGAAAGAAGAACAGAACGACTAGTAAATCCAGGTAACATTCCTAAAAATTATGTCCACATCTATTTGAAAATACAGCAAATAAATGGAAACAGTAACAGATTTTATAATGTAATATGCAAAAGTTTTTTTGGTTTTCAGTAATGTTTATATTCTGGTTTTTGTCCTCAAGCTATTAACCTATGTGATAAGGTTGGTATGGTACATAATATTAAAATTAGAATTTCTATAAAATAATTGTTGTTTGGTCATTTATCTCCATTATTACCTCAATTATTAACATTAAAAGTAGTGAGTAACAAGTTGTGAATTCAGATTCCAGTTTAATTACATTGAATAACTGTAGATAGAAAACTATGTATAATTCGCTATTGTTGTATCAATGACCAAAAATATATATATATATTTTTTTTATTTTTTTTTGACACTGTATGTTCTTAATACACAATTTTGCTTACATTAAGTATACAGAACTGGCCTTATTTGGCAGTGAGTTTTCTGTTTTATATTGTTTTATTTGAGCTTTGTCAGATACTGAAATTGTAGAGACAATTCAAGAGACCAAATCCCTCCCGTAAATCATATCCCATAAAACCAATTCTTGTAAAACGAAAAGACAAGTCTTATGGTTGTTTAGTGACAAACGGTTATAATATCTTGTTCCGAGCAAAGTCTACACACTACAGAATGGTTATTTTCAGTGTCATGGATCATTAATTTAAAAGTTTTCTTAAAAAATAAAATATCCTTGGTGACTTGGCCATTATGTTTAGTAGACTAGATAGTAAAAATTTTGTCTATATAAATACCTTAAACATGTTGCTTTATCAAATTTACATGTCGTTCAGGTTTGACAAGTATTAGAATATTTCATACATACTATGCTTTTGAAAAAAATTATATATATATATTTTTTAAATCAGTGTTCCATGACACCCAGAGAAACTATTCTAATTCAGATATTGAAGTGAATACGCAATGAAGAGTGTAGATTTGGCTCATGAAAATATGACATAACTTTCTGTCTCTAAACAACCTAAAGACTTGGTATTTTTTTGCAAGAATTGATTCTGTGTGGAACTAACCCCCCCCCCCCCCCAGCGGGACGTGAGTATGAGATCAATCAGAGTTCTGCCAAACCGAAGAGTAAACAATGTTAAGCAACTTTCAAATATTAATTCGGTTGACACGATTTAAACCTGATTGTTACTGCTAACTGCAGGAAACAGACGTTACGAGAGCGAGGTGACATAACACATGGTGCTGGCAACTCTACATATCGATTATGTGTGTTTGCCGCATGAGGCATGCCGAGCACGCCAAACCAACACCATCTGGAGGGCGAAGGCCTGGCCTCTGAGTTTGTGACATCACGAATGTTAGGCATAAGCTCCTGTCAGACGCGACAGAACAGCACGAGCAAAATATTATAGTAATTGTTTTTCTGTTGTGCTACAAAGACTTATTTTGGTAGGCACCATTTCACATTTTTCCAGATAGAAGCAAAAGTGTTTGAAAAATATTATCATAACATCCGATAAACTTTGACATGTTTCAACGTTCTTATTCATCTGAAAATAAATTGTTGAACAATTAACAGCCTTTTTAGCCTAATGAACGAATCTTTTACTATTTCTGATAAAGACAATGTCAGTGATATTTCTTTTTCAATTAGAAAAAAATTATCAATTTGCATTGATAAATTTAATTAGAAAAATTGAACATGAGTTTGTTTTCCCGTTCCACATTGTCAGGGACGTAGCGCGATACGGGGTGGTTATCGGCTTCAGCACCTGAACTCGAAGTCGTCCAAAAATTATCAAAGTTCTGAAAAGTTCTATTACCGCGTTAAACCATGTAGGATGCTAACTGTTAAAAGACCACAGTCGCCACTTACAGCTTTACCTCCTGTAAGAAAGGTGCTATTGTAGAAATGAAAGTCCAAAGTTGAATAACTGAATTATATTCTTGAAATTTTCACATTAATTACAGAAGTTCACAGTTAGCAAAGGCAATCGGAGAAAAATCGTTCACCAAAAATCACAGATTATGTAACAGAGCAAAACACGCACTACCCCAGAAATGAAAATGAAAGTTAGAAAATCACATGTCGAAAATTGTTAAGACGCCACATGGTTCATGGTGAAATTTGAAAATGGCAACTATCGGCCATTTTTTAGTAGAACTTCCCCCCCCCCCCCCACCAAGACGCATCCGCGCGCGCTTCCCGAAGCTCTCGCGCTCGCGAGGACGTGCGTCCTGCTTCGAGTTAGACAAAGTACTGAATATCACCGGCCTCGTTGCCGTGCTCTGGCTCGCTTATATAGGCACACCTCACGTGAGGCTGCACTCCGGCTGTGCCCTTCCGCTTTCTCAAACATTCACTTACATTTAAATCTATAACTTCCCTTCAAGGCGATCAATTTAAAAACTAGAAACGGAACGAGTTATGGGAGTTTACGGGTGTAAAACTTTATTTTTAACTTTAATTTCCAGTCTGACGTCACGACAAAATTTGAAATCCTCCGGTATTGAGACATAGTTAAAAAATTTAGAAATTTTAAAACGACATCAATTACAAACATGACATTATGGTCAAAATGTTGGCCCTGGTTTTAGCCTCTCAAAAATGTAAATCTTATTTAGATCGGTTATGAAATGATTAAGTTATTACTATAAACAGATTTTCTCACACGCTCCATCTTTATTATTCATGTATTTTTATGTGTATCTCTGAAGGTATGTTGATTATTAAACCAGAAAAATTACTAATGCGTAGCCTGTATTAAACTGCGTATTTGAAAAGTCATCCCATCTTCGTGGGGGCGATATCTTAGGCACAATAAAATTGTTTTGTTATTTCCACGTGTGCTATTTCCGAGTGTTTTAGAAAATTCACTAACATCGGTTCTACTGCTTTAAATGGCATGAAATTAATGTGTAAGAAACTAGAAGAATGGATCTTTAAGAAAAACTACTTTTTAAACCGGAATCTAAGTAGGCTTTTGAATGAGAAAATGTTAAAGTTGAGTGATCTATTTTGTACGTTCAGATAACATTTAAAAATACTTAAACGGCTGGAAACTATCAGCTTTAGATGAATTTAATTCTCTTTAGGATTGTTGTAATTTATTAGTTACTTTATATGGTGTGACCGTGTTTAAAATCAGTGTAAAAGCATATTATGTGTACGGTGCCTCTGGCATGTTACTTTGAAATTGGATTACCAAACAGCAGGTTAGTAAAATGTCTTTTAATGGTTCTGTAAAATTAATTACGTGGATTTACTAGCTTTTAACAGTTCTTAACGCTTTTAAAATGGTTTAATTTTATCGGAATTAATGTTGAAAGGCTTGATAATTTCGTCTATTTACCGGCTTCCTGTTTTTACTGATATTTCATATTTTCCGGATTAAAACTACTTGTAACCTATTAAAACTGAAAGGGAAGATTATTTACTACCTTTTTATCTACTTTTTAAGTCCTGATATTACTTAAAAGGCCTAAAATTGATTATGTAAACTGTTTATGAAAATGAGTTATCTACTTCCTCCAATCCACTACATATTATTATTAGGTGGTTGTAAACTATTAGAAACTGATCAATTATGCTTCTAAGCTGTCTCAGGCATTCTATTTACTTTTAGAGCTTTTAAATGGTCAAATTCCATCAGAACGTGTTATTTTCATCTGCTTCATTCTACTATCCAGTCATCATACTTATTTCTTTAAAATATCTACTGAAATCTATTTAACTGTGAAGTTATGGTTATTGTAAGTCTAGGCCTGGCTTTTATTAGCTTTTTACAACCTTTACTGTATTAAAATCTCTTCAGAAATACCAAAATCTGGTATATGGCAAAATTTTAGGGTTAGATTTGATTTATATTGAAATTAACTATTTATCTCTGGAATAATGTTTATTAGATATGATAAAAGGTTTGCTTAGATACTATATTTACCGTTATTTAACATTTACTTCTTTTAAAGCTGTTCAGAATATCTCCCTAACCCATATTAGGAACTGATAGTGAAAGTTTACTTTTATATGGAATAACCTATTTCCTGCTGAAATATCATTGATTTATTGCAATTTATGGTTTATTTATGTTTGCTAAATGCTGTTTGTTTACTTTACTGTACTTGAAGAGTTGTTATCTCGATTTTCCCTGTGGTATCGAGTAATGAAGTTAACCTCAAACTTGGCCGGATTTTAACTAAATCTCGAAAATAGAGCGAGGGATACCTTACAACATACTATCGAAAAATCAGTATCCTGATTTTTTCATCAGCCTTCACTTTTACAGGCATATATATGAAACCTCAGCAGACATGTAGATAATATCTGTTTAATTTGACGAGAACACAAATATTTTACCAAATACAACAGCTAATGTCAGTTTTTAAAATAATAATAATATATGATAAGTGGATTTTTTTCCTTCAAATTTTACACACTCTCACACACAGTATGAGTAAACAAATGAGTTTGGAAGGGCAGCATTAATTAATAAGAATTTAACAATTAGTCACAAATGAATTATATCACATAAGCAGCAAATCCATTTCAGATATTAAAATAAAAATAAATTAAAATGGATCATATGAATCATTTAGAAGATTGGTTTACTGAATTTTTCACAGTCTGATTTTTCTTATGTTACTAAAGAATAACTATATTTCTTTATTTCAGTCATTGAACAGAGTACTGATACTGACAAAAAAAAAACTAAAAAAAAAAAACAGAAAAGAAAAAAAAACTGCAGAACATTGTCTTTTGAATAGCATCTTTCAGGTCCAGAATCATTGAGAGTAAATCAGCCCTCCTAAATCTTATGAGTTTCCCAGGCTGTTTGTTACCTCTTGTAAGGGGGAAGGCTGCTATACCGGGGTTAAGTATAGGGCCTAGACACCTTATCTGAATGTTGACTTGAAAAAAGTTCTCTGATTTGCCTTAATAAATTTTAAATGACCATGTAGCATCTTGTATATTCAACTATAAGGCTTAGCGGCTGCCACAAAGCTTATTTCAATCAAAAGCTTAGGATAGATTACTGTTCACTAAGACAGCACATGAAAATCCACTGGAAGATAAAATTGGAATTTATTTCAAAGTCACATTTTCAAAATTTGCATTTACATTTGAATAGGCGATTAAACTAAACGTTTCCAAAACATTGTAGATTATGAACAGGAAGAAATTTACTTACTTAACCCCCTTTGAAAATTTATAAGCTCATAGTAGTTGTTAATTCAAGACTCTGGTAAGAAAATTTGTCATGGCTGACATTCGTTCCTAGCATGGCTCAGCTATTTCTGGCTGTCACTTGGTCTAACCGACACACACGAAACCTACCAGCACAGGTTCACTATGCACAACGTTCCCAGGTTAAAGACGCTGACCACACTACCACGTCACCCTTTATACCCCCATCTGCATGATCTATGTATATGGACGCTTTCCAAAAATAGTGTGAAAAATGTAATTATAGAATGTATTTTAAAATTAACTGTGTGTAGCCTGGACTTCGAGGTTTATAAAAATGTTTAGTGAAAATTCTCAAATGATTAGCTGTCTTGTAATTGAATTTAGTTTACACGCACATTGGTAAAAAGTTTCTGAAAATTAATTGGTGAACCCAAGAAATCTACTTTATGTATGTAACTTTCTAGGTGACCCTGCTGAATTACAAATTATTCTGTTAAATTTTGTGCCATTATATTATACGTTAATTCCTGATTCCAGAAGTGTAAATTTTACTAAGATCAGTGGTGTAATATCAAAGTTATGAGTCTGACAAAGATCGGGTTTAATTCTGTTTAGCAGAAAGTTGGTTTACGTTTAATAATTATTCAGGTGTTGTTTATATCGAAAAAGTGAAGTTGTCTGAATTTTCTTTGAATTTAGTTACGTGTTTTAGCCGTGGTTTCATTTACGGAAGTGGCTTAGTTTAATCACAAATGAATTTTGAATACTGCCACGTTGTGATTAACGATGAAATAACTTTAAAATTTTTTTAACATCTGTTCTACTTTATGAAATTTTAATATGTTATATTAGATTTTTCGATCTTTCTGGAAATTTAGTTTTTAGTTTGGAAAATTATTGAAAACATATGGTTAAAAACGTTGAAAATGAAAGTGTATCTAATGAAGTGTTTAAAATTTTATTTTCTTTATTTACACGGTGTGAAACTACGGAATTTTACTGAATTTAACTTTCCTTTGGATTGTTATTATTATAAAATTACTTTACTGCATTGAAAAGTGTTGAGAATTGGTGAAATTATCACGTAACAAAAATCGACTGTTCACAAATTGGATAATATACTATTCCAGGTTAGTTTAAAGGTTCTTTACTATTATTAAATGTTTATTTAGAGCTTGTATTATATGTTGAATAAGTTTACTGTTTATATTTCTCCCTCCCTTATGCTCTATAGCCATGAAAACTAGAATTTTTACCTAAATTCTAAGGTGCTTACACTCTCTCAAATGAAAATTTTTAAAAAACTTATTTTTATCACAATAAATTAATGTATAAACTTTAATGTAAATAAAATTTCTTGTATTTATTGAATCTATGTGGAAGTATTAGTGCCTATTAGTGTTTTGTCACTCTAATAGCTTCTAATAACTAATACACATTTGATACATAATTCACATTTTAGTCTTTTTAGCACTGTATGGGAACAGTATTTGACAAAGTAAGACAAAATAAGTAGGAGGAAGTTGTCTGCTTGAAATTAGAATAATTATTTATTGGAAATGTCAGAGGCCATAAAAAGATGATCTTCCATTACATCCCTGGCCTCATGTATCTAATACTTTTTTATTAAAATTCTTAACTTGAATGTTTAATAGTAAAAGTGTATGTGAGCAGTTTTTAAATAAGTGATAAATTTAGTTGATGCCTCTACTTGTGTCTGGATGCTGATATCCATCCTATCACTGCTACTTGGCCTTCAAATGTAGTTGAAAACCTGCCTGAAGAGGTAATTGTATCAGTTGTAAACATTCTAAATAAAAATAAATAATTGTAATGGAGAATAGAACTGTTCCTGTGCATTAACAGATATGGTTCTTGTGTACCAAGATCAGTCACTTAATACTAGAAAGCACAACATGAATCTAAACACTTCACAAGTAACTACAAAATATAACTGCTAATAATTCTTTACTAAGACATTTCCGAGAATACACTGCACTAAACTATTAATGTAGTTCTACTAACAATCACAATCGTAATATTAAACTGCCCTTCTACTGAACTGTGATAAGTATGATTTTATTTCTCTATCATAAATTATTGCATCTAAAAAGTTGAAATGAATTTTATTCACCAGCAAATTCTCAGTAGATCTATGTTAATGTACTCACAAGTTATAATTGATTAATTTCTTTTATAAGTGTGCCGCTGCAAATATTGGGATCAAGTGTACATCGCGATGCAGTGAATGCGTTATTGCGCTTGCATCAGTCGCATTGCATTTCACACTGAAGGTGTATAGTGAAATTGTGATAACTTATGATACGCAAACCAAAAATCCTGTTGCAGAAAATGTTTCTACTATTTGAAATATAGTTCCGATGCATTTAAAGTTTGTGAGTATTGTTTGATTTTGTAGTGGCAATAATAGAGGAGTTAGAGGTTAAGTTGAAATGCAGCCTGGACTAGAATGACCTCCTTACAGTATAAAATACGAGGAATTTGGTTATTATTAGTAAATAAGCTGCTAGCAACGATGTGTATCATGATGTAAACAACTTTCGTATATTTTATATATATAAATGAACAAGTCAGAACTTCTAGAATTTAATACAAATGACCAGTGTTATAGAAGTGTATTCATGTTGATAGAACTGACGGATCACTAATGATATAATTAATAACAATAATAATACAAGATGAAAGAAACAAGTAATATTTTAAAGGAGGAAAATACTTTGGAATAATCTGTGGAGTAAAGTTTCTGTGCATTACAGATATACTTCGCCGGCATAATGAACACTCTTTAGGAGATTGAAATAACTCTATTTTCGGTACCTTTGGATAATTTACATTGCATCTAAGAATGCAACATGTGTATACCATTTCTGCAGAATAACAGTTCACTAATAACTATCGTAGAAATCAGTAAACTCCAAACAAAAAAAAACGATTCACACTTTGCATGCAGAAAAGCTAACAAAAGGCTCCCTGTCAATGGTCTGGCCTAACTGATGTAATGTCAGAATGGTTTTGTGATGTAGCCTGTATGTAGATTGGTGATCACCAAACTGGTTATTTGTCACGCTAACCATTTCTGTTGACGAGCGGGGCTGCCGCACGAATCATTTCTGTTGACGAGTGTGGCTGCCACGAGTGGCTTTGCAACCCAGCCAGGATTGCATGGCAAACTATCCAGGCAATGTCTTTTCATGAAGCAACTGTGGACATTTCACGCGCATGAATAGATGCAACTTTCACTGTGATGCATCACACTGTATACTAGTAAACCTAAACGAAAAGTGTTTTGGTGGATATTGAAATTGTAGTTTAATAGAATGGGTCATAGATGAGATGAGATATAAAGCCATCGAGGATACAATAAACAAATTTTACGAGGATGACAATGGTAGATTTCCTATTGTCATTAATAGAGTCAGTGAACACTCAATTTCGGAGGCGATTTCAATTACTGAAAGACACTGTGACTTCAAGATTTCTAGTAATTGGAGACTCATGTACTAGCCTGCAATACCTTTTCTGAGTGTCAAAACAATTATTTTCTTGAACACTTCCAGATGATTTTGACGCATTATGTGAAGTTCTAAAATAATGGGCAAAGATAAGGTAATAGCACCAATTCAATACTAAATTTTTTTATTGCTATTCAATTTTCTGTTGCCATTCTTAACGAAAACTTACTCTTTATTAGGTAAAATGTATTGAGTTAATCATGAGATATGGCAATTCTATAGATTCGTTGATTGGAGTTTCAAGTGATGGTTGTGGTTGTGATGGAGGTGATACCATCGGAGTCTGATTAGGCTGCAAATTTGCTATTATACAAAAACTTAGTGGCACCATACAATTATATTAAAAGGCGACAGTTAGTGTTATCCATGGTAACAAACTGTCGCTGAGTCACGGGAACCAACTCTAAGAAAAACACCTCCGTCTTAGGGGGCGTCCATTAATTACGTGAGATGAAACAGTGGGGAGGGGGTCCCACGAAAACTCTCCAAGGGGGAGGAGAGGTCGACGGAAATCTCACGTGAGCTTTTAAAATTCTTTTAGGACAATAGAACTAAAAAAAAAAAAAAAAACCTCAATTGACCGGGATGTCGACTTTTAAGATATATAAGGTCTTGAAACGACGCGGAAACCGATTTTAGGGGGGTATAACCAACCTCGGAAGCAGGAGAGCTCTCAAAAAACCACGAAGTCGATCATTGTGGGGAGAGAGTCACATCAGAATCTCACGTCATCTTAGGGGCGGGTTCAACCAGATCTCATAAAATCTCGCCAGGATGTGGGGAGAGGTACAGAATTCTGGAAAAACACCACATGTGATTAATGGATGCCCCCTTAACAGCGAGCGGGCCAGGTAGCGGGGGGCCTTTGCCACCTGCCTAAATATTGATACACTGCAGGGTCACTCGACCCCGCACACAATGCATTGGATCGATTATATTGTGACATAGCAGGATCACACGCTAATAATTTATTTTTGATAACAATGGATATCAGGAAGTTTTTTAAGAGTAATTCATTTGTATTTACTGTCAGGCTAACGATAGTTTTTAGTCATATTACATGCGGTACCTACAAAATTATGACTTTAATTTGATATCTATAGTTAGCTGCAGTCATTTGTACTTTATTTATTTTTATTACCATTAAGCGATTATGAAAAAGTTGTTAGTGTAAGAGCTAATTTGTCATAAAATATTTATTACTCTTGAATTTACAGTATATTTGTCCTGGGTTCCTGGATTTGCCCGCATAAATCATTCCAACGGTCAAATTGTTTATTCTGTGGTCCTAACTAAAATGCTATATAGGGTACTGTGTTACAGCCCACAAGCCCAGTTTCATATTAATTTCAGTCCAATGAATTAAGTACAAAGGTGTTGGCAGGGCCGGCGCTAGCAATTTCGGGGTAAAATGGGCGACCTATTTTTTTTTTAGCTCTACAAATTGGCCAGACGACAATGGGCGGATCCTTGGCTTCATGTCCTGAGGGGCCCGACGGTCAGTGATCGGGGCCTCCCAACGGCCCAACGGGTACTTTTTACCCGCTTACCCCTCCCCCCCCACCTAACGCCGCCCTGGGTGTTGGAGAGGTATGTTAAAACGCAGCTGGGTACATTGATGAAAATTACAACTTTTATGTAGATGCTGAAGCCACTAATTTGAAATCAAAATTTAATCATGGTTGCTTGCAGACTTACGTGCCTCTGCTAGTAAGTTCTAATTAATTTGTTGTTCGAACTTTTTAAAAATATCCACAAATATTGGAAAAACATGTTTCATCACATTATCATCAGCAGCTAACGATGATAAGAACTTCTCAAAAAATATTCCGGATTGCTGTAATGATGAATACTGCTCACAAGAAGAAAGTAGAAGACAATCGACAAATAGTGTCATCTATAATATCTTCGATTATTTTCTGTGGTACACCGTACAAATGACTTGCTTTAAGAAGTAAAGAGCAACATCAAGGTGTTCTTGAAGACCTGATGAAACTAAGAATTGATTCAAGTGTTCTAGTTTTGAAACGGCGTATTGAAAAAGTTAAGAAAAATATCACATATATCTCCCCAAAACGAAATCATTGCCTTGTGCGGCTTGGTCATTAACCCTTTGACTACTGGCGGCTGATCGTCTACCTGCCGCGCTGAGGCCTGCTACCTGCGCTAAGTGATTGTTCCTGGGGACGGAGCGGCCCGCGCTGTCCCACCCGCCCAGTGCTGAATATTTCTGGCGAATCACTGTGACCTCTCATGTCTGATACACAAAAAATGCTCTCACTACATAGTTTATCTGCAAATAAATTACTCCAGTATCAAACTGAATCATTAACCCTATTTTTCTTCACTAATAATTAAATCTTGCTTGTACTTTTTACTTGATTTTTGCAGCTTATGTCGAAAGCTTCGTGATTCTTAAATTTACCTCAATAGTTTTCTGTTCTTTCCTGCATACCCGTTTATAACAACTGCATTTTACTATAGGTTCCTTACTGTAGTAGAGTGTTATTGTTGAAATTTGAAAGGCGTAGATTCGAAGAAGATGCTAGAAATATTTTACTTAGATACTTACATACCGCGTTCAGACCACGTTTCTAAAATTAGAGATATTCGAACTCATACAGAGAATTAATGGCATCCGATTTTTCCTCGCGCTATTCACGAATATAAAAATACACCTGAAAATGATAATTGTACAACCAGCCTCCCCCACACACCGAAATCTTTGAAAGGGATCTAGTTTCATACCTATTTCAAATTTCTTGATAGCTTCTCTGGAACAATGTTTTGGGTTTAAACATTGTGCTTTTACACGTTTTGATTTATATCAAACTAATTATACAGTAAATTATCAATTATTGTAAATATTCAGTTTTAAATCACATTACATGCCTTATAGTAGATCACTTCAGTTTGGAAAATAATCTATTTTTCCAATGAGCATTGAAACTATCACTTTATATGCTAAGAAGTACATATAAAGCCGTTTCTGCCTACTCATTACTTGATTTCATTGAAATAATCACATATTCAAAAACTTTTTTAAAAACTTAACAACTTCCGCACTTTTTTGAGATCATTATATCTGGGAATGTGGATGAACCAGTATTACAGTCATGCTTTGTGCTTCAATTGTGGCGTCCAGGTATTCGTGGTCTACAGCCAAGTCAAAGTTATTTCTATGCGTTCAATTTCTGTCAGTAGTTTTCTTTTTTTGGGAGGGGGGAGATGTAAAAAATGTCGACAACTGCAAATTGTGTGCTGTATGAAAAGTACAATTACAGGTACTAACACAGAAAGTTTTGTATGACACTTGTTCTGTCAGTTCTTTTGCTGATAACATCAGTCTCATTAGCAACACAAAAGCTTGTCAGTCGTTCTTTGAGCAAACTAATGCAATGCTCCATGGTGCAAGAACCGTTAATTCTAAGCGAGCTGATATTAAAATGTATTTCTTATAGGTGAACATAAACGTTCAAATATAGATGATTTTTTGGGACGTCTACACATCAAACACTCAACGAAAATCTTTACCATTGTTCCTTGAAATATTCAAACTGAACAGTTATGTCTACTTTTATGGTATTTGAAAACTTTTGTTATCATAGATCTTATAGAATTAGCATAATTGGGAAATTGAAATCGACTTTTTGGAAAGAAAAATCTTAAATACGATGAAGTGCAATTTATGACAAAAGCATTTAACACATCATTTATTCAATAGATTTTGAAATAGCTGTCAATAATTGGAACCATCTCTTTGAATAGTTTCTACTTCCTCCTAAGAAACAGTTTTAATTGTATCACTTTTGTTCATACAAACTGGTAGCTAGTTTTGCAATAGGATGGCATAACTCAAATTACAGTAATGCACACAACAATCTGTTGTTCTTATAAAATCGCAAAAGAGAATCCATTTCATTACGATCATTAAAAACGACATAAACACACATTTGTTCCCGTTAGTCAAATGTCAACTTGACGGGTACAGGTAAACACAGGGCTGGTTTAAGGCAACTGTAAGAACCATAATCATGGGGGGCCCCAAGCTTGAGGGGCCCCACCATGATCCCCTTCAAAATTTGTCCATACTTAATGAATAATTTTCCTGCTAAAATAAATAATCTACAAATTTAGATTGTTAACAAGCTGCATTCACAATAGACATTTCCGAAGGGTGGAGTTCCATGAGAAGTCCTTCATGAGATTCAGTTTTGAGAAAGTTGTATCTGACGTAATTACAATAGGCCTATATATTTAAAGGCATGTATTGCTCTGAAACTTTTTCAGCAATTTATGTAATTTTGTTCGAATAAACTCATTGATCTTTTGACATTTCATATAAAAATTTATTGAATTAAAATCTGTATGCCTGCTCACGTATCTCCAGCCCCAAAAACCTAAATGTAGTAGCAAAGAAAGGCAAGAAAAGTAATGTCATAGACAAAAAGTGTGCTATTAATATAATAGCTATATATTTGAATACAAAAACATTTCATTTACACAATAGACCGAGCATGGTGGTGTAACGGATAGCGTTCTGGCCTCGCATTCGGGAGGACGGCGGTTCGAATCCCCGTCCGGGCATCCAGATTTGGGTTTTCCATGGTTTCCCAGATCACTCCAGGCAAATGCCGGGATGCTTCCTTAAAAAGTCCATTGCCGAATTCCTTCCCAATCCTTGCCCCCATCCTTTCCTGTCTCTAAAGACCTTGCTGTTGAGAGACGTAAAGCAGTAAAAAAAAAAAAAAATTGACACAATAGGCAGCAGGGCTTAGCCAAAAATGAAAGTGCTATTAGTTAGGAAATCCATATGAGATACATTGATAAAACACCAAAGACTCGGTGAACTTGGCCCCGTTCAGCTAATATTCAATAAATTGCTGGCCCGTTTGTACACAGATTTAGAGAAACCTCAGTCCATCTCTTTAATCGTTGTTTGAGCTCTACCCACAGATTATCTCTCTCTCTTTGTGTGTGTGTATAAAGTCACGAAAATGATCAAAAGTGTATGCAAAAGTACATCTAGAAAAGTAGTAGGGGGCCCCGAAATCAAACTTCGTAGGGGGGCCCAAAATTCCTTAAGCCAGGCCTGGGAAAATGGGGCAATACAACCAGTAGAGAATGAGTCGGACCGGAAAGTGACGACAGGGAGGCAAGGTGACGAAGACTGAAACATGTTTTCACCTCATTTTACGGATTTCAGATCCGCTTAAATTTGTGCTGGATCTGCCAGACTACCAAATGATGTGGGATCCCGCATTACTGGATTGCAATCCTGGGCTACATAGCAGTTAAAGTTTATGTATGTAATTGGTTGATTTAAAAAAAAAAAAAAAAAAAAAAAAAAAAAACCCACACAAAAGTTTTTGCCAATACTACAATTTAAAAAATTTTGACTATGAAGTCGAACTATAGTAGAAACTTTGGAAGGGTAAGGGTATGACAACAGAAAATCTTGGAGAACTAGACCTTACAAAAGAGTCAAATGAGGTGGAAAGCTCCTTTACTGTGACAAAAAACTCAAACCTAATTTCCTTGTCTCAGCCTTGTACAACAAGCAACAGAGTGTTCTTCTCTACACTGGGCTGTATTAAAACATGGCTGAGGTCAGCAATGCTAGAGAACCATCTAAATGGTCTGTGTATGCTTAGTGTACACAGAAATTTTTTACAAGAAAATTGTGATAAATTTGCAGATGAAGTAGCTCGAAAATTACTAAAAGTGCAATTATATATATATTACCACTAATAAATTGATTAATTAATAGAATATATGTGTATTCCATTAATAAATGTTTTATGAACAAAATCCTGGCTACTCCCTTAAATTATTATATTGGACGTTGGTATTAAGTCAACCAGAACAGTTGAAAACAAACTTAAGCTTCGGAAATCAATCCTTATTACACATAAAAATGTTTTTGCAGCATGCATATTACCAGTTTTCTCTTACCTCCCCCCCCCTGAATAAAATCCTGGCTACGCCCATCAGTTCCTTGCATCGCATATGCATATCAGATGGGATAATTCAAAATATCCATAAATAATCTTCTTATTTTATATATATAACAATCGCACATGACAATCTATGTGCGAGATAAAGTCCAAAAGTACTTAACTGATTTTGTTGAAATTTGGCTTACTGTATCTAATTTGGGCCAACTTAAAACATAACATAGATTTTATCTCAATTATTGACCTCAATATTTATAAATTCAATTATGTGTTCATTAATGTTTGTCATAGGACAATGATTTGTAATTATTTGGAAGTTCTGTAAGTTTGACTGGTCTGGTGGCTTAGTGGTTAAGGCATCTGACTGAAGATTGATAGGTACCCGGTTCGTATCCCTGTCTCGTCGAGGATTTTCATAGGAACTTAACCTGCCCTTCACGTCTGGCGCTGCTTGCTATGTAATGTCAAGTACGCCAGGACGGTGGCAGGGTTTGGATTCCATGTTAAACTGTAGGTCCCCTGTACCTTGTAGGATTGGCAGGCTAGGTTAAGTTGGCTATGATAGGGGCTGAATGCACAGCCAATAGAAGCCCTGTCACCAGTTCATTATAACCACACGAAATTATTAATATTATAGTTCCATAAGTTTCTAACATATGGCGATGTGTTAATTTATCGACACAACACTTGGTTATTTAGGTTGGGTAACCATCCAGTTGATGGCATGTTTTTGTTTCTTTATGCTACAATCCATTGCATGCCGTATGTGTTTATGTTTATGACATAACTGAGTTTCTTGAATTTGGTATGTATATATACAAATATTATTAATGTGAAAGTAACTCTATCTGGCTCTCTGTCTGTTGGGCTAAACGTCTAATCTGATCATCATGAAATTTGATGAGGAAATGCTATTTGGCATTAGGATGGACATAGCAATACTTTTTTCTGTATAAATGATACATGTTGTCATATAATTTTGAAAAATTCCTGAATGCTGATAGACAGACACAAATAATGTATAGGTCTCTGTAATTCTTTTCCATGTAGCTCAGTAGTTAAAGCGTTTGCTAACTGATGTTTGGAGCATGGCCTCTGGTTCAAATACCCGTGAAGGCGAAAATTTTTAAAAAATGTTTTTGATCTTATGAGTCACGCCTGAACCGTCTGTTGTTCAGATTGCATGTTAAACTGTAGATATCACAAATTTAGGGGTGCAATGCCAATCAAATCGTAGGTAGTCTAGCAATGCAGTAGGTGTACACATTTTTACTTTATATTGATCACTCAGGCGTTGTTTCTCACGCAGTCAGTGTGTGTGTGATCTGCACTGATAATACTATAAATGCGTAATTGAGTCTCTCTCTTTTTGTTAAGTGTTGACAACTAAATGGTTATACTGATAATGATGGAATTTGATGTGGAAATACTTTTTATCCGTAGGAAGAAGACAGGAAATTTTTTCGGTATGAATAACTATTGTAGTCACAAAATTTTTGTAAGAACATATTGAATGGTGACAGAGCGACGGATGTGTGTGTTAGTGTGTAATGTTACGTCGGTTGCTCAAGTTGTGCTTCTTGCGCATTATGTTGGTGTATGATTTCTTAATAAATTTCGTTTAGAGACAAAAGTATCGTTTAGTGTCGATGTTGATTTTCTCTGTACTATTACTTTGTGTCTGCTTAAATGTTTCCGGTACCAGTTTATTTTGCCTTCTTTTTTGAAGGCGTAATCTTGCCTGAGGCAGAGCACAAGCAGCTAAAGGTATTAGAACCCAAGGATCGGATGCTCATGCTGCAGAAAGGAGAAAAGACCAAGCTGAAACAAAGCTGACCCTAGTTAACAACCTCTCGCCCCCCCCCCTCCCTCCCACTTCCCCACACCTTCATTTGCTTTTCTGTTTTTAAATATGTTGGAAATTGATTCTCTTCAGGAGACAGGTTTGAGTGTAGAATGATATAGTGATGGCTTTCCTATCATATTATGCCAACTCGGTGTTGTTTGGTACCAATACTACATTACCAACAGCTTTCTATGTTCAATTCTGGCAACAAAATTCTTAATCGATGTGTATGAAGTCACGGGTTTCAGCTTGTATGTATATAAAAATCTCGAGTCACGATGTTTGTCCAAGATAAATTCCGTAACTACTTAACCGATTTTGATGAAATTTGGCTTAATGTATGTAATATAGTCCAACTTAAAAGATAGGATAGTTTTTATCTCAATTATTGACCTCAATATTTATTATTGTGAATTAAATGTTCATCAAATGTTTGTCATAGAACAATGGTTTGTAATTAATTGTAAGTTCTGTAAGTTTGAGTGGTCTGGTGGCTCAGTGGTTATAGCTTCTGACTGGAGATTGAAAGCTCCCTGGTTTGAATCCCTGTCTCGGTGGGGTTTTTATAGGCCCTTAACCCGTCCTTCACTTCTGACGCAGCTTGCTATGTAATGTGTAGTATGGCAGGACAGTACCGAGGCTCGGATTCCACATTAAACTGTAGGTCCCCTGTACCCGGCAAGGTTGGCGGGCTAGGTTAATGCTACTATGACAGGGCTGAATGCACAGCCAATAGAAAACCCTGTCACCAGGACGTTACGACCACACAAAATTATTATTATTCTTTCATAAATTTCTAACAGATGCCAATGTGTTATTTTATCGACAAAACACTTGGTTTTTGATGGTCTTCAGTCTGTCAGTGAGTGAGTGAGTGACAAAATCGCTGAAGTTTGCATCCGAATAATATCCGAACTAAGAACAGTAACGAAATAAAATTTAGTTCGTTTACTAAGATTGCTGATATCTATTCATAACAGAAATTTGAGACATGTAGCATGAATACGACCAAAGAAATTGAGGTTCAAAAATGGCCCGAATCGCTTCGAGAAAAAGGTAGGCTGTGCCGCCGTTGACTCAACTTGGTGGATGCATTGCCATGCACCCAAATACATGATATCATGTAATTTTGAAAAATTACTGAATGGCGATGGACAGAAACATAGGTTGTGTACATCTTTGTAGTACCCTTCCGCATAGCTGTCTGGTACCTCAGTGGTTAATGCGTTAGCTTACTGAAGTTTAGAACGTGGTCTCCAGTTCAAATCCCAGTGAAAGAAAAGATCTTCAAGAGCCATTTTTGAGCGTATGAGCCATGCCTGTACTGTCGGTTGTTCGAATTCCATGTTGAACTGTAGATATTACAAATTTAGGGGTGCAATGCCTGGCAAATCATAGGTGGTCTAGCAGTGCTGTAAGTGTATAGTTTTTTTACGCTATATTGATCCTTCACGGGTTGTTACTCTCGCAGTCAGTGTGTTTGTGATCTGCACTAATTATATTATAAAGGTGGAAGGAAGTCTCCGTCTTTTTGTTACATTTTGACGACTAAATGGCTATACCAATAATGATGGAATTTTACGAGGAAGTACTTTGTATCTTTAGGAAGGACACTTTTTCTGGGTATGAATAACAACAGTTACATTCATGGGTGCTGGGTGAGAGGTGCAAGGGGATACACTTGCATCCCTGTAGGTATGACAGAAAAGACACAGAAAAAAATTAAGAAACAAAAATTTTACTATTATTAAATTCACTGTTTGAATAATAACCTAAGGCACCTAGGTTCATGTCCAAATTTGTTCAACACATTGTCAATTAATTCAGTATCCTTAGATAATAAGTGTTATATATATATATGTGAACTTATCGAATGGTGACAGACAGACAGATGCATGTGTTAGTCTGGAATGTTACGTTGGTTACTCAAGCTGTACTTCACGTGCAGTCTGTTAGTATATGATTTGTTCGTAAATTTCGTTTAGAGACAAAACTTATTATTTAGTATAGATGTCAATTTGCTCTGCACTGCACTGTTACTTTGTGTTTGACTAAAAGTTTCTGGGACTAGTTTATTTTTTATTCTTTTTGACATGCCTTGCAGGCGTAAACCTGGCATAAGGTGTAGCTAAATGTGGCCCTTATCCTATGTTACTCACAGCTTTTTATATTCAATTCTGGCAATGAAATTGTACGTCCACACGTACAAAATCACGGATATCAACTACTAATAAATAATATGATTTTCATTTCAGTAAAAATTACACATGCTTAAAGAACAAGTCAGCAGACATTTTTTTTATTTTGAATCCATGAACTGTAGCTAACAGAGAAATAATTCTGTTTAGAAAGTGAAGTGAATACAATCTGTAAAATGTAGACATGGTTCAGGACAATATATAATAACTTCTTGTCACTAAACAAACATGAGATCTGGACTATTTGCACAGTTGTTTTTCTGGTATCTCATTTCTTTTTTGTAAGGGTGCGTCCATAAACTATGTGATTACAGTTTCGCCTCATTTGAACACCTTGTTTTCTCCACATACTCTGATGCCTCACCTTCGAATGGAACATATTTATTTCCTTATTATATTTTGTGCTATTTTTCCAACCATACAACCATTAAAATTATTACATATAATACACAGAACCGATATTTCCGTTATTTACTTTTCGTAATTACAAATATTCTCACTCAAATGGTGAAATTAGCAATAACACAAAAGATTAATTATTGGGAAAATCTGTTTCTCGGGCACAGCAAGGGATCCTTTTTTTTCTTGAGGTTGCTAAAAACATTCTTCTCATCGCTATCATTGTTGGTAAAGTAGAACAAACTATACATGCCACATAAAAATACTATGAATAACTACATTTTTTGGTTGCAGTTTCTATCACTTTTCTTTCTACACTACCATGGAATGATTTCTTTTTGCTGCTTAATATGCTTCCATTGCTCACTGACGCCACTTTGAACATTAAAAATTCGCTGGAAAAACATTTCTGACAAGCTTTGTAAAGTTTATTGTACAGTGTTACTTCACACGAAAGATTGTACTTGAAATATCACTTCAATACCACACACTCTGCAAATAATGAGCGCGCATTTTGGGTTACCAGTCTCAATTGCCATAGAATTGACCCTCACTGTAGGTAAATTCCAAGTAACTTCTTTAGTAAGCGTAGGAACAAAGTAAAACTTAAGGCTTGGGTTAAACTTGCTCACCTCTATGTGGTATAGAAATCTCAGGTTTATAGCTACACCCAGAGCAAAGCAATTAAGCTGCAAATATGTGACAGAATTTTTCATGCTTGGGATTGTAATTAAATAAATACAGAGAAAAACTCCAATATTATATTTTTATTATGATTTAGGGCTGAAACCATATATGTGTACCAAATTACTTGTTTCTAGGATTACTGAAAGTACAGTGGAATTTTTATGTCAGAGTGTCGTGCCGAAATAAAATTTTGAATTTCCAATCACTTCCAAAATAAGAAAAGGAAAGAAATTAAATTTAACACATTAGTTAAACATAGTAAGCTCACTCCACAATGAAAATCTGAGGTATATAAAATTATTAGGGTAGAAAGCAATTTCATGTTAGGGGTAGGTATGTGGAAATTTACAAGTTGGGTGAACCTTTCTTATATTATGTGGGTAGAATGTTATCTGTGTACCAAATTTCAGCTTTCTATGATTATGGGAAGTGCCTCAGAATTTTGATGATCTTCAGTCAGTCAGTCAGTCAGTGACAAAATCACTGAACTTTGCATCCAAATAACATCCGAAATAAGAACAGTAACAAAATAAAATTTAGTAGGTTTGCTATGATTGCTGATATCTATACATAGCAGAAATTTGAGACATATAGAATAAATACGAATGAAGAAATTGAGGTTCAAAAATGGTCCAAATCGCTTCGAGAAAAGGGTAGGCAGTGCTGCCGTTGACTCAACTTGGCGGGTGCACTGCTGTGCACACAAATACCGATATTGATGGAATTTAACAACCAAATAATTGGTATCTGTAGGAAGTACACTGTACAGTTTTTTCAGTATGGGTAACAGTTATAGTCATGAAATTTTGAGAACTTATGTAATTTTGATGGACAGGCAGATGCATGTGTTAGTTTGTAATATTATGTCAGTTACTTATGCTGTGCTTCTCATGCAGTCTGTTCGTTTATGATTTGTTAATAAATTTCATTTAGAGACAAAACTTATTATGTTGATTTGCTCTGAACTGTACTATTACTTTGTGTCTGCCCAAAAGTTTCTGGCACCAGTTTATTT
The DNA here is from genome assembly GCA_031002005.1 of Vandiemenella viatica. Classification (NCBI taxonomy): domain Eukaryota; kingdom Metazoa; phylum Arthropoda; class Insecta; order Orthoptera; family Morabidae; genus Vandiemenella; species Vandiemenella viatica. The sequence continues at coordinate 371,346,798 of CM061921.1, forward strand.
TGTCTTCTTCTTTGACATGCCTTGTCGGTGTAAACCTATCTTAAGGTGTGGTTCTAGAAGAACACGAGCAGCTACAGTTATTAGAAGCCAAGAATCGGATGCCCATGCTGAAGAAAGAAAAAAAAGACCACTCTGAAATTCAGATGCCCTCAGTTAAACTTCCACCCTCACCCACATCCCTGCACCTTCATTGGATTTTTTTGTTTTTAAATGTGTTAGAAATTGAATCTATTCATTAGACAGGTTTCATTGTAGAATTATGTTGTGGTGGCTTTCCTGTCATATCATGACAACCTCATGTTGTTTGGTATTGTATTTCTGAAGTGGTTTTTTGCTTATATTTATCCTGTTTTATGCTTATTAATAGCTTCGTGATTTCCCTGCGAAGTGGAGCTATTTATTTTATCTTCTGAATATGCAACTAAACTAAATAAATAAACTGATAGTTTTTTATATTCAACACAGTTTAACTTAGTTTTAATAACTCCAAATACATCGCTTTAATTACATAATCGGACTTCTTAATATGCAGGTTCTCCTTAGCGCTAACAGCCTATGCAATCTCCTAGTTATCTCTGTATATCTTGTTACTATAGAAACCTTTTAAAAGAGCATCATATTAACAGGCCTGTGCCATGGAACTCCTAAATTCAAAGATGACATTAAAAATATGTAGGTTCTGTGATAACCTGCCTGTTATACTACAGCCCCCCCAAGTTCACCATACCATTTCGATATCAAAGCATAAATGGTGATGGTAAACTTGATAGGACACCTATTTCTGGAAATGTTCCGTTTCAGGTAAGGAGAACTTGCCTTTTACATTTGACTGTTTAACAAACATTGAACAGTATCTATCTTCACATTTTTTTTTCCCCCTAACAAGGATCGATGGCCATTGTGGAATTTTCCAAATTGAGTTTCCATGAGCAGCAACTGGTTGACACTGTACATTGTCTGTAACACATATTAGTACACCAAGTTACTGATCTTATCACTTAATAATAATTAACAAAAAACAACAATAAATGTATTACACTACAGTAATTGGTAACATTGTCTTCGCAACCATCTTCAGCTGGCAGGGCCTTCGCCTGTCTACCGAACATACCATTCAGATAGTTAAAAATTCCATCTGCCGCCCTTGGTCCAATATATTCTTCATAAGGTTGACTGTTTTTTGAACAACTTTACTGTTGGATATCCGGCAACATTATTTAAGTTACAGGTTTGCGTTCCTGAACCAGTACAATCAACCCTCGCTAATACGACTGGAACGCCGTTGTTTCTTGCTAATCTAGCAGCTTTGTCAAATTCTGGTTTCAGATTCAGTCAATGTCAGCACCATTGTGTGTAGAACATCACCATCATGGCTTCATTTTCTTTTCTTTTAGAATTGAAGACTTTATCCGTCAGTTCTGGAAAAGTAACCTGTATACCTTACAAACTATATGTTTTCTAAACAGAGCAGTCCCCAATATCCAATAACTTTTATGGAATGGTATGCTGTGGTAACAGCCGAAGACTGCACATCTGACCAAGATCATCAATATTAGCTTCCGATTTGTGACTATAAACTTTTACTATCATTCCAGTTGAAGAATTGCGGACAGCAACATCAATCAGTACTATCTACCAGCGTTTTGTGTCACTGAATAACAATAAAATGCCAACTATAACTTAACAATAATATTAAATGCCAATATGAAAGAGTATATATGTTCACACCTGTGCTCTGCACTGGTGTTAAATCTTTTCATTCACTTCAAACTAATTCATTAGTTTTCTGAGATATAGGTTCAATACAACATACTTACCCTTCTTATACAAATACATATAATAAGAAACACACTTCTCCCATTATTTGAACTCAGCCGTTAGCTATGTGTTTAAAAAGGCATTAGAGCCATGACTCTGAACCTTCCTGTAATCTTACCCCTCCTGGGTATGCAATTGTGTAGGAGTTATTGTTGTCCCTACGAACAATTACCTCATATGACCCTTTCAGTTGCATTACCTCAGGGATGGTAGAATGAAGTTTTAATTGATTGGATATCCTGATTGAATTTGTACGCAGGATGAGGCAGTAAGCCTAGCTTACCCCTCTACAAAAAAATGAAACCCTTTTTTCTATATTTCCAATTCACAACACTTGGTTTGAATTCCTCAAAAGTTTTACAAATTTGGGCTGTCGTTCTCCCCAAATCCGGGCACTAAACTTTAAATGTTGATACCCACAGTTTACCTTTTCATGGTAATCATAAGCATTGAAACTTCTAATGCTTTCAAACCCCTTTATAAAGCTGACCGGATTTACACCTACTTCATCTGTGAAGTTTTCCACCTCAATCTTTTCAGGTATGCTTGGTGATATCTGATTGGGTAGGCCAAGTAAATTGTGTATGTGGGAGGTTCTACACTTTCTGCTTACTTCCTGAAAATTCATCTCGACTATCTCTACTTTGTTACTTAATCCCAGCAATTGGACATCCATATTCTTATACTCTACTTCAACTTCCTCTTCAACCCCTCTAATTACTAGACTCTTATCAATGCCAGTATCAACAATGGGTTTCTTGTTACACATCTCAGTTTCCTCTTTTAACATTTTATAATGCTTATCAGTCCTTTCAAAACACTCACTTAAATCATCAACAGATTTTATCATAACAGTCTCAAATTTGGATAGCCGATCATCTAAAGACTTATAAGAGCTTTTTATTTTTGCACTTAAGAGTGCTGTAAGTTGTGCTGTTAGTCGCGACTCAAATCGGAACAGTTATTTTTCTAATGCACCTACAGTGACTATTTCATCTTTCTCATTTACAGAACCCGAAGGACCACAAATAACCATTGCACCTGGCATCTGATTAGCCATTCTGTAGAAAGCTAAGCAATACCCAGCATTCCACAACTAGTATTAATAAAAATGACGTGATATAATAAATTATTTGAATTAACAATGAAAATTCAAAAAGATAGGTTACGTTTAAATCCCAAAAATGTATAACCAATCCTACACGCACACCGTTTCTGCCATAGACAACATTCTTGTCACAACCAACAAGTTTATAGTTTACCAGAATTTTAAAAAAGATAATAGAGTCTAGAAAAAAGTCACTTAGCTTTCACGTATTTTGTAGTTGGCAGTTTAAGTTTCACTTCACTCAGCTGTTGTTGCATCTGCGGAGGATGTTGTCAATTTATGACTGGTTCTTGTTCGGCCGCTAGTAGCGCTATGTGCTTCCAAAGATTCTCCTCTCTACTTTTCTTGATCTTTGGTTGTCTGCTAGATACTCAATTCGTAAGTTTACGTAGTAATTCCTTTATTCTGCAGCACCCAAGGTCACTGCAAGATCGCCATATTGTATTTCCAAAGTGTTTTTTTGCTTATATTTATCGTGTTTTATGCTTCTTAAGAGCTTCGTGATTTTGCTGCTACTTATTTTATCTTCTGAATGTGCAACTAAACTAAATAAATAAACTGATAGTTTTTTTTAAAATTCAACACAGTTTAATAACTCCAAATACATCGCTTCAATTACATAATTGGACTTCTTAACATGCAGGTTCTCCTTAGCGCTAACAACCTAGGCAATCTCCTAGTTATCTCTGTATATCTTGTTACTATAGAAACCTTTTAAAAGAGCATCATATTAACAGGCCTGTGCCATGGAACACATATGAACACATATGAAGTCGAAGGTAACAGCTAGTGCACTATAAAATTCACTTTTCCATCTGTGTGGGAGATGACAAGCTATTAATTTAGCACATTTTTTTAAAAAGAAAATCTGGAGGATCATCAGTTCCAAATGAGAATTTGGGTTTTAACATGCCAATAATTTTTAACACTTCTTCAATAACACGGGTTTTCCTATTATTATATGCTTTGATGCAGGACATGCCAAAAATATAATAATATGGTAATCAGAAATATGTATTAAAAGCTTTTGATGTCATTAAAGGATCAGATATGACTTTTTATTCACCTACAACTAAAGGTTATCATTATCTACTTGTCTCACTTGTTTCTTTACTACTTTTCACATGGCTTTCATTTTATTTGTAGCTGAGGAATTACGTCCATCATTTTCTTTTTTGTGTGTGAGAGTCCTTTTACCCTGGCAAGAATCTGTTTGTATTTTTTGATATAGTTATCAAATTCTGGAGTTGTTTTCTTTGTTTTTGAAACTGTATGTAAAAGTAGGGGTAGTTGTGAGAGAGGGGTTGAAAGGCGAAGTGGAAGAGATTAGTGACAGAATGATGAAGGTTAAGATATCAGTCAAAGGAAGAAACCTAGATGTACTTCAAGTATACACCCCACAAGTAGGCTGTCCAATGCAAGAGAAGGAGGAATTTGAGCAGGAGTTGCAAAGACAGTTAAATGGACAAAATATTATAATTATGGGAGACCTAAATGCCCATGTGGGCACAGAAAGGCAGGGGTATGAGAAAGTAATAGGGACAGAAGGATGGGGTGGCAGAAATAAAGAAGGGGAAAGGCTGCTGGAACTCTACAAAAGAAATGGATTGAAAATAGGAAATTCCTGGTGCAAAAAGCAAGAGAGCCACCAGGTAACATGGTGCAGTAGCTATTGGCAGAGGAAGTCAGTTGTCGACTACTCTATATTTAATGGTAAATTAAAGCAGAGTGTGGCAGATAGTGATCACCAGCTATTAGTAATGGAGTTAAGGATTGCGACAGAGAGGAGAAAATCAGGAAGACAGGACAGGAGATTAAGAGTACGGAAGTTGAAAGAGAGGAGTAATGAAGAGGAATACCAGAGAATAATAAGGATTAAGATACCAATTGCAGAAATGGGGACAGTGGAAGAGGAGTGGGAATATTTTAAAACAACATTAGTCCACGTAGCAGAAACAGTGTGTGGAAGGACTGGTAACACCAAAGATGGAAAGAAACAGCATGGTGGAACGATAGAGTAAAACAAGCAGTGGAACTCAGAATAGGGCCTTTAGGGAATGGTTCAAGCAGAGGACACAGGAGACAAGGGATTACTATATGAAGAAAAAGTGGCTGGAGAAATGGACCAACATGATGGATGAAGATATTAAAGGAAATAAAAAAGTATTATATGGAATGGTGAAAAGGAATAGGATGGAGCGAATCGAAAATGTCAACGTGCTGGATAAGGATGGAAATGAAATAAACAGCTCAGAAAGACTAATAAGAATGTAGAAGGAGTATTTTGAAGCCTCACTGAACCCAGATTGGTCACAGGATGATACAGGTGTTCAGGAGAAGAAGGAACATAACAGCCATGTAGGAGAGAAAGAGAAGTATCTAACTTGGGAAGAACTGGAAACAGCTCTGGATAAGATGAAGGGTGAAAAGGCACCAGGCATCGATGAAGTGAGTGTGGAAATGATAAGGGCTGCAGGAGTAGTAGGAAAGCAGTTTCTAAACTGTGTGATGAGAAAAGTTTGGAATCAGGGCACAATTCCTGAAGACTGGAAAAAAGGAATAATTATACCTACATTCAAAAAAGGGAGCAGGAAGGAGTTTAAGACTATAGAGGTATTACGCTGATGTGCCACTGTGCCTAAGTGTATGAGAAGATCATTGAAAAAAAGTATACATGGCAGGGTGGAAAAAGGGCAAAGGGGAGAGCAGTATGGATTCAGATCAGGGACATCGACAGTAGATCTGATATTTGCTATGAGACAGGTAAAACATTATGAGTATGGAAAGGATCTTCTGTTAGTATTTCTCGATATTGAGAAAGCATATGATTGTGTACACAGGAGTAAGGTATGGAAGGCCTTGGAGACGAGAGGAGTTCCCAAAGAAACCATCAGGAGAGTGACAGAACTGTACCAAGGAAGTGTGAGCTATGTGAAAACAGGGGAAGGAAGATCAGATTGGCTGGAACAAAGGAATGGACTATAACAAGGAAGTGCTCTATCACTACTACTCTTCATTGTAATCATGGATGAAATAATGCAGAAGGTGGCAGTGAGGATGGGGGAGGGAAACATGAAGGCGATGGCTTTTGCGGACGATCTGATGATCTGGGGAGGTGATGAAGAGGAAGTGCAGTGGCAGTTGGATGTATGGACAGACAGTGTGGTGGATTATGGCCTGAAATTTAATGTAAAGAAATGTGAGTACATGGTAACAACCAGAAAGAATAATAGGTTAACCCAGGTAATTGTGATGGCAGGGGAACAACTATAGAAGGTAAACAGGTTCAAGTACCAGGGGAGTGTATTAGAGTAATGTGGAGGAAATGATGGCGAGGTAAGTGAAAGAGGAAGACAAGCAGAGGCTTTCCTAAGGAGCATTAGAAGCCTGATATGGAATAAAGAGGTGCCACAGAGAAACAAGAGAGTAATCTATCATGCATACTATGAGCCTATCTTGACTTATGCTGCTGAAACATGGACAAGGAAAAAGCTGGACATCAGCAGAGTACAAGCAAGTGAAATGAAATTTTTAAGAGGTAGGATGGGAGTTACTAAAATGGAAAGAATGAGGAATGAAGTGATTAGACACACCATAAAAGAGGAACCCCTACAGGAATGGACAGAGAGGACCAGACTGAGATCGTATGGACATGTAAAGAGAATGGAGGCTCAGAGAATCCCAAGAAAAATCCATGAAATTAAGATGCATGGTAAACGACCCAGGGGAAGACCAAGAGATGGATGGCTGAAAGAAGTGGAGGAGGGTGTATGGAAGAGAAGAGAGGACTGGAACAAAGTGGTGACAGAGAGATGGTGGGATGAAAGAAGTAAATGGAGAGGTTTGTGCATAAAGCAGACCCGGCCAGAGGCTGGAAACTGTTAAGGATGATGATGTGAAAGACTTTTTTTTTTGTCAAGATTAGTATTCCAGAGGTAATCAAGCCTTCTATATCATTTATTACAATTTGCATTCTTTCCCTGGTTGGGAAACATATTTCTAAAGAGTACAAAAATGTTCTTATGAATTTGAGGAATTATACATTTCTTCCCAAGTTTCAGTTCTTAGAAAATTATTCACGGGTGTCCAGCTGGATGGAGGCGAAGAATGACGATGTTTCAACAACCTGCTTGGTTGTCTTCATCAGATAGTTACTTCTCAAAATCACCAACAGACTGGCTTAGCTGCCGCCGAAACTTCTAAGGTCATGTATCAAGGGTTGCCAGGACGCCCAATCAGCGGGCAGGACTTGAGGGTATCGATGTTGCGGACTGCTTATGGAGCCATAACCGGTCACCGCTCAGGCACTCACCATGCTCAACATTGCTTAACCGTCAACTGAGGATATCAATGTTGTGGACTGCGTGTGGGCAGCGTGATGCCCTCATTGCTGTCTTCAGAAGTTTTCTGCTTCTGCTGCTGAAGAAGATGAGATTTCAGCTTCATTTGTTACTTCTCTTGTGATAACTGTCTCCACTTTTGGATGATGGTGGGATTTATTTCCTTAGCTTATGTTGGTTCTTCGCATTTGATATTGTTGATAATATTTTTTTTTATTAAGTTGTGTGATTTCATAACTGCCTACTTTCCTTGAGATGACTTCCAATAATGTTTTTGCCATTACATCTTTTCTTTTGTCACAGTTATGCTGGTGGTTTGGTTACAATACTTACTGTGAACCTTTAAAGCTTCCGCGCACTCACTAGATTATGGTTCTTTCTATGATGGCCGCCAACCAACGTTAAGTTGGTAAATGAAATGAAAATGCACCTTCTTATTTGAAACACATGTATTTAATAGTTAATAAGATAATCTCGCTCCAACTCCCAACTTTTATAAAAGTTCGCTATCGGTACTTTGATCCTTTAAGATTACAGGTAATGTCTCCGATATATTTAGACTGAATAACACACACTCTTTCCATTCATACAACATCCTTACCAGTTCTCAGACCATACCTATGGCTCACCATGAAAACAATTCATATAAAATTCTGCCAATAATTTCTTCATTGCTGAAGTTCCATCATATCACCAAAGAAATCACCTACTACAAAATTAATGTTCCATCATAATTACTGAGCGCAAACACGCAATCTCGTTGACTCAACTGACTGTTCACCTTCATGATGGACTCACCTACTCCACAGCCAATGGCAGACTGACTGCCCAGAAGCCTAGGTACGTCTTTCTCCCAAGCGCACCATACTTCCGAATTTGGGGTTTACACCCCCGAGCTCACAGACCCGGCAGATGCTGATGTCACTAGATGACGTCCACTTTCAACCCATGATTTAAAACTGGGTTCTACCTCCTTAAACCCACGGACTTGGCGGATGCTGAAGTCACCAGACAACCACGCAAACCACCACTATTTAAAACTTCTCAAATTATCTTCCAAAGTAATGGGGAAACCCATTACACTTTTTGAATTAAGATGCTGTCCGTTACTGATGTAGTACTGTCTGTATCTTGATGATCTGATAAACAGAGTGTTTTGGAAACATTCCTCTACTATGCTTAGTTTTCTGTTTGTTCTTTCAGTTTCTTTATTTACACAAGATCATTCTGGTAAATCATGCCTATGTCATATGCCTACTACCAATTCATAGAGAGTTTTTAATTGTTCTAATTGCAACATCTGCTTCATTTTATGCTACATCATTCCATCTAACCCATATAACTAAATGATGTTGCATTGTAAGCTTCATGAAGTCATTAGTGTTTTCCAGCACTTTAGTCACCAGAGCATTTTGAAGGAATCACTGGTGTTTGTTAACCTGAACATTGTGAGTCAAATGTCAAACATTTATGCTGTGTTTTAGCAAGGTGTCTTGCCTTAATTTTCATAGGCAAATTTCTTCCTTTGTCAGTTTCTATTATGCTTTCAAGTTATTCATTTGATGAACAAATATAGGAGTATTACGTGTATTATTTTTCAGTGCTTTGACCACTGACTCTTCTTCTCTGGTTTTTTTTTTTTTTTTTTTTTTTTTTTTAAACTGCTTTACGTCTCTTTTTAACATCGAGGTCTTTAGAGACGGGAAAGGATGGGGGGCAAGGATGTGGGCAAGGAATGGGAAGGAATTCGACCATGGCCTTTTTTTGAAGGAAGCATCCCAGCATTTGCCTGGAGTGATTTGGGGAAACCATGGAAAACCCAAATCTGGATGCCCGGACGGGGATTCGAACCGCCGTCCTCCCGAATGCGAGGCGAGACCGCTAACCGTTACACCGCCCCGCTCGGTGAAATCTTGACAGCACGGAACAGCACATCACATTTCTTGCTCACTGATAGTTATGCAGTGAATATGAGTACATTTTTGGTTACTAGTACACAGTCTAAATCCCATTTTTACTGCTTCACAGCATAGTACACACTTTGAACATGATGCATAGTTTGTTTTCGGTGAGCAGCTACTCACAACTTCTATATGTACCACCATCTTCTAAACATGATCACTTATTCTAAGTCATTGTTCAAATGTAATGGTTCCATTTGAAAATCCATGAATAAGAATATTTTAGAATTTAAGTCTAATCAGTGTCCAATATCAACAATACACATACACTTTGCAAACAGTGAGTGTGCATCCTGTGCGAGAAATGCTGATTGCCATAAACAGCTGCCGTAAATAAATTTCAAGTAAATTCCAAACTAAGCAAAGGAACAAAGTAATATTTATTGTTTTGGTTAAGCTTGCTGATTTCTATGTATAAATGAAATTAGAAGCAAATAACCTCATCCAAAGCAAAGTATTTAACCTACACACCGAAACTTTTCACTTTTGAGTTTTCCGTTGCATAAATGTAGGCAAAATCTCCAACACTGGACTTCTCTTATGACTTTCGGTTAAAACCATATATGTGTACCAAATTACCTGTTTATAGGGCCGTTGGAAGTATAGTGAAATTGTGATGACGGAGTGTCATTTTTTGTTAAAATTTTGAATTTAATTAATTCCGAAGTATGGAGAGGAACAAAGTAAAAATTAACTCATTAGATAAACTTAGTAAGCTCCTTCTATAATAATAATCTGAGGCATATAAAGATATTAGGGTAGAAACCAAGTCACATTAGGGCTAGATAAGGGGTAGATATACAGAGGTTTACCAATTTTAGACTTTTTTTATAATTTGGGAGTCAAACTTTATCTGTGTGCCAAATTTCAGCTTACTATGACTATGGTAAATACTCTAGAGTTTAATGATTATCAGTCAGTGAGTGAATGAGTATCTAAGTGAATGAGAGAGTAAAAGAATCATTGAAATTTGCATACGAATAAATTCTAAACTAAGAATATAAACAAAACAAAATTTTATGTTTTTTCTAAGATTGCTGACCTCTATGAATTTGAATAATTGAGGCACATAGCATTAGTCAGGCCAAAGAAATTGGTGTACAAAAATGTCCCAAATTGCTTTGAGAAAAGGCTAGGCAGTGCCACCATAGACTCGACTTAAAATATTATTGACCAGGAAACCCAGAAGAGCACTACAGCCACTGAGTGACAGAATTTTGATTTGATGCTTGTGTACCTGTGTTGTTGCTGCCTTGACCTAATCCATCTTTTTCATATTTATATGTATGTACAATTTGATAAGGGTGACAATGAAAATGCTGTTAGTCTGTATTTTTTATATATTATCACCTTTACTATAGCTTATATTCTTTGTTATGTACACATTAATTAATATTATATAAAGATGTTAATATAATATATATTGTACTAGACATTTTGTTTTCTTGTAGCACTGAGTGAACTTCCAGCATTCCTTGTTAAGGATGGTGGTCTGAATTCTGGTTTCATGCTGGCCCACTGCACAGCAGCAGCTCTAGGTAAAACTTTTTTTTTAAAAAAATCTCATTAAATGGGTCTGATTCTCCATTACTCTTGTTTACATACCTACTTAAATGTAGTAGATTCTTAATAAATAACATGTTATAATTAGAAAAATGTATGAGCAAATTAGATTCTTGCATTTTCTACCTTTTGAGCAAAACTAGAAACATAAAAAAACTACTACTTATTGTCACATGTAGCTGAGCATAAATTACCATGACTTACCCTATGGAAATTCAGGTTCACCCTACCCACTAACCATCAATTGCTTTATTCTGCTTAGGTGGCATATGAGAGCATTTATCTGAAGAAAGAAACCTATTACAATAGTATCTTAGCTAATGACATTTGTGATACTCTTGAAATACATGTAAATTCAAGAGGTGAGGTTGACTGGCACTTATTTGTGAACTCGTAAAGAAACAAATAAAATGATACAATTATGTGGTACAACATAAATAATTTAACTGTGCCCTACAAGAGCTAGATAAATAGTAAGAAGCCTCTCTCTGAGTATACGAAGGGTGAAACAGTGGCAGAAGAAACTTAGTAAACTTTCTGGTGTAAAATGCAACTTTCATTGTAAGAGTTTCCTAAAGAGCTGAACCCAGCACTGGCTCTGAACAGCACCCTGCCTGGTGCCTCCTGGGGGGAGCCTGGCCACTATTGTGTGATACAGTTTTGTGTGCGGTACATGTAAAGACCTAATTGGCTAGATAGAGATTGCTTCTAGAAAGTTCTTTGTACTGCTGCAAGTGTCAGTTTCCACACAGGAACTGCTAGCTTGGTGGTCTTGGCTAAAAACCTCAATAGCTGATAATAGGCATGATATGTTCCTACCTTTGTCATGACTGGCAAAGCTGAGAGAATGACGTCTGTCATACCTAAATATTAAGAATACATACAAACTAGTGAAATATTATCTTACAATTAATAATATAATTTAAATGCCCTACATTTGAAATAGTAATCAAGACTGATAAATAACTGTGACATTTTCTTCCAATGTAAATGGAAGAAACTACACTAAGCTCCTTCAATTTTACATTGTGCAATGACATGACATAGCAGTAAATTGCTACTTGAGTGAAATTTACTAATAACTCAGGGAAAGTAAAACCACCACTTCTCAAAGGTTAAAACAGGATGGATACAGATATGTAAACTAAGATAACCACAATCAGATAATATTTTTTTATCAACCAGTTAAATATGTGGGACTAAATAGAATAACTCTTACCCTGACCCATATTCATACAGTATATCTCACAGCTAAATCCAGCATAATATACTCAGTTTGTGTGGTATACTTCAAGAATTTTTTACCCACCTTATTCTTGCCATGCATTCATTAACTTTCTCACATTGTTTGAGGGTAACCTGAACTATTCTGTATTTTTGTTTGTATTATTATTACTGCTAGCACTTTTTTTTTTTTGGTCAATGTCGCCCTCTTGCCTATTGAATGTGTAAGTAGTGGTCTTACTTTTTCTATTATTATTTAAATTCATATTGCCTTGCAGTGTTGTTTACTGTTCTTTTAGTAACATTTTTAATAATTATTTATCTGCACTTGGGGTCTACATTATATTTCCATGTTGGTTGAGTTCAACTGGTAGCATATTAATTTAGTATATGGCTAATATTTTTATCACTGTTAATGGCCAAATGAAAAGAAAACCATTAAGAAAATTGTAAGGTCATGCACTTGCAGTTCTGTGGACAATTTTGATACCAATATTGACAAAATATTTTTAAAACACGTTGCCATTTTCAAACTGCCTGTATAACTTTAATGCTCTTCCTCAAACAGTGCTTATATTATGGTTCCTTCTGTTTTTATGATACTTCCCTTGGGCAATTTCTCCAGAGCATTTATTCTAGCTACCTATCAGATGCTTCTCCAGAAATTATATGGTTGACGCAAGGATATTTGTCCTTAAATCATTATTAGCAATAATTTTGATTCCAGTTTCCTACTATCGGTACTAAAATAATTGATAGAGCTCAAAAATTGAATAACTGAAATTTATTAACCAGAGTTAATTGTCTGCAAAAGTAAAGAAGTAAATGCATTTCATGCATCCTACTACTGTCATATGCATTGTCTGACATAAATGTTTTTGTATAAGACTTAACTTTTCTGATACATCATCAAAATTATCTTAAATAGCTATGAGGAAATTAACAGCAAAACACTTTTAAAGTAGTTTTCTAACAGTTTCAGAGATAAAAGACACATTAGAAATCAAAGTTCGACTGAAACAAGAAGTAAACACATGCTATATATTGAGTTTTTATTTTTTTAACTTGTTAATAGATTTTGTTCCCTTAATGTACAGAAATGCAAAATTAAATCACAAACATAATAACATATAACACTTTGGGTCTACAATATTCAAGAAAAGAGTTAGAACTGAGTTCATAACTTGTAAACAAAGTCAGAGAAGATGATGTCTAAGCAATCTTTTAGAACTGAAGCTGTAATATTTGGGCTACAATAATAATTTATACCTTATCAAATTCAGAAAAAAAGAGAGTCGCTAGGTAAAGTAAAAATATGGTTTTTTGGAAGGGAAAAATAAAATAACCCAACTGAATCTAAAACTATGTATGTTAGGAAATGTTTAAGCATATCATTTTGAATGTAAATTTTTTCTAAACAATGTTAAAGCACTTATTCTCAGATAACATTAAGATTTAGGCATATAAAGGCAAAAATAAGAAAAAAGAAATATGGTGTCTCTCTGGCATCATGAGATTCAAAACAGAGAAACAATACCGATTGAATGGTTGCATCATACAAAAATGAGGTCACTTAAAGAGATCAGGAAATGCCTTAAAAACACCACTGCCTGATAGGGAATTAAATTTGTGGAAGTTTTAAGCATGTCTCATCTTAATAGGTCCAGTAGTTTGAAAGATATTTCATGGCAAAGAGTGACTGGTTTCACAACATAATTTAAAAGTTGTTTTCACAATGAATTGCTAGTAAAATCAGGCAGTATCATAAACCAAATGTTGTGGAATTTGAGACGAATACAAGGATTTCACAATTTAGGAATTTTGTTCTCAGAAACTGTGATACTTATAGAAAAAATTGTAAGAACTCAAATTAACATTTAAAAGATGTTCTACCACAGGAAAGAATTTCAGAATGATCAGAAATAAAATAAGGTTGAGTTTTTCACACGACACCAATAATAATAATAATAATAATAATAATAATAATAATAATAATAATAATAATTTTTATTGCCAATATGCTTGTGATACAAGTTTCTAGCAAAGTCAATTCAATAGGTACATTCATACATAAATTTTTACAATTGATCAAGTTTGTATAGGGCCTTATTACATAGATAAGATCTTATTCCAATTTTGTATTTATTCCCAGTTAGTAACTTTAGATGAGCTGGAAGCTTATTGTATAGGCTAGCTCCCATTTGATATGCACTCTTATCTGCTGCCTTAGAGTTATGTCTTTTGATATGTAAATCTAACTTAGTACGAGTGTTATATTTATGAATTTCACTGTTTGTGTGGTTAAATTGGGGATTACCTTGAATCAATAGTAATACCCTATATACATATAGTGAAAATACAGTTAGAATATTTTCCTGTTTAAATATTTCTCTACAAGATTCTTTTCTGTCTAACTTGTATATTATTCTAATGCATCTTTTCTGCAACAGTAACAACCGATGCATATACATATGACAACAGGATCCCCAGACTTCAATACCATACATGATATGTGGAAAGATTGTTCCATAATATGCAATTTTCAGAATACTGCTATCTAAGACTTTTGATAAATGATTTATTAGGAAAATGCCCTTACTCACTTTTTTGCAAACAAAGTCTACATGTGCCTTCCATGTTAGGAACTTGTCAACATATATTCCTAGGAATTTGTATTCTGTTATTTCATAGACACTTCCTTCACTAGTGTTTAATCTTAGTTTATTGTCTATTTCATGAGTTCTTAATTCAAACTTTATTAAACATGTTTTATTTTTATTGCAGATTAATCCATTTGCACCGAAGTAATTTGATAGCTCATTTGAGGTCTCATTAGCAGTTGTCTCTAATATAAAATCATTACTATCCCAACAAATTGCTGTAGTGTCATCTGCATATGTTATTATTTTGCTTTTATTTGGTATGACAATATCATTTATGTACAGAACAAATAATAAAGGACCAAGTACAGATCCCTGAGGAACACCACGTTTAACTACACCCATTTTTGATTTTACTTTACTTACTGATTCACCATTTCTAGAATAGACTTCTGTGTATTGAGGTCTATTTTGGAGGTAGGTTGATAGTAGTTTATTAGCTAAACCCCTAATACCATAATTTTCTAGTTTGCGAAGTAGTAGGTGGTTATCAACACTATCAAATGCTTTTGAGAGGTCTAGAAATAATCCAGCCACTTTGTTTTTTTCATCTAATTTTTCTAAAACCTCATATATAAACTGAGTTACAGCAGTAGTAGTGGATAAACCCTTCTGGAAACCATACTGGCAGGGATTAATGATGCTATTTTCTAATATGAAGTTATTTAATCTCACTAGGATAACCTTTTCAAATAGTTTGCTCAGAACTGAGGTCAGAGTGATAGGTCTGTAGTTTCCAATATCTCTCTTGTTGCCTTTTTTAAAGACAGGTCTAACTATGCTGATTTTCAGACAATTTGGAAATTCTCCCTTTGCTATGGATTCATTTATCAGGAATGTCAATGGCTTTAGGAGGGCTTCCTTACATTGTTTCAATACAAATGTAGTTATGCTGTCCCACCCACTAGAATTCTTATTTCTTAAATTATTTATAATACAACTTAATTCTTTTTCCGTTGTTTCATACAAAAATATTGATTTATTGATGGAGTAATTAATTCTATTATCTGCATTTACTTTATTGCTACTTTTGGCTTCTCCTACATTTAGAAAGAAGTCATTAAACATGTTGCTAATGTTACTGGGATCTTTTTCTATTTTTTCATTTGTATTTAATTCTATGTTTTCCATTTCCTGCTTGTCCTTTCTCACATCGTTTATTAGACCCCATGTGGTTTTCCCAATGTTATTTGAATCAATGATTTTTTTCTCGTAAATTCCCGCTTTCAAATTCTGCAGTTCACATTGAAACATTTTCTTATAATATTTATACATATTTTTGTAGTAAGCAAAACCTGTTGACTGATTCAAATGGTACATATCTTTCATTTTTTCTTGTATTGCTATAATGTTTGCTGGTAGTTTAATTTTGGTTTTATGGTTTATCTGTGTTTTCTTAGTTACAATTGGACAAAAGTGGTTAAACGATTTATTAAAAATTTTGTAAAAAGCCTCCCATTTACTATCTACACTCTCAGCAGTAAATATATCTATCCAAGACTGATTTGCCAGGTGTTTGTTAAGTTCTTTGGTGTTTTCATCTGTTATTTTTCTGAATTCCTTTTTTTCATATATTGCACTTTTTGTTGTGAAACTTAGCACATCAATGTATTGAGCCTGATGGTCAGACAAATAACTGTTTATTACATTAGGTAGAATATATTTATCATTCAGATTGGTAGCAATATGGTCAATAGTTCTTGAATTATTTGCAGTAATTCTTGTTGGGGAGAAAATGGTGTCTCTAATATTGTAGATATTTAGGAGATCAGTAAGCTTTATGTAATCTATATCATCTTTGTCAACATTTATATTGAAATCTCCTGCTAAAACAATATCTGTACTACATCTAACAGTGTTCTGTAGTAGCAGATCCATCTGTTCAATAAAATCATTTACTTTGGAACTAGGTGATCTATATATACCAATAATAATTAGTTTACTATAGCCCTTTGATATAGTTATCCCTGCAGTCTCAAATGACATTTCACAGCAAAATTTATCAACACCTTTCAATTTGTTTGCTTTCAGCCCATTTTTTGCATATATTACAACTCCTCCACCCTTGTGATCTGCCCTATTGAAGAAGTCTATTAGTTTGTAATTTCTAATCTTGCAAAATTTGATATTTTCTTTATTTAGACCATGCTCAGTGATTATAGTAATATCTGCACTGACACTATTCATAAAATTTTCCAGCAATTCAAGTTTATTAGATATATATTGTATATTTAAATGTAAAATTCTAAGGCCATGCTTACTACTTACAGTATCAGAACATTGGTTTATTTGATTGGCTGTTTTGGTTTTACTGTCAACATTTTCACTGTGATGTTGTCTACTGCCATTCAGCACTTGTTGCACATTCTGCCGTTGTTTGTCCAGTATAAAAAATCATCTGATTTCTTCAGTGATGAGACGATTTTCCTGTTACTCCTTCGGTTGATTGCAGGTTCTTGACTTCTACTCCTTTGGCTGGTAGCAGTTTCTTGACTTCTAATCCTTTGGCTGGTTGCAGGTTCTTGAGTTCTTGTTGGGGTGCACTGTTTTCCTTTATTAGCCTTAACTTCACTTTTAGTATTTTGATGATCTGTTGTTTGATCTTCTTTTCCTTGATGGGCTCCAACAGTATACCTCAGAGGTATGCATGCACAGTTTCTACTGGATTCTGTAGTTCTCTTTATTACATTCCCAATGTTTTCAGCGATTTTCGTTTTACCTAGATAATTCCTGTGTAGGCCATGTTTTGTGAAGTGGCCTCTGTCTGTTGAATTCAGTTCAATAAAGTATGCATTTTGAAATGCTTTGCATATTTTCTTAAACTTTCTGTTCGTTGCTGATATCTCTGTATTTACACAGGACCATTCAGCCAGATCATGCCTATGAGGTATACTGCCGATATAAAACTTGATATCAGGTCTTGTAATTAGAACTTCTTTAAGTTTTCTGGTAGCATTTCTGGCTTCATTGCGATAAACATCGTTTGCGCCACCCAGTACTACATATATGCTGCCAGATGCCATACAGTCTGTATTTAGCACTTCACTGAGATTTGCTCCTGGCTTTACTAGTCCTGATACAGTAAATTTCTTTTCATTATTCAAGATAGAAGCCAATCCACAATAGGACAGATTTTTTATTTAAGAGCTGGCCGCGCCATCTTGATTACCATTAATTGGGCAGGTGTGAGTAAGTGAACATGTAGCGCAGATGGCTTGATGGGTTGCCTAATCTTGACACCAGTTAATCTGATGCTTAGCTTGTAATGATTTCATAAACTTTTCTATCTTTTTGGGTTTGATTGGAAGCTCCTTACAGTGTGTTTGAATGGTTCAAGCTGCAGTCATATTTAATTTCAGGTAGTAGTCTGATGCCTTTCTAATTTAATGGTACCATACATATAACCAAACTTTTCTAAATACATTAGTTTCAAATCAGTCTGGATGTTGACAGTGTTGTCTTTAATTTGAACCTCAGAACAAGTGATTGGCGACTTGAAGGAAGAATCTGTTAAGGCTCCAGGCACAGTTACAGTTTAGATGTTGCTATATGCACACCCTAACATAAAGCTTTCTTCTAAGAATACCTCATTCCAGTTTGCAACCTTCAGCACAGTAGTAACTTACTCAGCAAGTTACTCTCATATCTAATTTCCCAACAAACAGCTGATTCTATTGTGATTCAATCCAAGTACTGTGTCATTGACAAACACGTCTCTGAAGCTTTTTCAGTATATGCTGTATTATTACTGATTTTGTGGTGTTTTTTACTTGTTTGATTAGTCATTGCAAATGTGAAATATATTTATAAAAATTCTATAATTCCATGGATTTATTGTGTGTAACTGTCTTTGGTTCTAGTTTCAGAAAATAAGGCTTTATGTCACCCAGCATCTGTTGATTCTCTCAGCACTAGTGCAGGAACAGAAGATCATGTATCAATGGGATGTTACGCTGCAAGAAAAGCTTTAATGGTAATTTTTTAAGCTATTATTACCATGGCTGTTCATGGAAAGTGAGATACCATAAAGAAATATTGGTAACTGTGTCATATGATAGAAAGTTATTGGTTAGAACAGTCATTGCTGAAGCATGATAATAAAAACATTTAATGAACTACTACATACAAAAGTAAATAACAAACAACTAGTTAAATAAACCCATCAATCACCAAAGTTAAAGGCAAGAGGGCTGCAACGAACACACAAAACACAAGATTAACATGACTGTACAATATTTTGGATTAATACTGTTTCATGTAGAAAGGTAAGAGCCATTTGGTAATGGAAGTGTTTACACAATGTGCCCTACTCCATGATTAGGCATGCATTCGAGAACAGGATGGGAGAAAGGGGGTAGGGATGCTTGTGTCAGGGAGCATTATCTTCATGAAGCATACTTTTGAGGGTGACAACAGGTGTGCTTGCATTTAATTAACTTGCTTCTGTTGTGTGGTGATGGGCATACCTTTCATCCTTAGCTACAAATCATCCAGAAAAATCTACTAGAATTTCGATATTTCCTGTCAAACATTTTGTCACCTAATAGGTGGAAATCTTTCTCATGCCAATTTTTGCTTTCTTAATGTGATCTGCTATTGTACTTGGAATCCCTGATGATTTCTCAATCTGCTGAACTGTTAACTTTCCATTTATCATCACCAACTAATGTATCCTATTCGCAATTTGCTGAATGATTGTCTCCACTGGCCTTAATTTTCTTGGTCAAACCAAGAATTTATGGGTTTATACTTTATATAGGGTGTTGGGTGATGTGTGTAATATGTGGGCAAGGCGTGGTTGTGATAGATAGAGATTTCGTAAATGAATGGCAATAAAGATGATGTCTAATAATAGCTATAGGAGACAAGAGTTACAGAAATGAATAGGGATTCTAAAGTCAGGTTCCCTATATGGATGCAGGGTACTAGTATTGCAGACAGAAAATGGGAAAAGTTCAGATAAATAATTAGAATAAGGGAATAAATGTTTACCACAACACAAAACAGAAAAAAGGCTTGCAATAAACACATTTTAATAGAAGGGTGTTCTTAAGAAAAGAACGTAACAGAAGAAAAAAGAATCAAGGCAAAAAATAAACAAGGAACTTATAAGTAGCAAAAAACATTATGGCTGGAGGGAGAACACTCTATCACAAAATTTCACTGGTTATGTTAAACATTGAGTGAAATGAATAGCTTTCAGGCAATTGTTGATTAGCATAAGGAAGAAGTTACTAATGATATGGAAAAGGTTGAAAGATTAAGCTTCTCCTTTGATGAGACTATTATGTACTGCACGCATGGATAGTAAAGGATAACTTTAACTTAATTTAATTTAATTGCAATGGAGCACAGGCTCCGGTGGTGATTTACCTACACCCTCATTTTCCCCTCTATACTGCAGCCACCTACATTTGCCCTCTACAAATTTTATCTTTAAATTCTTTCAATGTTTTCAGTAAATTATTATTTGTTTCTCTTGGTAACTCATTCCAATCCCTGACACTCTTACCTAAAAAAGAGATTCTTCCCACACCCTTGTGCCTGAAATCGAGTGCCAGCTTGTGGTCATGGTCATCTTTTCCCTTCCACGCACTCCTCGTGTCTTGCAATGAATCCCTTTTAAGCTCCTTAATCATATCCGTCACTGATTACATTCTGCGATAATTTCCAGAAACAAATCTAGCATCCCTTTTTTGCACCCTCTCCAACTCCTGTATTTGATACGTAAAATGAGGGTTCCATACTACACTACCATATTCCAGCAATGGTCTCACCAAAGTTTTGTAACCCAACTCCCTCACTTCCTTACTTATATAGGTAGAAGTGAGCAGAGTAGGAAATTAAAAATAAATCCAGTAGATAATTTGTTGGGCTAGATATGTTAAGAAAGCAAACAGATGCTAGTATGGCTAAAATTTTAACATACATTTTTAGCTGAATGTGTTGTCATACTGTAAAGTACCTATTAGTTCTCCGAAAGCACTCCCACTAGCTATCCACAGCAGTAAAATATTCTATAGATCAAACTTGCCGATGTTGGACTTAGAAATTTCGAGAAGAGTAGTTGTCAACCTTAAGGAATTTTCCTGTAATCTTTCCGACAGGGACAATTCACCATAAAAATCATTTTAAAGTGTATTTATCATATCGTGAAACATTTAGTTTGAGAGATATTCCTGTTTGTTCACGTTTTGAAACACGCGATTGGAAAAGTAGAAATCTAAAATTTGAAATATATTTAAATTGAGTAAAGCTACAGCTGACCTTTCATCACCAACTATAGTCAGCACTGTTACAGATATTTTGGTAGTAAAATTAAGTAATTCGGCAAAGTCTAATTAGCAGTTTTAATTAAGAGAAAAAATGAACTTTTTAACTAAAAGGAATATTAATTAGAAATTTATATCAGTAGATAACACTTATTAAGCTTATTACGAACATATAATGGTTTTGGTAATTAAGTTTTTGGAAAATAGATTGTCGCTGATTGTTGTTCAAGCGCGTAGAAATTCCGTCAAGTTGGTCATGTGATGACTTTAGTTATAAGACTTTAGAAACCCTTTGGAATGTTAAATTAAATTAAAACAGATAGAACATGATAATAGAAAGTCCCTGTAAAAATTTCAAGTTAAACCATTATCTACTTTTGGAGATATTAATTAAAGAAAGATTCGGCAAGGTCACAGGCTCGGATAAGTCTATAAAAGACCGTGCAGCAAGCACAGATTGTCTCACTCCACGCTGGACTTTCAAAGTTTTAAGTTCGTAATATGTAGTCTCATTCTGGTCTCATTCTTACGCCGGAAAGTGATCGCGCAACTCCGCACTAGTTAGCGGCGCAAATTAGGGTAGCGGTTTAGGCAAGTTCTAACATGCCGTAGTACTCACTAATGTTAGGGGGACTTAGTGAGTGTTTGTCTTCTCATAGAATTGTACTTAATCTGCAATCTTCAAAGAAACTGTGGTTCGATGCTTTATTCATGATTCTGGTACCGACAATGTACGAGTGAACTATTATCAAGAATATAAGTACTGCGTTATTCTCAAACTGTGTTAAATTACTTTATCTCATTTACCCTTTGCATTTGGGGTTTATTAATATGAATGCGTGGCGACCAGGTTATTTAATATCATAGGTACCAGAGGGCTATACATGGTCACGAACTTACTTGTTCATAGTTCAGGTGAAGGTGTTGCAAACCCGCATGAACATCTCGGCCTGACAATACCATACCTAGAAATGTTATTCACACTGATTTGGCAGATTAACTGTACAGCAGATGACTGGAAATGTGTCATAGTAGTACAATTTCATAAATATTGGATGGAAACAGAGTTGATAACTATGGACCAATTTATTTGACCTCATTGTTAGGTAAGTTAATGGAGGCTCTGGCATACAAATACATGGGGAATGTCTGTGAGGAAAGAAAGTGTTTTGTATATTGGCAAGAGACTATTGATGTGAATCTTAATTAGTGCAATATGTGGAAAAAATTGATTTAAGACAAAATGCACAAGGGGGCCATGTTGACATTAGCGGATATAATAGAGTGAGCCATAGAACAGTGGTGTTTTAAGTTATTTCCTCTAGGGTTAATCAGAATGTATCTCTTTTTGATGGAGAAATAATTGAAAGTAGGAAATGAAGAATCAGCTTTGGAAATAGGGGGTGGAATTGAGAACTTGATTGCTACAAAACAGTGTATTGGGCCCATAGCTGGACATTATTTTAATGAATCATAGTCAGGAGTTGTTTGCAGGTGATGTAATATTGTTTACTATGATTAAAATGAGACAGGCTTGAGAACAGCCAGGATAACTAGATCAATAACAAAAAGATTCAGAAAATATAAGTTTTGCATGATTACACAGTAGAGGGCTGATAACTTGCTGAATGCATAAAATTTTAAGTATCTTTGCATAACTGGGCAGGACACACAGTGCTGATGGGTGGATGTATAGTGAAAGTTAAAAAGGTGGTGTACCAGGGATGTAAGGAAGATTGGTTACAATATCTTGATCAAGCCTTAATCTGCAAACAGTAAAATAACATGGTATCCACATCACAGGTATTGATTAAAGGAGTGGGAGATGGTGCAGTGGAGTAATGGTTAGGTTTATTCACAGAACACAATCAGTAAATAAATGGGATGCTGTTTAAAAGAACGGTGTGTATGCTTAAAAAGTGCATTGGAGATGAGTTCTGGAAGGATATTGGGAAAGGAATTGTGAGTAGCATAGAGACCAGAAGAAGTGATAATGACTATGATCTGGCACTAGATTAAAGTCATAAGGGAATGAATAGGTTTTTATTTGATGGTAAGAGCAATATGGGCTGTGATTTGTTAACGAGAGTATTGAAGGACAATTTAACTCATGTGATGAAAGAATTTAAAGTAAAAAATTCATGTAATACATAAGCAGGTGTGTAATGAAATTTTGTCCAGGATATAATTTATGTAATATTAAATTGTGAAATATAGCTTTTCTGGCTTAAAGGGGTTGCTTCCTGAAACAAGGATTGATAAAGCTGTAATAATAAAATAAAATAATTCCTAACAGCATGTTGTCATGAATGTTGAAACTCTTTCTGGAGGATAATGGATAAAACTTCTACCCTGTATATCACATTTTTAACAGATAAGTCCTATATTCAACCTTTCTGACATATTTTGACTCAGAAAGTGGCTATTCAAAATCTTCCTTCAATCATTAGACATGAACTAAGGACCACTAAACATGTTACCTGGCACTCAAGACAATAGGCCATAATTCAAATCCCATACAGTTCATTTCTACAATATTCTACAGCCTGTTATTGCTTCTTAAAACATTAGTTTCTTCTGTTGTTTTGTTCTGAAATGTCATCACTTTAAAGATGGCACAGTTAAATTTTGATAATTGATCTCAGGTGGTAAGAACAGAGACTTTCTTGTTGTATAATTGCAATGAAGTCTTCACTGGTGAATCGTTGGATTGTGTTGTGAAAACACAATATTTCAATGAGTAGCTCCTTTGTCTTCCTCAGGTACAAAAACATCTGTACTGGTCGGCTGAACAACAGATACTGAGACAGCTTAGGTGCTGCACTCAGAGCTGTTTGACATATAAGGAAGTGTGGCACCTGAGCTGTCTCAGTATCTGTCAGTCATCTGACCAGTACAGATGTTTTTGTACTTGAGAAAGACGACTGATCTGGTCACTGAAAAATTATGTTCTCAAACACAATCCAGCAGTACACTTATGGAGACTTTATTGCTGATCTCATGTTATTTAGAAAACCAAGTATCATTTCAGATGGTATATGCCAATAACCCTTGCATTTGATTTTTATCTGTCATGCAGATTTTTAACAAAATATGTTGTCATAGTTAGTGCTGTAATTTACATCATATGCACAAGGATACATGATTATAGTCATCAAGTTAAATTCAGCTACCTAAATGACTTCATCAGGATAATTAGGATTTAATTAGATTAAAAAATATATTGGCATGTTTTTAATTAACCAGGGTATCTACTGAGAATGCTTTCAGGATGTTAGACCAACTGTAACTGGCATATTAATCCACAAACATGTGTGTTACCTTCCCAGTCCTCTCTCATTAATATCTTTTCCCTAACTGGAGATGCTATGCTTCCTAATCCAGGGAACCCCAGTATGAATTGACCAATCATTGCTAGCTTATTTACGCATTGAATAAACTAAACAATGAAACTTCATGAAAACCATCTACTGAAGCTAAGTTAACTAATAACAATTTAAAGGGCTACTTATATGATCAAATAACTAACTTATAAGCTGTGGCCTACAGTTCCTCTTACTCTACCCTGTGATAAATAATTGGCTAGTTGGGAACCTTACAAATTGTGCTATAAGACAATTAATTCCTCCAAGAACAAACTTCATTACTCGAATCAGATACTTCATTATATGTACTCAATCTGTCTGATTTAAAATGTCTGTATAAAATAATTAACAGAATCTGATGGAATGAATTTAAAATGTCAATAATATAAGTCTTTTAGAGGTACACTATGCCCTTTCAAATTGTTTTGTGTCATATTTACACTACAATAGGACAAAACCAATTTTGTTGGAAATTTTCCATAAGGTCTAATGAATTGAAACATGGTTAGAAAAGTAAACATGAATATACCAGAAGTAAACACAAGAAACTGTGCAGTAAAACTCATGATAAAAACACGGACACAACATTTTATATTACATATTAATCAGACAAAATTGTGATTGAGAAATGCAACATGCCACATATAGAAGTCTTCAGTTACAGACATGCCTAACAGAAGATGGCTCTGTTGCTGAAATACAGGTAACTATCTCATCCCTTATAACCTGGACACCATATAAAGCTAGTGATCTGGCCTATGAGTCACCACTAAAGGAGAGAGAGAATGTGGGTAAGGGTTGCCAGGAATAACTCCCATGGAACCTCTTTTAATCTGCCACTTGTATTCACAATGTTAAACCATCAGAGAGGAGCTCTAGAAATAAGTAGTCTTAACATAGTGAATATCACAACATGTATTAGCATTTACTACTAGAAATAATCGTGCTGACATTTGACATGAAAGATATTTTAATACTTCCCCCCACAGTCCAGCCAGCAAAAGCAAGCTAATGCTAGTGCAATGACCATCCCAAACAATTAGGCAGTCGGCTCCACCTAACTTTATTGGTTTTTCCATCACCAATCTGGTAGCATGTGCAGCAATCATAGCTGGCCCAGGGTGACAGGGTGTCTTCGTCCCACAGTGGCGTTGGTCTCTGGGTGATGTCTTCCTCTAACCCAGTAAAGATTACACCACCATAAGTGCAACCCTCTGGTGTTGACCTGTTGGCTCAAGTGTTCACGTCAGTCCTCTCCACAGCTCCATCATGGAGCCTAGGGTTCAATACTTACCCCCACTCTCAGTCCTTTCCTAAAGTGGGAAAAACTTGTGGCAAATCCCAACCTGTTACCAGGTCATCAAGTGGACTGCTTTCGAAATGGTCATTGCTCTAATTCCTGCTCATCAATATTCTACCTTGAGGACATTGCCTTGGAAATTGTGCATCCTGATTAGCTCGCTCGTGCTGGTGAGATTTTGACATTGGTATGCCATACCAGTAGTGGTGCTGCTATAAAGACTAAGTTTTATATACTGTCTATATTTTTATAAAACAGAATCCTCGTCTAATGATTTTATTGTAGGTAAGGTGTTAAGTTTTCTAGTACCTGCTCTGAAACTAAATACCTATCTTTAAGAAGATAGTTAATGTAATAATAAAAGAACCTAGCTTGCACATACATAATTCATGAATGAAACTTTGTCTCAGTGTACAGAATGAAGTGGTATGTCCAGTCAATTGGCAGTATTAATGTTTTAACATTAAGCTTTAAGGTTAACAATTTTGAGTCATACAGATGTTTTTAATTCTATTAGCACTACCTTTTTGCAGAATACTGGCAGTGAAAAACAATTATAATATCTGTTTTCAAACAAACTTTACACTTAAGTGGAACTTTATTTGATATATGTTAATAATAATAAACTGTATGGTGTGGTGGCACTTAGTTATTGGATATCTGACTCAGAATTGGAAAATCCACAGTTAGGAACCTAGCAGTGCTATATTTTCATATGTCTTTAACCTCCTTCTCCTTTAAGAATCTTTGATTTATGTATGTGAAATATTCTATGAACACTTCCACTTTTGATATTATACTTTAAGCTGTAGATCCATCTACCTGGGAGGATTACAGCATTCAGTTTAAAAATGAAAAACAGTTAAACACTGTTACTTATGCAGCCTAAATATTCTTTAAGATTATCTTTGTTCTCCAGTTGGAAACTCGTTGATTAATTAAAACCTGACATTTCAGCCATTGTACTGTGATGATGAAAGTTGCAGCAAACTGGATGAAACATCTCCTTTTAGTAAAATAATGCAATTTCACCCAGAGAACCAAGATAATACATACAATGACCATGGAAGCTTACACTATCATTCTTAAAGATCTCCCAATTAGTGATTATTTTTATTTTTCACTATCAACTATACACAGAACAAGGCACAGATATTGTCACATTATGTGCCATCCTAATATACACCAGGATGATTACAGAAAAATCCTTAAGAAATTGCAATCAGGGTTGTTGATATGCAAGCAGTGACTGGATTTGAATTCATCCCAGTCATACTTCAATATGAACTACACAGGCACCTCAATAAAATTAGCCAAACAACTGGAATAATAGCTTCATTCTTCTTTCTTCATAATTCTTAATGAACTAATGTTTGGAATTCTGTGATTGAAGCATTCATATTAGTTATGAATTTTTCACCCACTGTAGAAAACATCTTTGAGCCATGATAATTTAACTCAGCAGAATATACATTATCTGAATATTAAAAGCTTATTTCCATTATCTATTGAACATTTGTAACACTTTAATTTATGTGGTATCAGCAAAATGATTGTCTTGATTGCAACTCCAAAATCAATTGGGAAGTTGTAACTCATTAATTCACAAAATGGTGTTTTTGCAGAAACTGTGTAATAACATAATCTGCCCCTATCTCAATTTAGTATCACTAACTTCTTTTTTGGGAATGTAAAAAAATAACAAATTTCCTGAGCACAATATTAAATATGATGATGCATTGTATTAACAACACTTGTTTCATGAATTCAGGAGACATAGTTTGTTAGAAATTAAATAACTAAAAAAATAGGAATTGGTAGGGAAAAGCACATATCTCATCACATTGACAAACACACAAACATCAAGGAACAGTATTTTGGTATAACCCTTAATCATATTAGAGGTGAATAATCAATGTTGTGATCATTTAATTAAGAATATCTACTTCATTTTTTTTTTTGGAGAACATCACTGCTGATTCCTAATCACTATTCCCTATTTTGTTTTTAAAATTTCATTGGAACCTTATGACGACAATGCAAATTATCACTAAATAATTCTGGTTGAATGTTGTATTTATAGCCCAACAAAAATAAGGCTCCTTAAAATTTCATGTAATCAAAATAAATACCGTTCAGCATGATTAAACCGATTTATTATTACTATTATTATTTTGTCCGTTATCAGAATTAAAACTATTGCACAAAGTAGTAACATCCAGTGGTTCAACCTGTATTGATTTAAACATTTTTGCAGCTGTATCATCTTATTCAACAAAAAATTTTGTAACTTTTCTTTTGTTTGCAGGTGGTGGAAAATGTTGAAAAAGTTATTGCCATTGAGTTACTTGCAGCTTGTCAAGCCATTGAATTTCTTCGGCCACTTAAAACAACACTGCCGCTTGAAGAAGTTTATAATGTTGTACGGAACAGTGTGAGGTACAAGCACAATTTTTCCAATTGCTTACTGCAGCTATTTTGAAATCTAATATTTTCTTATTATCTTTTTTCTAGAATTCAGTCTTAATTATTGTAGTGTGTGTTTGTATGTGTCTCCTCATCTTTAAACTATTTTACTGTGCATAAATTGTGGTAATAATATTTTAATATAGTTATGTATGCAAAAGACACATGATCTATCAGAGGTAAAAGAGGTGGAGAATAAACCATCAGCTGTTATAGATGGAGGCAGGAAAAACAAAAAAATTGTAAAAAAAAAACTATCAATTCTATACAGTTATCATGGCGAAATAAAATATATGAAATGTAGAACAATTGGTAAGTTAGTGCAATAGAATTTTCACTGATCTATTCAATCATCATACACATTTATCTATACCTGAGTTATCATTACATATTCGTGTCTGTGCAATCCTTTTTTTATTTCTGTTAAGTAATCGTTGTATTTTGCGAACTATAAGGCACACTATTTTCCTTTGAAAGATTGCCTCTAATATTCAGTTGTGTCTTATACTTGAAATTAATATAAAAATATCCAGTGTCTGATTTAGAATTCATGCTAGTCTCAAAAATGTCCATATATTCGATGCTGCAGGAAACCTATCTCTATCTGGCAACATTGGATTCAACTGGCAGCAGCAGTGCACCGATGCAACAAATATGAGTTGCTGGGATTCATAAGCTTGCTATAACTGTCTCCCTCCCACACCACCATCACAAACTCAGAATATTGTCTAGCCTATGGTGCATCACTGTAGTCTACGGTTCCAATGAACTTGAATTGAAAGTTATTTGTGTTACAGGTAATAGTACGGTATTTTTGTCAGTAGCTAGTTTCACAATGGAAAAAATTAAAAGGTATTCATATGATGCGGCTATAAATTGAAAGTAATAGCATATGCAGAAGAACATGGAAACAGAGCAGTTGAGCAGCATTTTGGCCCTCCACCAACAGAAAAAAACCATTTGTGATTGGCAAGCTAGTAAAGAAGAACTGGAAAAAATTAGGACTACTGAATGTACAAATAGAGGACTTGTAATGAGAGTGTTGAGAGCACATAATCGACAAACTATTTTGTTACAGGGACCAAACAGGCAGAGAACACATTAGCTAGTGAGAGAAGGAGTGGAGTGGACAGGCTACACTGGGGAATGGTCTCTGGTGTAAAATGTGACAAAGAAACACATGATTGGCCAATAGGGTCATGTAATGACAATACAAGTTATGATTGGCTGCTACGGCTAGAAGCACAGTGTGTGCCGCCATGATACAGTACGAGGGCTGTCTGAGAAGTTCTCGGCCTCGACCATAGATGGCAGCACTACCAAAGTGATATTTTCCGTGCAAGTTGGTGCATGTGCCAGACATGCCTGCAAGATATTGCAAGTCATTCTACATTGTACAGTAGAACTCCAATTATCCGAATGCCAATTATCCAAATTGCTTTTTTAACTAAGGTGGAAACGTACTGCGAAAAAGCTTCCCCTCTGTTATAAAATCCAGCCCAAAGCTTGGATGACTGCAGCATTTTTACAGAGTGGTTCGGCGAAATTTTCATCCCTGAAGTGAAAAAGAACCAAAAGTCTCTTGGAAAAGAAGGAAGTAAAATGCTGTTGATTGTTGATAATGCAACAACTCATGCCACCGAAGAAGTTTTGGAAAGAAGGAACATCCAGTTTAAAACAACCTTTTTACCGCCAAACATCACAAGCTTATTGCAACCAATGGACCAGTCAGTTATCGAAGCCATGAAACGCCAGTACAGAATGCAATTTTAGGGAAACTTTTGGTGGAGGGCGAAGATCAAGAAGGTGTGTTGGCTAACCACAAAAAAATTAATTTGAAAGGTTGCGCATACATGGTGGTGGAAGCTTGGAGCTTGGTTAAGGCACTCGCATTGAGACATGCGTGGAACAAGATGAAAGGCACACCAACTGAAGAGGAGAAGGAAAAGAAGAAAAAGGGAAAAGAAGCTCAGGAAAAAGAAATGGAAGAGACAGGAGAATATGTGGATGACATGTCACTTGAAGAATTCAGAAACATTCTTTTGAAAATTCCTGGAAGTTCAGAAGTTAGTGCTGAAGATATAGATTCGTCAGACCATGGGTATCAAAATCTAAATGATGATGAACTTCTTGAAAGGTGAGAGAAGAAAGTGTCGAGGAAGAAGATTACCTTCATATCGAAATTGAAGCAGACAAGGGACCATCAGCGTTGATGTTAATGGAGCGTCATTCCGAGTGTGATCACATGCAACTTCTCACTGTCAAGCATTTGCTCGACTAGGCTGCCCGAAAATGGATGAGTACAATCAAATAGCTCACTTTGACTGAGATGTTAAGTAAGCAATAACTTATTTAGAGTACAGTACTAATGTACCAGACTTGATAGTACACTTAACATTTAAAAGTGTTGCCTTTTCATTTAATTAATTAAAAGCTGTTTTTGTCCCATTTTCAACATACATCCAGTAATTAATTAAAATAGACCCTTTTTCGGAAAAAAATCCAACTATCCGAATTTCTGATTATCCGAATGGGGTCCGGTCCCAATTGATTCAGATAATTGGAGTTCTACTGTAGTTTGGTCCATACAATTGTTTGATGCAGGCGTGGTGCGTAGTTGTACAAGATATGGGAAAAATCGAGTATCGTGCAGTTATAAAATTCTTTGTAAAAGAAGGTTTAACGCCATCCGAGATCCACGGAAGACTTTTAAAAGTGTATGGGGACTCTACTCCTTAATATTCAACAGTTAAGAAATGGGCTGCTGAGTTCAAACATGGCCGTAGCAGTCTCGAAGATGATGAACATGAAGGACGTCTGAAAAGTGCATCAACTCCAGAAATCGTCTAGAACGTGCAAGATATGGTTTTGGATGATTGACGAATAATAGTGCGTGAGATTGATGAGACCATAGGGATATCAAAAGAACGTGTGGGATATATTTTGCATGAATTATTGCATATGATAAAGCTTTTGCAAAATGGGTGCGGCATTTGCTCAGTGTTGATCAAAAGCGCAGCCGCATGAGACTTTCTGAACAGTGTTTGGAGCATTTCAGCAAAGATAAAACTGATTTTGTGCATCAATTCATAACTATGGATGAGACATGGGTTCACCACTACATGGCAGAATCAAAAACTGTAGTCAAAGCAGTGGACAGAAGTTGGTTGTTCAGGTCCAAAGAAGTCCAAGTCGTTTCCATCGGCAGGGAAGGTGATGGCATCAGTTTTTTGGGATGCTAAAGGTATTTTGTTCATTGATTACCTTGAAAAGGGTAAGACAATAACTGGACAACATTATTCCGATATTTTAGACACCCTGTATGAAAAAATTCGTGAGAAAAGGCCCAGTTTGAGGAAGAAGAAAATCATCTTTCATCAGGACAATGAACCTGCCCCAAGAGTCTTTTGGCAGTGCGGAAATTAAGAGATCTGCACTATGACGTGTTGGAGCATCCACCTTATTCCCCAGATTTGGCTCCCTCTGACTTCTATCTATTCCCAAAACTCAAAAACTTTCTTGCTGGTCAGCGTTTTTCTTCAAATGAAGAGGTGATTACAGCTGTAGATGGATATTTTGCAGGCCTTCCAGAAAACCACTTCAGGGATGGTATAATGAACTTTGAACATCATTGGACTAAGTATATCAGTGTTCAGGGAGACTATATTGAGAAATAAAAATAATTTGGTAAATATCAAATTGGTTTTATATTTTTAGGTTCAGAATTTTCCAGACCGCCCTTGTAGGTCCAGAGTCTGGAGTGATATACAAGTATACATGTCAGTGGCTCTATGCACGCTTATGTGTGTGTGTAAACCATGGGCCGCATTCTGCTGTGTCATAAAGTGGCGATGACTGCTGAGTTTGTTCTGTAGTCAATTAATGACAATGTGCAGTGTTAATAATGTTGTTCCTCTAACTGCTAACCTGTGCTCTTCAAATTGTCGAACGATGCCTGACTTTGTCTTGTAATGCGGGACAGGTGCTGGCCTAGAATTGTGTGTTTCCAATAAATAGTTCAAAATTGACCTTCTACATATTAACAAACTTTCTTTAGAAGCAACTAACCAGGGATATATAATTTCACTGTCAATCCTGATTATCTTCCCAAATCCTGGGTGGCGAATGTTCTTGACTAATGGATCTGTAAAATCCTCTCCAGAGCCAACAGTATTCCAGTTCCTATCCAACACGGTCCAAATTACCTCCATCAACTCTTATAAATTCTATATCCATATTAAGGCACTGAAGAGTGATGTCTGAAAGGCTGAAGAGGAGTAGCGACAAGTAGCTGGACACAAGTAGCAGTGCATGTATCATACCAGTCCGCACACCTACAAACATTAAGTCATTACAGACTGAATGCAAAATGGCATATTAAAATGGATTCAAGGACACTGTCAAAATGGCATTGGAATTAATGCAAAAATGATTCAAATACATATTCGTAAGCTAGTACTATAGTGGAACTTAGCAGACTATAAGGGTTACTGCTACAGGTTTATGATGCATCATATACTTAGCATATAAACCAAAATCAAAATATCTCATAAAATGCTACAAGAGTATGAAGAGAAAATATTACCTCTCCATTGCTTTATTATTCAACACAGAAAGAAAACCAGCATGGAACAAAGCCAAATAGTGAATATGGATGAAACTCCTCTGACATTTGATGTGCCAAGTAAAAGAACTTTTACCATGAAAGGCACTAAAACTGTAACTGTAAAACAAGTGGACATGAAAAAATGCACTACGTGGTTGTCCTTTCATGTTGTGCTGATGGTACTTAACTTAATACAATGATCATTTTCAAGCACAAAACAATTCCAACACTTTCTGAAATGCTACCGCCACATGGTGTTGTTCACATACGTGACAAGGTTTGGATGGATAAGGCTGCTATGAAATTATGGATTAACAGAGTGTGGGAGAGAGGAAAGACGCATTATTGAAGAAAAGTTGTCTTCTTGTGTTAGATCAGTTTAGTAGTCATTTGAAAAATTCTGTGAAAGAGAAATTGAGACAGGGATTGCTGTTTCTCCTGGAGGACTTACTACAAAATTGCAACCTCATGATGTAAATAAACCATTTAAGTCTTATATGAAAGAGGAATGGAACAAATGGATGAAACCCAACATGAATGAACACCGAATGGAGCTTTAAAATGACTAATAAGTGTGTCAGTGGATAAAACAGTAGTGGCTAGAGTGAGAGAAGATATTATTGTTAAATCTTTCAAGAAGTGCAGCATAAGTAATGCTATCAATGGCAATGAAGACCATCTTGTATATGAAGAGGACAGTGATGACAATGAAGAGGAAGAAAGTTCTAATGAAGATTTTCAAGGATTTTAAGGGCCAGTTCTGTTTTGTAAACTAAGATTATTTTTTTTAATCTGGCTTTACAATCTACTAATAACAATGGAAGAAAAGTTAATTCAAAAAATAAATTGCTTGGAAATTAATGTGCGCCTTATAGACCATGGTGTCTTATCTTATGTAAAATACAGTATATATACTGTATTTTACAGGACTAATTACTGTTTTCATTCCTATCCATAATTTACAAATCTAGTTTGGTTGGTAAAAGTATCTCCCACACAAGTAGCTTTCCTCATAATATTTGTTCATTGGCAAAAATTTTTGGATTTAGAAAATAATGCATAGCAGAGGCTTTTAACCCTTTCACTGACTCCAGTGCTGAACAATTTTTTCATTTACTTGCATGCAGTACATCACTTTATTGTTAGCAGTAACCTTTTTTTTAGTAAAAAATATTAATATAAGCAAAGCAAGTGAATGTTCTCTAAAGATGTCATGTGCACCTGGCATGCTAATTTCACCTCCAGTGCTAATGACATCTATCGACATCTTGTGTTATACAATCAATAAGAGAGCATGTACAGGCAAGTAGGATAAGTTATTTTATGACAGAAATGTATGCAATTGTAAATACAAATATGCACCATAAAAAACACAAAAGTTAAAAGTAAAAAGAAATATATTCCTAGTTGAAGGCAGAACAATTTGATTCAGCATTGTACTTCTTCATCATTGTTATGCACTTTGACACAATAATATATTTGATTCTACCATAAATATTGAAGTAACAATTTCAGTTAGACAAAAAGTGTAAGATTCACACTTTTTTGATATACTCTGAGGAGCAAAGTCCTGTAAGATATAAAGCTAGTGTTGCCGGACATGTTTGACAACAATATGCCATTTTCTTCCACCCTTCATTCTTGTAACTTTCCATACAATGCCAATATGTCACCTTCTTTATTTGGGTTGGAGCAATATTTTCCAAAATGTGTTCCCTAGATCTTCATGGACAGCTGGAGAAGGAACCATTGTTGTTATTGCAGCAATTGTCTCATACCATCAGGTCAAAAATGATACAGAGGCATGTACAAGTTATTACCATATCTTGTAGAGAAAATGGTCATTCATGAGTAACAGGTAGAAAATATGAATTCCTATTTTTTTTTTATACCACCTGAGGGTTTTGTATTGGAATGGATGACAGGTCATTATTTTCTCCTGCCTATCCACATGTAATATAACCTTAGTTTTGCCAACATACCTTCAAAAACAGTTGAGAGGGCCCTTAAAACACTTAAAATCAATAGAAAATCATTTTAGAAGCATTTTCTAGTACTTTAAGAGTTGGAAAGAATGTTAAGAGGTAGAAATCAATCATTTTATCAGGTCACCAAACATATGATTTTTCTAACTTCAGAATATATTTTCTCTTATTCATTTTCAGTGGTATAAAATTAAATTACAATCAAAACAACATATGACACTTTGAGTCTAGAGATATCATCAATTTAGTGACTTCAAAAATATTTGTTCAATATTGCACAATAAAGAGATTTTTAAAAGTAACAGATGTAGTTTTAAAGTTACAGTTATGATTCATATTTTATTTCATTCAGCATACTAAGTTACATATTATATAGAAAAATAGAATTTGCAGTTAAAAGGAAAGTACATTTTTAGGAACAAATAGAGACTTTTATAGTTTTTGAATCATAAGAACTTTGTGCTAATACATATTGGAGAGCAGAGAAAGTACACTCAAATTAAAGAGGAATTTTTTCTAAGCATGCATAGCAATTTTTGTTTTCGATTTCAGTAATAGTTAGGCCTTTATAGTGAAGTTAAATTTTTCAAACAATGGTGCTGGTGACGTCATAATGAAAGAACAATTATATTTGAGTAATATAAAGAATATTACCAGAAGACAGGGCTTAGTGTTTAAATAACATAACCATCAGGTAGGAAATTAAATTTTGTAAAGTTTGAACTTGTTTCAGATCGATAGTACTAATACATTCGGAAATTTTCAAGACATAGTAACTACTACAATACACCAGGAAAAGAGTGGTTTTCACCTCAAAATACAGCGAAGACAGTTTTGAATCACTTATCAAAAGTTAAAGAAATTTTTATAAAATATTTTGACAGAATCACCTTACATAATTAAGAATTATAGTAATAATTGTAGATTTGAAGCTTTTGTAACTTCAAGAATTTTTATCTCAACAACTATAGTGCTTAGGAGAAAACTCTCATAACTAAAATTGACATTTAAGACATGCTTCACAAAATAACGAAATTTCAGAGTGATAAGAATTCAAATAAAGTTTTTCTTTGTTGGATCATTTTTGACTAAATGAATATAAGGATCCCCCACAAACCACATGGCATGGCAGTATTTGGGCAGATTTGTTAGAGGGCAGACATGTATTGTGAGATGTAGGAAAAGTTTCTCAGTAGGTGCTCAACAACGGAGCTGGTCAGTATGGTGTACTTATAACTTTCATCTTGATGGAAGCTGCTTACAGTATGTGAGGATGGTTTATCTTGTAATCATTAAATTCGGATTGATATCTCATTCTTTTCTAAATTTTCCTGGTACTGCTTTAGGTAATAGAACATTTAACAATACATTAGTTTCAAATCAGCAATAAGAGTACAGTTTTTTGTTTAAAGAACATACCTTA
This sequence comes from Vandiemenella viatica, assembly GCA_031002005.1. Lineage (NCBI taxonomy): Eukaryota > Metazoa > Arthropoda > Insecta > Orthoptera > Morabidae > Vandiemenella > Vandiemenella viatica. Next base: position 371,382,889 of record CM061921.1, read on the forward strand.
ATCTTTTGAGGTTATTAGAAGAAATTACTGGCTGTACGGAAGAAACTATTATGGTACCAGAGCTGAGTTACACATTAGATCAGTAGATGTTTTCTTAGAACCCCCAGGCAACATTTTTTCTGACATACACCACCCATGTATCTGTTATAAATTGTACATGGTTTCTGCACAACTTGTGTTCTTGACATGTAATACACTAATCCAATGTTAAATTCTGTTGAAATACTATATGAAACATCTCATTTATCATGCCACTTTCCAATCATCACAATATTATTTGTGTAACGAGCTAATATTTTCCATTTTGTAAGTTTTACAGTTGTTATTTCAACAAGTGTGTTTTTTCTGTTGCTCTGAAGAGTTCCTGTACATAATATATTTCTTTGTAACAATTGTAGCACCTATTAATGACAATTATAGTAGTTATCCATAAAAACAGAGTGGCCTACATCCAGTTTTTCTTCCATCAAATGCATGACGACTTGTTGGCATGTCCCTTTCTACCATTACCATCAAATGTTCCAGTGTAAACACATAACTTCATGATGATTCCACATGTTTCTGTAAGCACATACAATTTTATACCATACTTAAGGTGTTTAATTTTTATAAACTGTCTAAATATAAATCTGATGCGCCAAAACATTATTGACTCATCAAATGATAATATTTTGCCAGGATAGTAAATGTCTGTCATTTTTTTGTTGAAGTAATCCACAAGGGGACTGATTTTTTAATTCCCTGGATTCCTCCCAAAATGTATCTAACACTAAATTAATAAAAATCAGTCACAGCTCATAAATAATGGGCCATTTTTCCAATCGTCCTGTATGTGACTCAATGAAATAGTGCCCATGTGTAATAATAAACCAAAAAATGTTCTCATTTCACCCACTGTCACATCTTCCCAATGATAAATTCTTTAACTTTCTTTACTTCCTGAAGACAAATAAAACTGTGTTGCATACTTATTTGTTTGTTGTGAAACTTGTTCATGAAATATGTCATTCACTAAAAGGTTCAAATAATCTGATATAGTATTTCCATCTGGTAACACTAAAACTGCTGTCATTTTACAAATGAACTTTCTAATGCACTGTCGGTGGAGTATTTGACCAAGTTACAGAAGAAGCTGAGTAAGAGACTTATTGCTGTTGAATTAGCTCAGTTTCAGGGTCACTTTGTCAGGGTCGAAGCCGATAGTGGGGTTGGGTATCGGCTTCATCACCTGAGCTATAAGTCTTCCGAAAATATTCTAAGTCCTGAAAAGTTCTGTTACAGTGTTAAACCAATGGTATGCTAACTGTTAAAATTTACCACAGTCGCCACTTACAGATTTAACCTCCTGTAAGAAAGGTGCTATTGTAGAAATGAAAGTCAAATAACTGCCATATATTCTTGAAAATTTCACATTTAGTATTAAAGTTCACAGTTAGCAACAGCAATCGGATAAAATCGTTCACCAAAGATTACAGATTGCGAAACAGAGCATAACCGCACTAAACCCCAAGAACGAATTTGAAAATTAAAGTCACATTGCCAAAACTATTCGTCTGAATGTTAAAGTTGCCGAATTTCCAACATGGCTGCGGTCAAGCGTGACTCTGGCTGGCCATACTAATACCTAAGATGGCAGCTATCGGTCAAGTTGCCATCACGTTGTAGACTCGCTTCCCGCCTAAGCCACCCGGGGCTAGCCCGAGACGTGCTCACTCTTGCACGCTTGAATTGAGACTGAAACACCGAAGCTAAACCTACGCGCGCTATCACTCCTATATAGCTTTCCCTCACGTGAGCTGGCGCTCCGGCTGAGTGCCTACGCGCGCTCACACAATCACATATGTTTAATTTAATAACTTAGCTATCAAGTGTTCAATTTAAAATCTGGAACTGGAAAAGTTATTGGAGTTTAAAGGTGTATTGTTTGATAAAAAGTTTTAATTTGTTTAAGCTTTAATTCTCATATCTGAAAAGATGACCGAATATGGTCAGCTTTGAGGGTGTTTCAACACGAGTTAGCTTTTTTAAACTTTTTTAAATCGGCTTTAATTACAAACACGAAATTAGGCTCAAAATATCGGCCCCGATTTTAGCCTCACAAATATGTAAACTTTATTTAGATCTGCCAGAAACTGATTGAGTTATTGCAAAAACAGTGATTTCTAAAAATCCGACATAATTATTATTTGTGTTTTTAGGTGTAGTTCCGTAAGTATACAGATTATTAAACCGGAAAAATTACCAATGTGTAGCCTGAATTAAACTGCGTATTTTAAAGGTTATTTCATCTCTGTAGGTGCCATATCGCGGATACAATAAATTGTTCTATTATTTACACGTGCGCTATTACAGAGTGTTTTAGAAAATTCTTTAACGTCGGTTCTATGGCTTCAAATGTCCTGAAATTAATGTGTATGAAGCTAGAAGAATGGATCTTTAGGACAAACTACTTTTTAACCCGGAAACTAAGTAGGCTTTTAAATGAAAAAATGTTAAATTTGAGTGATTTATTTTATGTGTTCAGATGGCATTTAAAATTACTTAAACGGCTGAAAACTACAAGATTTAGATGAATTTAATTCTCTTTAGGACTGTTTTATTTTATTATTTACTTTATATCGGGTGACAATGTTTAAAATCAGTGAAAAAGCATATTTTATGTACTGTGTCTATGGCAAGTTACTTCGAGATTGGATTAACAAACCGAAGGTCAGTAAAATGTCTTTTATTGGTTATAGAAAATTAATTATGTGTGTTTACTGGTATTTACATGTTCTTAGCGCTTTTGAAATGGTTTAATTTTAACGGAATTAATTCTGAAAGGCTCGAAAATTCAGTCGATTTACCGGCTTTCTGTTCTTTACTAATACTTCATATTACTGTGAAGTTATGGTTATGGTAGGTCTAGGCCTGACTATTATTAGTTCTTTACAATCTTTACTGTATAAAAAAATCTCTCCCGAAATACCAAAATCTGGTATATGGCAAATTTTAGGGTTAGATTTACTTTATATTGGAATTATCTATTTATCTCAGGAACAATGCTTAGTAATCATGATAAAAGGTTTGTTTAGGCAATATATTTACTATTGTTTACCATTTACTTCTTTTTAAATGCGCTCAGAATATCTCTCTGACTAATGTTAGGATCTGTTATTGAAAGTTTACTTGTATGTGAAATAACCTATTTCTTGCTGAAATATCAAGGCTTTATGACAATTTATAGTTTATTTATGTTGGTTATTTGTTATTTATTCACTTTACTGTACTAGAAGTGTTGTTATCTCGATTTTACCCGTGGTATCGTGTACTGAAGTTAACCTTAAACTTGACCGGATTCTAACGGAATCTTGAAAATAGAACGAGGGATACCTTACATGCCCCCTGAAGATTGAAGTCATTTTTGGAACAAAAACTGGCTGAACATCTTGAAGAGAAAAAGAAAACCCAAAAAGAATGTTAAGATCCCCAAAAATTACTGAAAAACATCCCAAAATTTGGAAAAGTTCCCAAAACTAAACTTATCCCTAAACCTGTGCGGTCGCTCTGTTCTTTCATTCATACCAAAATTGTCACAAAAATACTGAAACGTTTACTCATTCATACTTCCAAATTATCATCAATATCAAAACATATAACATGAAAAAGTTAATAATAAACCTTAAATCTAAACATACACAAAGTTACAAAAAGAAGGACAAATATACAAAAAGAATGTGTGTTTACAAAAATTATTTGTGTATTTCACAGAAAGTATAAGGCTTCGCCTGTTCCTGTCCTTCGTTTCATGGACGTCTCTCTTATTCCTACTTTCACACACACTTTGCTCAAAATGGGTTAAATGCCCAAGTCCTGTTCGGTCGCAGATCGTAGTGCTCAGTTTCAGGGTCACTTGTATCATCTTCCAATAATGCCGAATTGGACTCATACATGACATCTTCATTTTCTTCTTCTGAGTAAGCTCGTCATCCAACCCATCTTACATCCCTCCTAAGTGAAGATACATCACAGTCCAAATCATACAGTAATTGTTTCTAACTGTTCTGCAGTATACAAAGGTTCTATTTTCATTTTTTAGATGTTAGCTTTATAAAATTACAAATATAGGTTTATACATTTGCAGAACTGAGCTACTACTGGAATGCATAATCATGTGTTGCAACAGTGCATTAATGACATCATGTGCTATTTTACGTACAATTATTGCTGCCATATTGTTGGCTCTGGCATAGAGGTTCAATCATCTAATGAAACTGCATTCACATTATAAATAGGCTTACTTACACTATAGTAAAGTGATAAGAATTGATATGTTTACTTCCACTTTGAACTTAACAAATACTTGCATACAAGACTCGCAGTAAATGCCTAATGACGCCATCAGCACTGAGGTAGAGTACCAGCATGATGTCTCTAAATGTCATATACAGCAAAAACAAAAAAATAAGTTTTTGACAATTGTGTCAAAGAAGTTTTGTAAGAAAGAAAAAAGGTATACAATATTGGTAGGTGTGAGCACAAAACTAAAAACATTGTATTGAAATTAAGTAAATAGAAAAAAAAAAAAGAAACAGCTGTCTCTGCCTTGTATCAATGGGAAGTATGAAACTGAATGCTGGAGATGCAGTTGCTGTCAAAGTGAACGTATTGTCTCAGAATTTTGGGTGTGCAGTGATCATTTACTAGGGAGATATCATTATGAAGAATGGTGATATGTTTATGGCAGTAGGTACAGATACAGTTATAAAATTTCTGTTTTTCAGAGATTAAATAAAACATGGAGGTATTCCTCATTGTATGTACAGATTATTTATCATTTCTGTATTTAAAACACTCGAGCAAGATGAGAGGTTTTTATTTAAGAAATAAATGTTCCTCAGAAGATGTCATTACTGGAATCAGCTGATAACTATTCCACGTAACTGACTGCACAGTTAGAACTTGAAGAAAAAGAAACTATTGGATAGTATGTAGTGGAAAAAGTATATTGTGGAGACTGCACTATGATAGCTGCATGTAGGCATAGATCCAGAAAGTGTTTGAGGGTGTTAAGTTCCTGAATGTGAGGTATATTTGTTTATAGGGAGGTTGTATCTACAGTTACAAGGAAAGATTTTCATTGCTATAAGTTGGTGCTATAGACAGGTGCTCTAGAAAACATGAAGTAGTTTTAAAAATGTTTTTGTTCAAAAGATAGAGATCTGAGCCAGCAAAAAAAAGTGTTATAGGCTCAACCAGCATTTCCTGTTTTTGTGGAGTTACGTAGAGCTAGAATGCATAAGGAGGGAAATAGGGTCTAGTGAGAAGCCTTGTAGGAGAGCCACGAACTAAAGAAAGATATAAATCTCATTATAATTGGAGGTATCTATGTAATGTCACTGGTAGATTGTAGTGCCAGAGAGCTGTGAAAAGAATTGTAGTAACTACAGACAGTGATAAGAGCAGGAGCCAAACAACAATGGCTTGTGGAGGTACAATGAGCCAGGATTCAAATAATGTGTCTCCCTTACATGGTTCATAGGTAGATGGCAGCAAAGACTACAGCAAGCTGGTAGTAGAAGGAACTTTGCTATGAAAATAAGCATGTCATCTGGAAGAGAATGTGCCAAATGACCAACAGAAGTGGAAGTGTCCAAAAGATAATGATGATTCTGTAACATCTAATCAGATTTTTATTTAGATTGAGTATTTGCATTTGAGTTCCATAACCTTTGTCTACTGATAGGAATTTTGTGGGTGGTATCTCAATCATATTTGGTTGATATTGTAGAGAGCTAGCTGCAGTTTATCTTCCTTCTTGTCAATAATAAAAGCATCTGCAAATATAGTAGTACTGAGTATAGTGACTGAGTGGTAACTTTCTGACCTCGCGATTGTGGTTACGTGGGTTCGACGAGGTGTAAAGCCATAATCAAAAAATGAAATAAAAATACAGTAGCACTATGGATACTACTGCCAATTATTATACCTGATGCAATATTTCCATGACAACAATGAATATTATTGTATAGCACAATTATTATTCAATATGGAAAGGAAAGATAAAGTAGACTCACCACTCCTCATGGTTGAAGGAAGGAGAGCCACAGTGACAAAAACACTATACAAACACAAAAACACAATATTCTGGACCATGCCCTTACTCACAAAAATGAATATGTGCAGCCCACAGTCAACCCTGCCACTTGAATATGCTATTTATCACTCAATATAATTGCAAGGAAATGTTCTTCTCTCATTGCTGCCTTCAACTTTGGTGAGTGATTAGTCATTTTCCCCTTTCCTTGCAATTATATTGCCTAAAACAGTTTCCTTTTACCTTAGTTTAACTATTTGTTACTCATTAATATTTAAAATTTTGCAGTTATGTAGGGTTATTAAAAATGATTGCAGGGATTTAAAAAAAAAACCGTCCCAAGGTACAATTGGTTTATTATGCAGAGAAACTCACAAAGGTTTTTAATTATGTAATACAAATGCATAATATGTGTTCCCTTTGACACTCTGTATATGTCCACATTGTAGTACATTTCTCTCCATACACACTGCAACAAAGCAGCAGTGGTGTTTGCAAATGTGGCTTTGTGGATCTGATAACCACCTCAGATTAAGAATATTTTTAGGAAGCTGGGGAATAAATATTTAATCCACAACATAACTGCACAGAAAAAAATAACTAAAAACAAAATCATGTTGTATTAAGTCTGGTGAATGAGATGGTGGAGGCTAGAGCAACCCCATGTTCACTTCTGCAAAGGCGGGATGCCATCTGCTTTTTCCTTTACACAGTCACCCAGTTTCCACAAACTGGGTGTAACATCTGCAAATGAAATTCTCAAAGAGTGGATGCTTCCCAAATCTTGTCCAACAGTTACACTGAACAAAAATAACAGATTAAATATGAAGAAATTAAAAATTCCAAAATGATTTCTTCTGATATTAGCTGCAATATTGTAAATACTTACAGCTGGGGGTAAAAAATGTAGCTGATGTATAGTAGGTGACACAGAAAAAAAACTTTGAGAGTCTGTCTGTGAAAGAATCAGATTTGTATATTTAATACTTTGGGTGAATTAAATTCACAAAAACTTGGCAATCATTTCTAATATCCCAGGAAGATTAAATGAATTTTAAATGTATTCTATGTGCATGATTTGGGCTCAGAACTAGTGTCTGAATAGTTTTATACAGTGTAAAGAGAAATAATAATAAGAAGAAAAACATGGTAAGATGCTAGCATCAAAAACACTGTTGCTAGTTTGCAATTCCTCAGGGAAAATTAAGGAGTTGTTAGCATTTCTCTTTAAGTGACAAAAGTAAAACAACAGAGAATCATTTGTGCTTCTTTTTTAATTTACTCTGTTGTGGTGTTACTTATATGCAATTTGTTATCGTTTTGCATACCATACTTCACAAAAATGTTGAACTCATAACTAATGGTTTAAAATTAATTATGTTTTAGTTGATAAAGTCATATGTTATATTGTGCTAAAAGTGAAAGAAATACAAGTTCAGAAAAACTGTAAATGTTTGTGATAGGTTGTAATAATAGTTATATTGTCTACCTCACTAAGTAATATCTACCATAATTTGTATTAATTTTAAATTGTTATATTTTTATAATTATGTTGTCAGATTATGGAGGAGTTTTAAGTGACTTGAGAGGTAAATATGAAGTAGCTTAAATTATTAAATTATTGCACCTGGCAATAAATGAACTACACATCTGCTCGTAGTAGTATTATATTTATGGAGTGTATTAGAAATGTTGAATTCTATTAATTTTACTAAAAAATTATGATAAGTAGATCACAACTTTCACAGCAACTGTGATTGTTTTATATGCTTTATTTTGTGTTCTGAACATTTTTGTTGTAGACCATGGGACAAAGACAGATACATGGCTCCAGATATTGAAGCGGTTACTGAGCTTCTCTTAGAGGACAAAATATGGGGAGCTGTACGGCATCATATCGATTATTATTTAGCACCACATGTAAGTGGAATATTTTATGAACAGTGTGCAATTTTTCTTATATAAAGATGATTATACTTTCTCACTGGTAAGAATTTTAACACTACCTAATCAAAAGATTAAATTTCATACTATACAGTACAAACTTAACCACATATGAACTGTTGGAGTTCATTCAACACTGAAAATCGATTAATATAAAAAAATTTACCTGACACAGTTACCAGTTAAGTATACCAGTATTGTAAAAACAACAGCATGCATGGGGGTTTATGCTTACATACTGTTCTTCAGAGCTATTGAACATGCCTTGAAATAATTAGTTTCTATACTTAAATGACTGCCAAACTTTTATTTTTACCACAAACGTTATAGGTATTGCAAATAATTAAAATAGCACACTTATTGAAATTTTTAAAGTTTGTATTGTAATAAAATTTCTCACACACTTTTTGGTACCAGAAAACTTTGAATAAGGCAACAAACAATCGAATCCATGAATTTTAAGATTGCAGGTTAGGCACATTCATTGCAGGCAAACTTCCATCCTAAACTAAAAATGGTTTAAAATAAAGCTGAAGAATGCATTACTATTAAGAAAATAATCATACATATCTCTTCTATACTACTATGTGTGATAGAATCCCTTCTGAGCTATTTGGCGAAGTTACTGGTGTATTACAGTATGCAACATCTTTGGTGGTGAAAGACCATAACCTGTAAATGTAGGTTTAATTGGTTTTAATCTGCTGTCTTTTTTCAATGTCAAATTGTTGGCTACATTCAGCATTTGTTCCATCCTGTGTTCTTATGTGACAAGAAAAATATTAGGTAATCAAAAACCCAATAAGATTAGTCTAACATCAATCAAAATTTTTGAAGATAAGAGGAAAATGTCAGGACTTTTTTAATTATTTTTTTTAAATTTTGTACTGAACATCTAGCTGTACAGTGTAATTGCACCAACTATTATTATAATCATAATATCTTGTTTTGAGTAGAATTTGAAATGTTGAATACACTAGTTATTAGGACCAAGATGATGCCTAATGCCAAACATCTTCAATTTGAGCTGTAACACTATAAGGCATGTTTACTTAGAATAATTATTATGAGATGAACATTTTCCTTGCACCAAGAAAATAGTGATGAGTGTGACAGAGTCTGCCATGTTGATACTAATTGCACAACTATTGTGGTTTTGCAACTTTATGGTGGAACTTCTGACAATCCTGCCACATTTCTAGCCAACTGTAATATAAAGACAATATCCACCATTGGTAGTGTTTTTGATTAATAAACTTTCCAGAGCCATAAATGAGGGATAATTCAAAGGCTTTTAGATAGCAAAACCAATAAAATAGGAATAAACTTCATATTAAAAGGCCCTTGAAGTCAAAATAAAACCTATATCGTAATAACACATAGAAATTAAAGGTTGAAAATATTAAGTTGGATAGAAATCGCCATAAGCATTTCCACTAAGAATATGAGTTAAGTGAAACATTTTTAACTAAGGTTTAGATAGTCTAAAAATATATTAATGACAGTAGAACAATTTAAGGATTTATTTGCCATGCATTCAACATGGTGCCTGCGTACAATCAAAAACACTGTAAACAAAAGAAAATCAATCATTTCTATAGATAAACTGTATCCAATTATGGCAATATATTTTCAGCATTGAGGAACACATCCTGACAAAAATTAAAGCCTATGGGTGAACATGAAACACATTTCTTTTTTTAGAAATACAAAGAAACTTAAATTTGAAATAAAATAGTTAGGAGGACGAAAGCATGCATAAAGATAGCAAAATTAAATAATATAACAATATGATACTAGCTATATGGTAAAGTATGGATTAAAGGGTGAAAAATGGGATTTTAGTGTTTAACCATCCGTAGTGACCTTGACACGTGTAGAAACTGAAATTAATAAATTCTAAATGAGTAGGATTACATGAAAAATTCTAATAAACTAAATTTTTTGCAATTAATCATACTTTAATACAACAAAGTTTCAGTGAAATCTGAGTAAAATAGTATACTGTGAGAATAGGCAGAATTCACAGCATGTTAGGGGATAAGCCGTATACTGGGGTAGGTATCGGCTTGTACACCTAAACTTGAAGTCATCCCAAAAGTTATCAAACGTTCGGGAAAGTTCTATAACCAGAAAAACCTTGTAGAATGCTAACTGCAATGATTACAACGGCCACCACTTACAGATTAACCTCCTGTAAGAAAGGTACTAAGTTAGAAATGAAAGTCTAAGTCCGGATCACTGAAGAACATATTCTTAAAAATTTTCACAGAATTTACAAAAAGTCACAGTTAGCAATGGCAATTGGAGAAAATGATTTGCCGAAGATCACAAGTCATGAAACAGAACAGACCGCACCACCCTGAATGAAATTGAAAGATCACATAGATGAACACATGTCGGAAAGGTTCAGATTTTCTAAGTTGCCTATCCTGTTTAGTAATGGCGTCTGTCAGCCATGCTGCCCGAATTGCTACTTCCCATCAGCCACCGCGAGCCGGTCTCGCTTGAACCCACATAACAAAGTACTACATCTGAACTCGACCAGATACTTCAAGGAAGTGCGTAACAACCACCTCCGGGTTCACTTTTATCAAAATGGCCTACTGACCTAAACAACATTCTATCTAGAAAAAGAATCTGTTAACTACAAACTACCAGAAAATCACAAGATGAAGAGCATAATGAGACAAGTGTAGTGATGTGGTTGGTTATGGTTTTAAAGCTTCCAGACCGGTGTAAATGAATTTTGAAAGTTGGTTAATTTAAAAGCATATTTGTTTAGAGTATTGCGATACGTCATCATACGTCACATCCGAAATATGGATTTGCAAAATTCTAAAATATCAAGTTTATACTATTTTCAAAGTGTTCCCCAGCCTTCGCTGAGTTCTGTGGTATAAAAATCTTTTAAATCGGTTAAGGATCTCCAAAGTTATTGAATTTCTAAAATTTACTGGTTTCCTGGATGGTGCAATCATATATTCACTTTTTATTTAAAGTCTGTTATGGCCTGAAACTAATTTTAAATCGTACCTTTATTAAATTTAAGTACTTTAGAAAACTTTTTAGTTTGTGAAATATGTTCGTCAGAAAGAAATTCAATTTGCAAATCGGTTTCTACGACGTCATTAAAAAGTGGACTTTTATTTATTCATATCTACTGTTTATTAGTTGGTGGCTATTAGTCTGGAACTGCGAGTTGTTGGTGAATTTAGTATCAAATGGTGAAATTATTGTTATTAACGTGCTTTACATTTGTCAATTATGTGGAATATTAGTGATATTGTTGTTTAACCAAGTCTGTTTACTTTACTTCAGGATTATTATGGATTACGCTCATTTAGGTAAGTTTATGGTTTATATTTTACTAGAAACTTTTTATTTATAGTTACTATGTGTTGTTTATTTACTTTTCTGAACTTAAAGTGTTGTTCTTTTGATTTCAACCTATGGTATCTTGTACTGAATGTTAACCTCAAACTTCGCCGGATTTTAACTGAATATCGAAAACAGAGAGTAAGGTAGCTTACAAGCAGGAAGTTAGTTCACCATGGAAAAACCACCAGTATTAAAAAAGTTCTTTGGGAAAAACTATACAAACGCCTGCAGTGCTGATCTTTTGACCAGTCAACAAATGTTAGCCATGCCAGACACATCACAAATGTTTAAAGATGCACGGAAAAACTTATGCTGCAGGACAAAGCATGACATTTGTGCAATTTTGATATAAGCAGAATGTTCAGTGATAAACATTTATTAGTGAAGTGCAAAGTAAAAAAGTGTGGAACAATTTTTCTAAGCTTGCTCTTAATGAGGTTGCAATTCAATTTAATATTGCAAGAGTTAATGATTTATTGTATGTAGAAGTTTTTTGAAGGATAATATGTAATCTTTTATAGCATTCAAAGTATAATTAAACAGTTTACAAAGTGCTATGGTGATGCTGATACCAGCTTAGATTAGCTTTGAAGAATATATTGAGTGATTTTTAGTATCCTCCATTTTAAACCATTATCTGTTGCAGTAATGTTAGTAAAAAAGATTTAGGAACTTTGCAAACCTTATTAGGTATCAGATACATATTACATTGCATACCAATTTATAGCGAATGACAAAAATGCACAATAACCCCAAGCAATATTTTACCATTATACCAGATACAGTATATACCATTTGGTTTAATATGTGAAGGACAAAACTTTGTCTCTTTAACTCTAGAAAGTAAAGAATGCTTTACAACTGTGACACCAAATGTATTTTTTGCACATCTGGAGTCTAAGAGTAGCAGAACTCAACTTTAAGTTTTGATATAAGATGAAGTTTTACGTTATTTATTTATCAATCTTGTTTCATGAATCCCTGCTGAGGAAAGACCTCTGGGATGTGAAACATGTCATGGTTAATACACATACATACATACAACATGAGTCATAATCATAGTAAAAACAAGTATGTGTTCCAAAAACAAATAAAGAGAATAACAATAAACATTAATTTTTACAACTGAATTTGGAAAACGTCATATTGAATACAATTAATTAATTTGTTCAAATTCTTGAATGGAATAGAAGGATTTGCCAATAAGACAATATCTCATTTTTTGCTTTAAATATATCTTTATTATCTGCAGACTGTTTTATACTCTTGGGAAGTTTATTAAACAGATGTATACCAGAATAATTAACTCCTGTCAGAGATGTTTGTGATTTGTGCAAGTTATTTCTGTTGCTTGTATTGAAATTGTGTACCTGTTGTAAGAGAAGTTGCTTATGCTTGGGGTGGAGCATAAACATGTTGTCTTAGCTCTAACCGTGTGTAGCCTTGGATGCTACAGTTCTCACTTAAATACAATGACCTGATCGTCACATAGCTTTTAACCCAAAAAACTATGGAATGGTAAAAGTACAACGATGTTAACTAGTTCATTTCCATTAGATCCACTATATTCTTCCAATGTCACAAAGCCCGAAAACTGTACAGGAAATCAGACAATTTTACCAAAGAAATGTTTTTGCAAGTTCGATTAACCATTTGAGCCACACCACACCCCAATAGTTCAAGGAATCCAATGACTAGTTGAAGAAAGCCAATAAAAGTTTCGTCACACGCTCCCACTGTTCAATAGTTTAGTTAATTTCAAACAATCCCGAGGCCCCACTTAGCAAAATACTATTTTACAGCAACATTATGACTAACTTGAATAAAAGAAGTGGCATTATTCCAAAATAAAACTTGTACAGTTGTGCTTGATATGAAACTTGCAGGCCTACTCAGCTATATGTTAATGAGTTCGTGGTTCCTGGCAGACTGAGCCTAACGTGGTGTTGCGCCGACTACTTCTGTATGACTAAGCTACTTCTTATCATTTTCGCGGTTCCTGGCAGACTGAGGCCGACTAACAGAATGTACTCGTCTATATCAACTCGCTCCCTGGTTCTCGAAGCATCCTGGTGAATGCTCTATCATGAACCGTGGGAACAATCTCTTTTACTCATTCGCATGGAGAGATTCTGGGAGGCTGATCAGATATCTAATCAAACGTCAGAAAAAGTTTCGATATAAAATTTGACCTTGAAAATAAAAATAATTCAATCTTTCTGAAATTTTACAGATCAATAGATCTTTTAGCAAACGTTAAATTTAGTAATTATAAAAAATTCACCAACTTTAATATCTAAGCCCAAGAGAAATAATTAAATATGAACTTCCACTCCAGGCGAATGCCGAAAACTAATGTAACAGAAAATACTATCTTGACAGCTATAAAACCTGATTCCTATCTTGAATTATCATAGAAACTAACTATAAAAATGAAATGCACTAATATTCAATCTAACTTGTTGTTGTAGGAATAAAATTTTGTTATAATGTTACAAAATTTAATGGATAGCTTACACTGTGAATTAGAAGAAAACTGGTTAAAATGATCTATGACAATCCACATGAGAGAATATGTATACTGAGAAGTCATTGTAAGAATATTGTGTTTTTTAAGAAGTTTTCTGCATGAAGTTCTTGGTTGTACCCTACACAACAGCCTAATAGCTCTTTTCTGTGCTATGAAAACTTTTTTACATTGTGAAGAGTTTCCGCAAAAAATTATGTCATATGACATCACTGATTCAAAATATGAGGAGTACACCTGTTTCGTTAATTCTACAGCTGCTTTTAGAGAAAGTGTTCGTATTGCAAAGGTAGCAGTCATCAACAACTTCAGTAGTGAAGTGATATGTTCATGCCAACAGAGTTTCTCATCAATTTTAATACCAAGCAATTTTATACTCTATATTTCTAATATTGTGTTATTTTTACAGCTTACTTTTAAATCTGACTATGCATAATTTTTTGTTTTAAATGTAATATAATGTTCTTTTTTTTTCAAAATTTAATTTTAATGAATTTCCCTTAAACTAATTTGCTACTTCAGTAAGTACTTCATTTACATTAAATTCTAGATTGCTGTTTGGTGTGTTTCTCACAGTCAGGTTAGTGTCATCTGCAAATAATACACCCTTAACTTTGGCAGATAATTATCCAGGAAGGTCATTGATGTACACCAAAAGAGGAAGTGTCCTAGGACAGATCATTGTGGAATTCCATGTTTTATTTTCTCCCAGTCTGATAAAGCATATTTACTTATTTTAGAATAAAAAATGGAAACATTTTGCATTCGACTTTCCATATATGATTTAAATAATTTACCTACGGTTCTATAAATACCGCAAGATTACGTTTTCTTCAAAAGTAATTCATGATTTAGGTAGTCAACTGCTTTTGGAAGATCACAAAATAACCCTACAGGGCTCATTTTATTATTCAGTTCCACAAATGTGTTATTTAAAAATGAATATATAGCCATTTCTATAGATGATTCTTTTTGAAGCCCAAATTGTGATTTAGTGAGGATATTATTTTGTGTAATACGTTTTATTACTCTACATACATGACTTTTTCAAAAATCTTTGAGAATCCTGAAAGTAATGAAATGGTTTTTCAACTGCATATTTTAGTTTATTTGGAAATACATCTTGCATTAAGGATTCATTACAAATTTGGGCAAGTACACAATTAATACAATCTGAACATCTTTTTAGTAATTTACTTGAAATATTGTGATAGCTGGAAATTTTTTTAAGTTTTAATTGTTTTATGGGTTTATTTATTTCTGAGACTGTTACTGGTGCCAATTACATTTCTACAAATTTATTTGGGAAAGCAGTCTGATGAAGCCTTAGGGCACTATGTGGGGATTGCTTTTCTATGCCTAATTTCTCTACAACTGAAGTAAAATGTTTGTTAAATATTTCACAATCTTCCCCTACTTCACTATGAATAGATCCATTTTGTTCTATTTTTATGTCTTTAGAGTGATTTACAGATATTCCTGTTTCAGTTTTTAGTATATTCCATATAGTTTTCATCTTATTGCCAGAATTCTCTATTTTCTCTGAAATATACCTGTTCTTGGCTTTTCTTTTTACATTTCATAGTATTTTAGAATGAAGTTTATAATGAGCGTTCAGTGTATAGTTATCTGATTCTCTTACTTTTGAGTACAGTTCCCTTTTTGTTTTACAAGATACTGTAATACCGTTTGTTATCCATCCCTTACCCAGTTCATTGTTTAGAGTATTGACAACTTTCCTTTTTTTGAAACTTCCTTCGAAAGGTGTTTAAAATATTATTATTATTATTACTCCGCGATTCACTAAAAGTGTGTGGCGGAGGGTGCATTGCACCTATCGAAAAGGGTTATGGTTTGGAAGGGTTATAAGGGATATGGCAGGAGGCGCCCATGGGCTATTGTGAGGAACCATCCCCACATTCGCGTGGAGTGATCTGGGAAAACCATGGAAAACCCAGATATATATTGAGAAAGGGATCAAATTTTTCATTTACACCCTGTGCATGTTACACTTCTGACTATTGTTCATTATTTAAGGAATCTATGAAATGTTTTATATTGTTTTCATTCATATTTCTTCTATATACCCAAGTTTTGTTTATCTACTTAATAGTGTTTCTGGACTTGATACATAACATTTGGGCATCATGATCTGAGATGTCATTTATTACTGGAAGTATGTTGTAATTACTATACTGACAAATATCCATAAAAAATTATCAATTGCAGTCCTGCTATTATTATGTATTCTAGTAGGGAAATTTTCAAGTGCCGTTAAGATAAAAGATAACATCAAAGCTTCCATATCTAGCCTCTCATTACTGTGATTGAGAAAGTCAACATTAAAATCTCCACATAATACTATTTGCTTGTTATTTTTGAAACATAATAGATAAAAACAGTCAAAAATTCCCTGAGGGGGGCACTGTAAATATCTATTACTATGAGCTCTTCTTTACCACATTTTAGTTTAGTAACACAGCATTCAAAGTGTTGTTCTATACAATACTTACTTACATCTACACTGTTGCATTGAATACTATTTTTAACAAAAATGGCAACTAGAAATCATATCCCACACAAAAATGTATGTTTAGTGTAGGGGAAGACCTTTGATGAATTTATAGTGGTTATTTTAATATTTTTGGTACATTATGAAAGAATAATTAAATTTACTAGTTTTAGTGAGTTCTGTGTGAATATCTGTAAACTTGTTGTGGTTATCTAGTTTACGGGAACCCAAGTATGTTTTGACATGCTTTTAATATTTAGAAGAAGAAGTTTTGATACATATTAATTATTTTAAACTGTCAAATTTAATAACGTTCCAGCAAGTTGTTGTGACTGGAGTACCATGTGTAGAAAATGAATTAAGAATGAAACTAAACTCTTAATCTTTTCATTTCATAGATGAGTTATCTAAGTGAAGCAAATAATTATTTCCTTCAGTATGCAGTTGGTGGATATTTCCAGTAAAACATAGCATTCAATAGTAGCAAAAAAGACAAAACAACTTTTGTGCAGAAAATTGTTTTCCATGCTAACTCCACTTAAAGTTTCAATCCCTACCAAAGGTAGGCTAGTTTGGAACGTTAAGCATGAGAATGACTTGCTAGGGTTTGTATTATATGATCGTTGCAAACAGAATCCTTATAAAATACCATTTGTTCATTTTTTTCGTTCTCTCTGTGATTTCTGGAGAGACCTTTGTTATGTATTACAAATGTAGAAACCAGCTGACATGTTCTGGACATTTACACCACAGTTTTCTAGTATTTGTGTAACTAGCACAGGTGTAGAAACATTTCAAAACAAGAAAAACAAGAAGAAGTATCTTTATTGTTACACATGTTGCCAAACTGTACTACCTTCTAAGCACAAATATCAACGAACTGATAGGCTTGTTTGCAGAAAACTTTCCACTTTTATTTTACATGTATCCACAGCATACCAATTGTAGAAGTTATATTATGTTAAGGAGTTCCACAATGCTCAAAAATAAGTCAGAACTTTGTTTCAGCACGATTCCCAAAATTTATAAATATAAAGATGAATTTATAAAATTGTCAAACAAATTAAGATAAGCATGAGCAAATAAAGAGTTAAACTAAAGAAACATTTCTTATCTTTTAAAAAAAAAAAAAAAAAAAATAACAATAAAAGCTTAGAATATTTTTAAATTGACCATTGTAAGTATTATACATCGTACTGAAATCATTACTTTTTTTTACTGAGAAATGTATCGGTAGTTTTTATTTAAAAATAGGACAAGGTAGAGAAGAAGACAATAGTTATATTGTTCCCTGTTTTCAACATTTGATTATACTTTACTTTTATTCAGATATCTGTAACTATAGTATAAAATAACTTAGTCCACAACCCAAAGATTGGTGGATCCTCCCGAAGGAGAAATACTAAGCCATTGTTTCAGAGGTAGGATGGCCAGTTCCTTTCCTCTGGAACTTACAGTTTAATGTGGAGTCCAAACTACGGAATGATCTGACATAGCGTGTATGATCAAACACAACTCTTAAAAATTCCTACATCCACCGAACATAAATTTTAATTCAACATTTCTATTAAACATTTCATGAAATATAAGAAATAAATAAGACTGGAATAACCATTTCTGTTATTAAACCACCAATTCCTGTGGTTGCATGCCACAATCAAATTGCATCACTGTTACAAATAATTGTTTTTTAATGCAATAATAATATACAAACAAGTGTGAGGTAAGTACATTCTACAGTACTACAATCCATAATTTTACAGTGGAAGATTATTAATCTGACATTTGTGTTGAACATGGTATTCCTATAATTATCAGTACTATGTCCTAAGTGAAAAAATAAAGTAGTAAACCTTCCTAATTATTTAGCACTAATGATTTTGAATGTTATTTGAATACTATTATGGTATTTTCCTTTATAATGTGTTTTGAACTCTTTTAAACTGTAAAATTTTGTTATATGCATTGTTCCCAACTCCTCATCAACAATATAACTTGTCTTTTATTCCAGGAAAAAGAAACAAGAGTTTTCAGTCCAACTGCTGTAATGATTGGTGAAAGACAAAGAGAAAGACCTCATACAGAGAATGGTTCAAAGAAACGCCGATTAGAATAATTTAAGACCAGCACAAAATGTGTATGCTGTACACAGTAGCTTATGGAATTACATAATTCATTTTTAAATGAATCATTTACAGCAGCTTTGTTATATTCAGAAACATTTTTTAAATAAAATTACAAAATCAAAATTCAGTGAAAGAATTGACTGAGCCTGTATTTAAATAAGCTTTAAAATGTTGAATAATTAAAAACATATAGAATGTTTGTACTTATTATTAAAGATTGTTGTTGTATAACTTTTAATGGAAATTATACTGATTTTTTACTTTGTATCTCGTTTGATTTATAAGGAAAGTATCTATTTCAGAGTAAAAATTGAAAATCCAGCTATTAAATGTAACAATTTTAAAAGCACAATAAATTTTCGTCATGAATCAAATATGTTTTCTAATTTTCAATCCTGTAGTTACCTGTTACAAGAACCTACTTCTATGAACTTTCTCAAAACACAATCATATTATTCCTTAATTTAATTTAATTTAATTGCAATGGAGCACACGCTCCGGTGGCAATTTCCCTACACACCCAACATCCCGCTATCCTTCACTCACCTACATTTGCCCTCTACAAATTTTAACTTTAAATTCTTTTAACGTTTTCAGTAGGTAATTCGTCATTCCCCTTGGTAATTCATTCCAATCCCTGACACCCTTCCCTAAAATAGAAAATCTTCTCACACCCTTGTGCCTTAAATCGAATGCCAGCTTGTGGTCATGGTCATCTTTTCCCTTCCATGAACTACTTTTCATACCTACTGCAATATCTTTCCATGCCTCATCGCCAGTATACACCCTGTACACTCCCATTACCTTCCTCATCCTCCTGCTGTCTTGCAATGAATCCCATTCCAGCTAATTTATCGTATCTGTCACTGATTGCATTCTGCGATAATTTCCAGAAACAAATCTAGCAGCCCTTCTTTGCACCTTCTCCAACTTCTGTATTTGATACTCAAAATTTGGGTCCCATACTACACTACCATATTCGAGCAATGGTCTGACCAAAGTTTTGTAACCCAATTCCTTTACTTCTCTCGTGCATCCCCTCATCACTCTCTCCAACAAGTGCAGGATTTTGAAACCTTTTCCTACCACCTGTCCAATGTGTCCTGCCCAGTTAAGCTTGTTATCAAATGTAATGCCAAGATATTTACATTTCAAGTCTTCAGCAAGCAATTCTTCCCCCACCTTATATTCATAATTAACCTTTTGTTTTTTATTTGTGTATCTAATTAGCTGACTCTTCTTTGCATTTATCTTCATCCCATGTTTACCAACCCAACTAGATATCCTGTCCAGATCACCATGCAACTGTCTACAGCCCTATATCGTTTTGATTCTTTTATACAGCATTATGTCATCTGCAAACAATCTAATTTCAGATAATAAACAATCAACACAAATATTCATTAGAATAATGAATATCAATGGTCACAATACGCTACCCTGTGGCACACCCATTTTTACTTCCACTTCCTCTGATACCGCATTTCCTACCCAAACTTTCTGTTTTCTACCTTTTAAAAAATTCTTCTACCCAGCAAATCACTTTCTCATCCACTCCAATAGTTTTTACCTTATTTACTAACATTTTGTGGCTTACTCTGTCAAACACCTTTGAAAGATCTAGTGCTACACTATCAATTTGGCTTCCCTTATCCATTTCATCCAAAATATCTTGCATATATCCCACCAACTGAGATTCGCATGAATATCCTTGCCTGAACCCATGTTGCCTACTTGAAAACCACTTACGTTCCTCACATATTTTTCTGATGTGATTGCATATCAATCTTTCCATTAATTTACCTACCACTGAAATCAAACTGATTGGCCTGTAATTTTCGACTCTATTTCTCACCCCTCCTTTATGTACCAGTACTACCATCGCACTTTTCCAGTCATGTGGTAAACAGCAAGTATCCAGACTCAGTTTTAATAATATTTCAAGATAAGGTACAATGTCACACCCAGCTATCTTTAAGATATCTGTAGTCATATTATCTGCCCCCTTGTGTGTTTTCAGCTTCCTTATTTCCTTCATGATTTCTTCAGGATGAATTTCAAATTTTTTAGTATCTTCATTTCTAATCGTATTGTTAAGCTCATTCTCCAAATTAGACCTTCCCGTTTCTGATTCATTCTCCCTAATGCTCTCACTAAACCAGTTACTTAAAATCTATGCCTTTTTCAAATCCTCAGTAACTACTTCTCCATCCTTATCTATGAGCATCTCTTATACATTGTCATATAATAAATAACACAAATATGTGCAATTTACTGTTTTATTAAACTCTGACTGCATACTGGCACACTCTAGTGGCCAGGAATGCAACTATAACCTAAGGACAAATATTGACATATCTGGTGATTAATCTTCCGTCTGATGTGGACATGACAGTGTTTTGTAAGCTCCCATCTCTTCCAGTCTTCTTGTCTTACCCCACATGTGATGCGGTGAAACATCTTCTTGAAGAAGGACATCTACTACATTGAAGTTGTAATGACTAAACTGAATGTCGGTGTTAGTAATAAACAGCTTAGACCTCAACTATAACCGTGCTGTATTGCCTTTAGATAGTTAATTTGTGCTTGAAGGTCTGGTCACCACTTGACTGGATAACCTTAATCAGAGAGGGTAAGATGAAATTAAAGTCACTGTTGCCATTGAAAAACTAAATCATCACTGTATTCTTCAAAATTTTTACAAAGTCACAAACACAGTCATCAAAATCCTTTTCCAAAATAAATAACTGCAACTACTACAAACTGAATCAAGACAAGCTAACCTCATTAACACCCTTAATTGTTTAATCACATGAGGCTTAGTAACTATTTCCTACGCACGCTAAAAAGTTCAAAGATGGTCGACGGAAACTATTGCATTGTGGTATTGTTTGCTACCACCACCCTAGCAAATCATACAAAGACACACCACCAAGGTGTGTGGGGACTGCCCAACTGATTTTAATGAGGAAAACCTGGGAATAGTATTTATAAGCAAGGCCTCCCTGACCGTGAGAAAGTCACTTCTTCTGTGTTCTCATTGTGACATCGAAAATCTTCAGTCACTAAAGAAATTCCAATCAAACTGAAATTTTTATAGCCAAGCTTGCAAATTTTTAAGTCAATCCCAATTTTCGTAGCTATCGTAGTTTAGCCATAAAAATTATTTTCTTTGCAACTCCAAAAATGTTTATAACTTCAAAAATTTTACAGCTATTAAGTTGAAATAACCTTTAGATTGTTTCAATTTTTCTACCTTTCATTTGACACCAACACCCACTCTGTTACTATTTTTAAATTGGGTGAATAAAATTGTTATGTGATGTTTAATTCTGAAAATTAACATCTTTTGAACTATTTAACTTACAGCTCTGAAACATGCTTTAAACAATTCAATGTACCATTTTCTATAAGAAGTCATCACTCTCTAACTGTAATAATAGTTCTTTAATAGCTTTTTCATCAATTTACAATTTCACCCCTCCCCCCGATAGTTTGAATTCTTATAAAAAACTTCTGGCAGTAACCGCCATCGTGGGATAATTTGTAACTATTTCTTTTTCAGATATCTGCCTAACTATTGCATAAATTCCAAAACCAACAGCATTTGCATGCCTAGAAAAAAATTCTCTTTCACTTAAATATAAAACTATCGATGAAAGTTTTGTCTCCCAAAACCTGTTGTACCCAATTATCAAAATCTTCTCCAAACATCCTTTAAACTTCAGTTACATTTCTCAAAATTTAATATGACATGTAAGCCATAATCATGCTTCTTTTAATCTATATTCTGTCTTCCTATCTTTAAAATGGTGGCTTCTAGAATTAATGTGTTAATGTGATATAAAATTTTCCTACTAGTTCCAAATTTTACAGTCTGGTATCTCTACAAGACAAGTTCCTAGCTGGAAGGTTAGTAATCAAATATTACTAGTTATTGTCTGAAATAACTCTGAGAGTGAAGGTAATGTTTTATTTTATAAAATATTTTGAATCCCATTATATGACAATACTAATGCTGCATTCTGATTTTAAATAACTGTTTATTCTGCAATATCTAAGTAAAAGACTTTATACCTGATCTGAAATGTTACTGAATTGAACTTGATGTGATGAGTTTTCTTTGTTGATAGTGTTTCCCATACATTTACCAGCTCCCTATTGGTGGATGAAAGGCATGTATCCACAAATGTTGCAAATAGTTCGAGTCATGGCAATTTCACTTTCTAGATGGAAGCAACTCCCTTATTGATACAAACCAGCTAAACTATAGATCTGTCATTAACTGGGCCAGCGTTAGGGGGTGGGTAAGCTGGTCAAATATACCCGGGCCCACTGGCTGATGGGGGTCCCCCAGGCCTCGAAGCCAAGAATCCACCTATTGTCGCTCAGCTAGTTTGTAGAGCTAAAAAAAAATAAGTCACCCATTTTGCCCCAGGCCTGAAATTTGTAGCACCGGCTCCATTCAGAAGTATAGTCCAGTTCAATACATTCATTCTGATTTATCACAAATGATGTGGATGTGAGTATACCAATTAGACTCTATGAGGCAGCGAATGTACATCTGTGATAGTGACGGAAGTGCTGTCAACCATGTATGCCACCATTGTCCTAAGTTTGGGGAGGGATGTCATCCCAATTGATTCCTTTGTACCAGGTATCTTGAAACAATATTTTCCCAGTTATGTAAACCATAAATGCTAAGCAATGTGATCTCCTTGTCACATGATTGCTTTTCTGGGATTTAGGGATAACATAAAACCTTTATTTCATTTCGTTCGTAGCAGCCAAGACCAGCCCAGAGCTGTTTCACAGCCTGTAACTTTAGGAGTCTTATCAGCCACAGTTCTCATGGTGTCCAACACTTACACCTTACCACTGCATGGTTATGTGTGGGAGTGGAACCGGTGTTTCAAGGAATTGGGAAACTTCTGTCAGCATGCAAGTGGCTACGGAAAGCTTTACCCCCACCCTAGAATCTCACTGACATCATTAGTAGCCAGTCAGAACACTTCCTCATACTAAAATCTTAGCTGGCCAATCGGGAGTTAGCTTACCCCCTCCACTATCACTGACTGCACGCCATCATGGCCAAGATGCTAGTTATTCAGTCACGCCAACATTTTCTGACTCATAACATCAGTATAACGAGGTAATATGCTGCTTGCTATATATTTATTCCATGCTGATCTCATCTAATATTTCATGATTGAATTAAATCAGACACTATCTCATGTCACTCCAACTTATTTAGCAATCGATTCCATATTAAGCCTATTATCGTCATTATGCAACGATAATGTTGCTAATATAACTATATTGCAATCAGTGTGTTTACAAAATAATATCTTTAGCTCAAGTGTTTGTAATAGTGTTCTTTCCTTCGCAATGTATTATTAATAAATAGCCAATTGCTTTATATGCAGTGTGTTCCCTTTCAAGCTACCTGATCAGTGAAGTAAGATATAAGATAAATCTAGATAAATTATACTAAGTGTCTATTCAGATGTTTCCAAAAAGACTAACAGAAGAGAGTATAGATGTTTACAGAACTTGATTTACTAACTGCCAGTATCAAATAAGCATTTAACCTAGTTTCTTGACGTCAACATCGCAGACAGTAAATCGTACTGTTTACTGGTGATGGTCAAGACGAATCAAAAATCCATATGTCATAGTTATAAAGCTTCCGCTTGGCTCAACAACACGACATCCTTCCCTACTTTATCTGTAAAGACTTCATGGTTGATAGAGAATGTATCAGCTGTTGTTTTTCAATAGATTCTTAATACTTGAGTTTCTGCATTAATATCTAGTCCCTCAGCCATACAAATACCTCTTAACTGTGGCAAATTTGAGGCCCACTTAGCCATGGGCAACTGGATTGTTCTCATGAAGAAAGTGAGTTCATAGTACAACAAGATTGCTCTACTTCATTTTGAGCACCTGCAGTAAAATTATCGACATATGTGCGCTTGTCCAAAAGTGATGCAATGTGAGGAAACATCTCCTTATGATGCTCAGTGAGTTCAATAAGCATAGTGGCAAGCAAGACGGGACCGCAAGTCAAACTAATATGAAGTCTCCAGGAATAGCATGTTGTTCCATCACATGTGGTTTTCTGGTGGTCATCATCATCAGTCACTCAATAGCAGAAGAACCTGGTTAAGTCCCCATCCCTTTGGTCAAGAACGAGCTGTGAGAAGCATTCCAGTAATTATAATCACTACCATACATATTTTGATTCTGAGTAGAACATACAAGGTTTAATGGTAAAGATTCGATTCCAACACAAGAATGTCATTGATTGAAGGTGAGTCAATTTCATGTGAAGACCCATCAAAGCCAATTCTCCACTTGATGCTTCCACGTTTTACTCTTTTGAATAGATGATGGGGCAAGCAGTAAGATCCATCGAGGTCATCTTCAGATTCTGCTTCTTCCACATGTGCCTTCCTTATATAGTTCAGCATCTTTGTGTAGTAAACACCCTTCACATATTCACATTTATCAAGTCACCTTTGTTGTGAATGAAACCGTCTTTTGACATTGGGTGATTGTCTGGTTATGTTCATATCAGCCTTTCTTGGAAGAGAGACCACTCTTTGATCATTCTCAATACTGTATGAGTCATTAAATCTCTGGAGGATCACTGAATCACTGCGGCTCATTGATATTTCTTAGTATTTGGTAATTCCTATGGCATTTAAACCCCTAAAACTGATGCATGTCATTGTCTCTTAGTATTAACTTGTTTATCTATTTGTGGCTCACCGTGATGTTGTTTACTGCCAGATTTTTTGCCACTTAATACCCAGCCAAGTTTTGATTGAAGAATCACTGTGGAACTTGATAAAGGAATTGGTGGATCATCTATCATAATCTTCCATTAGTGACCTCCACTGACAAGAATGTCAATGTAGAGGTTTCCTCCATCTTGTGTAGGGTCAATGAGTTGCAGTATTTTTAAGTGTAAGAGATTGTACGTCTAGTGGAACAGCTGAATGTGACAAACAAGTGTCTCCACTACAAATCCAGTGTCATTCACTGTTGTTTTAGTCTATATTCCTACAATATTGAAGTGGACTAGTTTATGACTTTTAGTCTGACTGTGTTGCTTCAAATCTAGGAACAGATAAATCTCTGTGACCAATAACATTTAGTTTGACCTGTTCTAATATTTTCATGCTGATGAAAATTGATTGGTCTCCAGCATCAAATGGGTGCAAGCACATGCACAAAGCCCTGTTGGGCTGGTTACACAAACATAAGCAGTCTGAAGGTGCATGAGCAGAAGTAATTCAATGTAGATCTTGCCCACTGCTATTTGCTGACTGCCACTGCAGATAGATACATGATGTGGTTCTTACACTAGACACTTGCCACTTTATTCCCATTACTGTAGTCTTTCATAGTGTGTCCTCGATTGAGGCACAAGAAGCATCTTTGTCCACATTTCAGTTTCTCTACTCATTAGTGATTTTAGTGTAATCTTCCTACCAGTGCCCTGTAGATTAGGAGAAGACTCAGGATGATGGTACTTTCTTTGGCCTTGCTCCTCCCTGTTCTGTTTCATGTCTAGCTGTAGGACAGCAGCTGTGAAAGGAAATGTTCCTAAGATGTAGTCCCCTCTTATTTTGTGAGTCATCATGGCACTCTCCACCTCATCATTTAGAAATTACATCAGTTTCATTGCATGGCTTTTAGGAACACCTTGTCTCCTGGAGTAGATAATCCTGCATCAGAGTATATCCACAGGGAAGGCACATAAAATCTTTGTAGCTAACATTCTCCTGTAGTCGTCAACCTTTCCTTACAAGGCACGCAAGGCTTGAATTCTTAGATTACATTCAATGATTGGGGGGAAGCATGTATCATAGGTTATAAACCTTCTAGGTGGTCAAGGTTGGCCTGGATGATACAACTGTTGTCCCTGTAGCAAGAAACAAAAATTCTTTTTGTTTCCTTGCAGCCTTCAGTGGTTTCTGGAATACTTTTGACTAAGTTCTTAGGCTCATTTGCTAAGTACCCGAACAGGAAGACATGCATGCCAGTTGTAGAGACTGACAGATTGGTATCTTTGGGGGATTGAAATTGTTCCCAGAATACTGAAATTTCAATAAAATTATTGGGATTTTGACAGTGTGAGTTACTGATGATGTCGCTGTCACAGGTTGAAGTGGAAACGATGGAGCAGCCGCCATAGATATGACTGGCGAAACATTCAGTTTTTGTTCAGTCTTTCATGTAGCCATGAGAATCAGTCTCTTAGAGACATCCACATATTCTTCACATCTTATAACAATTTATTCATTGTCATATTAAAAGTCATGTATTTTGTCATCAAGGATAGTAAGATCACACAGCACTTCTGGAGATCTTTGCATATTGTATTCATAGTCATCTTTGTAAATCTCATTATTAACTGCTCAACTAAATTAGATGATTAAAGTTTGTTCTGTTACCCATTTTTGCATCAAACTATGTAGCTCAAGTTGTACCTCTTCATACATGGTTGTAAGGGAAAGGCTGCCATATCGGGGCTAGAATAGGGCCTATACCTTAACTGAATGTCTACTTAAGTGAAATGTTCTCTAAATTTGCATCAATAATTTTCAAATGACCATGTAGCCTGTCTGGAATACTCAACTGAAATGCTTAACGGCCGCCACAAAGCTTTTTTAACCCAAAGCTGAGGAAAGTTTTCAGTCTACTATGAAATCACAAAAATTCACTTGAATCAAAATTCAAAGTTTATTTTCTAAGTCACATTTTCAAAATTAGCATTCTGCAGTTGAGTAGGCTATCGAACAAACGTTTCCACAAAAATTGCAGGTTATGGATACAAAGAGAACCGAATGAACTCCTTTTTAGAGAAATTAATAGTTCAAAGTCATTACTAGTCACTCGTCAGAAAATCCAGCATGGTGACACATCAGCCATGCAGACACTCAAAGTTCAACCGACACACACGTGCAGGTCTACAATACGCAACGTTCCCAGGATACAGATAAACACTCTCTCCTAGGCTCCTGCCTATATACCCCCATCCGCATAGCAGATGTATATGGACGCTTATCCAAAATAGTGTGAAAAAATGTAATGATAGAATGTGTTTTAAAATTAACCGTCAGTATCTTGGTCTTCAAGGTTTGTAAAAAGCATTTAGCAAAAATTCTCAAATAATTAGCTTTCTTGCAATTGAATTTAGTTTATTAGCACATGGTTAACAAATGTCCGAAAATTAACTTGTGATTCCCCAATTTTTAGCTCAATTTGAACATTTTTTAGGTGACTCTGTTGAATTAAAAATTATCGAAATAAAATTAATCATGTTCTATGTTAATTCCTAATTCCAGTGGTGGAAATTATATTATTATTGGTGGTAAAGTTATTAGCTTGTCAAAAATCAGGTTAGAAATCAGTTTAGCAAATACTTGGTATTTAGTTATAATAATTCAAGTGGTGCTTATATCGAAAAAGTGGAGTTATCGTAATTTTCTTTGATTTTAGTTACGTGTTTCAACAGTTGTTTTATTTACGTAAGTGGCTTGGTTTAATCGCAATTTAATTTTGAAATTACCACATTGTGATTGATGACGAAATAAATTTAACATGTATATAAAATCTGTTCTACTGTATGAAATATTCTGAAATTTTAATATGTTTTACCAGATTTTTATTTCTTTCAGGGAATCTACTTTTTAGTTCGAGAAATTATCGAAAACATATGATAAAAAAATGTTAAATGTGCCAGTATTTTCCACGAGGTATTTTAAGTTTTATTTAAGCTGTTTACACAGCTTGAAACTACGGAATTTTAATGAATTTAGCTTTCTTTTGAATTATTATTATTTTGAAATTGCTTTACTGCATCGAAAAATGTTGAGAATTAGTGGAATACTCACATAACCAAAAATCTATTGTTTACAAGTTGGATAATAATGGATTACCCTATTTCAGGTTAGTTTAAAGATTATTTACTATTAAAAATGTTTATTTATTTCTTATATTAAGTGTTGTGAGTATTTACTGTTTTTAAAATGGTTTATTTATTGAATTTGCTTGTGGCATCAGCTTCTACATAAAACGTTTCTCACTTCCTATACTTGCAATGAAAATTATATGTTCACTAGAAAGCTTACTCCCTCCCATATGCTTTAAGCTAAGCAAACTAGAATTTACTCAAATTCTAAGGTGCTTACATTGTGAACAGCTGCACACTTTGTTGACAATGTTGATATTCTAAAAGATCTCAGATTGTTGTACAATGACATTAACAAACTAAAGGTTTTATAAATAGTCACCAGATGATTTTGGTGTTCTGTAGGTTATACAATACTGCCATTTGGCATTGGCTTGATGCTAGTTCACAAATTAAACCAAAAGATAGTGGAAGCATTCTATGACTTCACAGTAGCATGCAAATTGTTATTGTTTAGTGTACATACTCTTAAAATTATTCATCGTTTTTAATGCAAATTGTTTCTGATATGCACTGTAACTAAATAATCAAAAGTCAGTATTGTAGCAAGCTTGCTGTAGCATCTAGAACAAAGCTGCAATGATGGCATTGTGTAGGTTAAGGGCTAGAAGCTCCAGTTTAACTCACTAAATTATTCTTCGTGGCTAAGGCATGGTATCTTATGGAGTCCACAGACAGCACATAAATGCTCTTATTACCCAACAGAAATTAGTTAATCAGTAATATATAAGGAGATATCTGTTAACTATGTCTTGAATTAGGGTTTCTCTAACAATAAAAATTTCTTAACTTTTCCAGAATGTACTCCCACGGATGTAATAAGTTCAAAAAATTTCTGAATATACATTCCAAACCCATTCTCCCACCATTGTCAGTAAATATTTTACAAGCACAATGTAAAGTATTAGATATAATCTAGACTAACCATATAATTGTAGAAAAGTTTCCTTTTATCATAGGTGCTGTATCATTTTGTTTTTCATTTTAAATGCACATTCTGGCTTACTTAAATTTCACTCAACTTACTGTCAATCAGCCTCCAAATATATTCAGTGAGAACATAATCAACAATTTTTAAATAGTATCCTTCTTGTTATATTTAGATATATGATTTACATCCTACTTTTATTTACTTTTAGGTACATTATCATTCCTGACCATCTTATCCAGATAGATGCATTATCATTTAAAACTGTTTATTTGATACATTAATATGATGCAATGAGAGGCATTTAAGTCTTTTCATAAACCTTAAATTTAAGACAAGAAACTAGATCTTTCATTAAACATATCTTCATTTTTTAGCCTTCTATATTAAAGCAACAAATAACAAAAAAGTTCTTTATGTAATAATCACACACAAAAGCATTTAATTTACTCTATCTTTCCCCACCCAAGGAGCAGCACTGTATACCAATTGGGGGTAAGATGGGTTGCACTGCCTGCTTCCTATATCATCCTCACAGTATGGACAAATATAATTTAAAAAAAAAAATTACCAGACAAAACCAATACATCATTCACGCAACTCTTGAGTGTATGTTCTGATAGTAAAGTTATTGCATTTTCTGCACCTCTATCTGATTTTACTTGCAATTTTCTTTTTAAATGTCTTTTATCTATTCTCATTATTAACTGTTCTTTTCTTGTCATACTAGACAGTCCAGTGA
The DNA here is from genome assembly GCA_031002005.1 of Vandiemenella viatica. NCBI lineage: Eukaryota > Metazoa > Arthropoda > Insecta > Orthoptera > Morabidae > Vandiemenella > Vandiemenella viatica. The sequence continues at coordinate 371,413,110 of CM061921.1, forward strand.
GATAGATTATTTGGCTGTCTATGAGATCATCATCTTGATATTGATAATAAAATAATCACAAAAAATTAAATATAATTGTTTAAAAATTAGAGTTTGCTCATTGTGTTTATTGATAGTTGCCTTAGCCATTCCTCAAAAGCAGTCCAGTGGCTCAGTTGGTTAAGATATGTGACTGGGCACAGAAGGTTGCTGGATTGATTACTGGTCTTGGCTGAAATTGTTGCAGGCCTTAAAACTGATCCTTCATCAAGCTTTGATTTGTTTACATTAGAGTATGGTAGGAAGCTCCGTGGTTTGGATTCCATTTAAAGTTGTAGGTACCTTTTAGGCCACCCATTAGAGAGATGCATGCATGGCTCATCGAAACACTGTCACATAGCCGAACATTCCTTTGGTATCGCCCATCGAACAAAGACATACAAATTTGCAGTTATTCCACACATTTAAGGGACAAAGTTCAGAATAAAACTATTAACTGATGTTCTAAAATTATTATAACATTTATGGTAGTTTGCTTAGCACTGGTCCCCATCTTGCCCTGCTACTCAGGAACACCCAAGAATATCAAAACTAGATTCTACTCCTTTACAACTTAGAACTGACACTGTACACTGTGGTAGGTATGTACTCTAAAAAAATAATTTCACTGTCAATAGTTGCAGGAAGACACTTTAACTAAATTCTTTATTTTGCTAATTCCCATTTTCTTTTTCTGAATCACTCAGCTGAAAAATTACCAAAAACTACACTTGGGTGGGATACAAGATATTTTTTTATGCTGTCGTCAGTCTTTCGACTGGTTTGATGCAATCCTCCATCCTTTCCTATCCTGTGCTAACCTCTTCATTTCTACATACCCCTTACAGCCCACGTCCTCAATTATCTGTTTCATATATTCTAATCTCTGTCTTCCTCTACAGTTCTTACCTTCAACTGTTCCCTCCACTAACAAATTAACCAATCCAGCATGTCTCAAAATATGACCTACCAGCCTGTCTCTTCTTTCCGTAAGCTTCTTCAACAAACTTCTTTTCTCACCCATCATTTCCAAAACTCGTTCATTTCTTACTTTGTCTGTCCACTTAATTTTCAGCATTCTTCTGTAGCACCACATTTCAAATGCTTCAATTTTCTTTATTTCCGGTATTCCTAAAGTCCATGTTTCGCTACCATAAAGTGCTGTGCTCCACACAAAGAGTTTTAAAAAGTTCTTTCTAATTCCTAGATCAATATTTGAAACTAAAAGATTTCTCTTTTTCATGAATGCTCTTTTTGCTAGTGCTATTCTGCTTTTAACATCATTCCTGCTTCGGCCATCGGTTGTAATTTTACTTCCCAAGTAACAGAAATCACTTACTTCTCCTATTGCATCCGATCCTATTTTTATATTTAATCTACTAGTATTGGTATCATTTCTGCTACATTTCATCACTTTTGTCTTGCTTTGATTTATATTCAGTCCAAAATCTTCCTTCAGTATTTTGTTCATGCCATTCAGTAACCTCTCAATATCCTCAGCCCTCTCTGCTAACAAGACAATGTCATCAGCAAATCGTAGCATACTGATTTTTTCTCCCTGAAAACTTATGCCACATGGAAATTGTTCTTTGACTTTATTCATTGCTTCTTCTACGTACAAGTTGAATATTAACGGGGAAAGACTACAACCTTGTCTCACACCCTCTTTAACTGACGCATGTCTCTCGTGATTCTCTACTTTTATTATAGCCACTTGATTCTTATATAGTTTATAGAGTATTCTTCTATCTCGATACTTTAGACCTGACTTCTTTAAAATTTTGAACATCTTGTCCCACCTAACATTATCAAAAGCTTTTTCTAAATCAACAAATGCCATAAAAGTATCTTTGTTTTTCTTGATCCGCCCTTCTAGTATTAATCTTAAAGACAGAATTGCTTCCCGTGTACCACGATTTTTCCTAAACCCAAACTGATCTTCACCTACTATCTCTTCTACTACCCTTTCCATCCTTCTGTATATTATTCTGGTCAGTAATTTTGAAGCATGTGATGTTAGACTAATGGTGCGATAATTCTCACATTTGTCGGCTTGTGCTTTCTTTGGAAGTGTGAAGATGATATTTTTATTAAAATCAGTTGGAATTTCTCCTGTTTCATAACTTTTTGATATCAGCTTGAATAATCTTTCGATTCCTTCCTCTCCTAGGGATTTAAGAAGTTCTGCAGGGATCTCATCAATTCCAACTGCCTTATTTGCTTTCAAGTCATTCAGAGCTTTATTAAATTCTGTCCTCAAAACAGGATCTCCTAAGTCATCAATGTCGACATCACCTTCCTTTTCCATTTACACTATTGTTCAAGTCGTCCACAACATACAGTTTCTCAATGTATTCTTTCCATCGGTTAGCTCTATCCTCTGAGCTTAAAAGAGGTTTCCCATCGGCAGCTTTAATGTTCATACCTCTTTTCTTCACTTCTCCAAAATTCTGTTTGATCTTTCTGTAGGCAACATCTACTTTACCTACGACCATTTCCTTTTCTACTTCTTCACACTTTGCTTGTAGCCATTTTTCTTTTGCTATTTTGCATTCCCTATTTATTTGATTTCTAAATTGCCTGTACTGCTCTCTTCCTGCTTCATCCTGAGCATTTTTGTACCTTCTCCTCTGATCCATCAGCTCCAAAATTTCTTCTGTTATCCAAGGTTTTCGGGCAACTTGTTCCCTAAAGCCTAATGTTTCTTTACCAGCTTTCATTATTTCGGTCTTTAATGCATTCCATTCGTCCTCGGTTGAACTCCTTTCAGAGTTATTTCTTAGACCCAAGTCTACCATTTCTGCAAATTTTTCTCTCGTGCTAGATTGTTCAGTTTATTCACTTCCAGTCTGTTCTGCTTATACTGCTTCTTTATTCACTTAAATTTCAGCCTGCACTCCATTATTATCAAATTATGGTCAGAGTCTATGTCTGGTCCTGGGTACGCTTTACAGTCTAGAACTTGATTCCTGAATCTCTGTTTGACCAGTGATGTAATCTAGCTGATATCTGCCTGTATCCCCAGGACGTTTCCAGGTGTATATTCTTCTTGCATGGTTCTTAAACAGTGTGTTTGCCACTACTAGCTTATATCTTTCACAAAATTCTAGCAACCTGTTTCCACACTCATTTCTTTCTCCTAGACCAAAACTTCCTACAGTATTCCCCTCTTTTCCTTCTCCCACTATTGCATTCCAATCACCCATGATTATTAGATTTTCCTCCCCCTTCACATATTGGATTAATTCTTCAATTTCTGTATATATTTTTTCTATTTCTTCATCATCTTCCTGTGACGTTGGCATATACACTTGTACTTAATGTGGTTGGGACTGGGCTTAGTTTCTAACCTCATCAAAATAATCCTGTCACTAAACTGTTCATAATAACTCACCCGTTTCCCTACTTTCTTGTTCATTACAAATCCTACACCAGTGACTCCATTGACAGCTTGTGTGCTAATTATCCTGTGTTCCCCAGACCAGAAATCCTGTGCATCCTTCCATTTAATCTCACTAATCCCAACAACATCTAACTTAAGTTGTTCCATCTCCCTTTTCAAGTTTTCTAACCTACCTGCCCTATTCAAACTTCTAACATTCCACGCTCCGATTCGTAGAATGTTTCTATCCATTATATACATTATGAATATCACCTAAAAGTTCACAACAATAATGGCCAGGCCATATGATGAGCTGAATAAAATAACTGGCAAATTATGTGAACAGTGAATATGTGTGCATTTTTTTAATTTCATGAGAGTAATTGTGCAAATCTGCATTTAGCGCTACAAGAGAACCAGAATTCTAGTGAAATGCAATGAAAAACTACTAATATATGATCCTTCCAACAAAGGGTTTCTTTTTGTTTAAAAACCATCTATCTACGCAACTGGGTGTTTAATAACTCTTCCATGTAAGAAGTTAAAAACAAACTCACAACATTAATACAACAATATGGTATGCAATTATCATTAATCAATATAGAACTCTGGACTAGTAAAATAATTGTGTATTTCACACATTCTGAATATATTGTGTCATACATATTTATTCAGTACATACATAAAAAAAGCTAGCAAAATTGCTAAAATTTTAATGCTGCAAACGTCTCCTAAGAGAAAACTGTTAAAATTTACAAAATATGTCAACTCTTTAGAGGATAATAAACAATATGAACAAAGAAACACTTCACATTCATATATTATTTATTATATCCACCTTTTATACACAACCAACTTAAGCATTTTTGAAACAACAATGGTTTTATGGACACAATGTTTACACAAATCTCTTGTCAATTAATAAGCAAAAATTCTAAAGTAACAATTTACAGATTTTTAATATTTTCGTTGTCTCTCTTTGGTTTTATATTGGATTTCACGTTTCTGTATCCTGCAGTATCATCACGTTTTAGGATTAATTTCCATTTGAAATGAATGTATTAAGAAATGGAGACGTGTCTCTAATGGATATCTGTTATAATCTTTTCTGTGAGAAAAAACAAAGATGCTTTTAACAAAACATAAAAATTAAACTTAAATTTTTTGTGAGTAAAAGAATCATTTAGGAACAATTACTAGAGCTAATGTCTTATTCAGAATTACAGAATGTTTATATACAGCTTACATGCATTCATTTCTAAAAGAAAAAATATATTTTAATTATAAAAACACATTTACTTTTTTTGTTTTTTTTTTTTCTTCAGGGAATTTCAGTTAGGTTTACACAGTATACCCTACAGAATGTTCAACCTGTTTCTTGTCGAGACCTATGGTCTATATTATGGGCTTTTAAAACACAGACCTATATGATTCCACTCCAATTTCAGTGTTACTAAGAAGAATATAACGTTAGCACCATATCCCAGCTGCTTTAACATCCAAGGATACCATGGTACTCATTCGATACCACAGAGAATGAGACTTACGTTTTCTTGTGAAGTTTCTAGTTCAAAGGTAAGATTTTAACTTTATCAAGGTTTTAAATATAGTAGTCCAGATTGTAGTTAGTAATTGTACAGACTGAACTATAAGTAATGCCTTTTCTTTCAAAATTATCCCTAAATTTGTAATCCTATAAGCAGATACTGTAGACGGCAATCTCCTCCAAACCAGGATAGAAGAAATTTATGTTATTAGCCTTAATAAAACAAACCAAAAACTTTATTTTGTGTGAATATAATGAGGGATATCAAAAAATTACTGAGCAGACTAAAAATCATTTTTGATTATGAACTTGGAAACCTAGGTGAATTTGTGTTAATGACCATCTCTGTAAATCATTTCAGTGGTACTCATAATGAAATTGTTTAGATATTAGGTTAAGTATGGTGTAAAATGAAGCATGTTTTTTTGTTGTTTTTTTGTATTTTTTGTTATTAGTCTTTCATCTGGTTTGATGCAATCCTCCATCCCTTCCTATCTTCTGCTAACCTCTTCATCTCTATATACCCCTTACAACCCAAATCCTGAATTATCTGCTTCATATATTATAATCGCCTCTACAGTTCTTACCCTTTACTATTCCCTCCACTATCAAATTAACCAATCCATCATGTCTCAAAATATGACCTAACAACCTATCTCTTCTTTCTGTAAGCTTCTTCCACAAACTTATTTCCTCACCCATCATTTCCAAAACTTGTTCATTTTTTTCTTTGTCTGTCCATCACATTTTCAGCATTCTTCTGTAACACCACATTTCAAATGCTTCAATTTTCTTTCTTTCTGGTATTCATAAAGTCCATGCTTTGCAACCATAAAGTGCTGTACTGCAAACATATAGTTTTAAAAAGATCTTTCTAAGTCTTCAATAAATATTTGAAACTAAAAGATTTCTCTTTATCATGAAGGCTCTTTTTGCTAGTGCTATTCTGTTTTTAACATCATTCCTGCTTTGGCCATCATTTGTAATTTTGCTTCACAAGTAGCAGAATTCACTTACTTCTCCTATTGCATTCAATTCAATTTTTATATTTAATCTACTGTGATTGGCATCATTTCTGTTACATTTTATTGCTTTAATTTATATTCAGTCCAAAATCTTCCTTTGGTATTTTGTTCATGCCTTTCATTAACTTCTAAATATCCTCAGCCTATTTTGTCAACAAGACAATGTCATCAGAAAATCATAGCATACTGATTATTTCTCCTTGAACACTTATGCCACATGAAAATTTTTCTTTCACTTCCTTTATTGCTTCCTTTACATACAGGTGAATATTAACGGGAATAGACTACAACTTTGTCTCACAACATTTTTAAGTGATGCGTGTCTCTCATGATTCTCTACTTTTATTATAGACTCTTGATTATTATATAGTTTATAAAGTATTTTTGTATCTCGATATTTTAGACCTGACTTTAATTTTGTGAATATCTTGTCCCACCTAACATTATCAAAACATTTTTTTCTAAATCAACAAATATAATAAAAGTATCTTTGTTTTTCTTGATCCACCCTTCAAGTATTAATCTTAATACCAGAATTGCTTCCCTTATACTGTAGTTTTTCCTAAGCCCAATCTGATCTTCACCTACTTTCTCTTTTACCACCCTTTCCATTCTTCTGTATATTATACTGGTCACTAATTTTGAAGCATGTGATGTTTGGCTAATGGTGCAATGATTCTCACTATTATTGTCTTGTGGTTTCTTTGGTAGTGTGAAGATGATATTTTTGTTAAAATCTGTTGGAATTTCTCCTGTTTCATAACTTTGTGATATCAGTTTGTAAGACACTAGCTTGCAGTGGGGATCTGTATAAAGCTTGAATCTTAGCTCTGACCATATATAGCCTAGGATGTTACAGTTCTGACTTAAGTACAATGACCGGGGTGCCACATAGCTTTTAACCCAAAAAACCTATGGTAAGGTAAAAGTTCAATGATGTTAACTAGTTCATTTCCATTAGATCAACTATTTTCTTCCAATTTCACAAAGCCAAAAACTGTACAGGCAATCGGACAATTTTACCAAAGAAATGTTTTTGCAAATTAGATTAACCGTTCGAGCCAGACCACATCCCACAGTTCAAAGTTCAAACGTATAGCTGTAGAAATTAAAGTGAATCACACGCTCACCTTGTTCAATAGTTTAGTTAATTTCAAACAATCCCGAGGCCCCACTTGGCGAAATACTAATTTCAACTCCACATTATAATAAAACTGAGTGATTTATGCTGTATGTTAGCAAGCCTACAGGTTTTCCAAGCTAACTGCTAGAGACTACATCTTGTTGCTCGCACTGTTCCTAGCCAAATGTGCTATATGTTATTGAGTTCGCGGTTCCTGGCTGACTGAGGCTGACTGACTGAACGTACTCATCTATATCATCATCGCGCTCCTTACTTCTCGAAGGTTCCTGGCGACTCTGCTTTCCCACGAACCGTGGGAACAAGCTCTTTTCCTCATTCACATGGGTAGCTCCTGGCGGGCTCATCAGATATCAAATCGCACTTCAGAAAAAGTTTCGACATAATATTTGACCTTAACTATAAAAATAATTCAATCACTCAAAAAAATTTCAAATAGTTAGATCTTGAAGTAAATGTTAACTTTTGTTATTATAAAAAAATTTGTAACTTTACTATTTTAGCAGAAAAATAATAATTTAAATGTGAACTTCCACTCCAGGCGAATGACGAAATCTAATGAAGTTGAAAATATTATCTTAAAAACTATAAAAATCTGCTACCTTTCCTGAATTATCATAGAAAATGACTATAGAAATGAAATGTACTAATAGTATTCAATCTATCTCGTGGTTCTAAGAATAAAATTTTGTTATGCAGTTAGAAAATATAACAGCATACAATTTTGAAAAATCTTTTAGATTCCTTCTATTCCTAGGCAATTAAGAAACTCTGCTGGGATCTCATTAATTCCAACTGCCTTATGTGCTTTCAAGTCATTCACAGCTATACCAAATTCTGTCCTTAAAACAAGATCTCCTATGTCATCAATGTCGACATCTCCTTTCTTTTACATTATGCTATTGTTCAAGTTGTCCCCATCATACAGTTTCTCAATGTATTCCTTCTGTTGGTTAGCTCTATCGACTGAGCTTAAAAGAGGTTTCCTATTGGCAGCATTAAGGTTTATACATCTTTTCTTCATTTCTCCAAAATTTTGTTTGATCTTCCTATATGCAACATCTACTTTACCTACTCCTTAACACTTTACTTTTAGCCATTTTTTTTTTTTTTTTTTTTTTTTTTTGTATTTCCTGTTTACTTGATTTCTAAATTGCCTGTATTACTCTTTCCCTGCTTCATCCTGAGCAATTTTGTGCCTTCTAGATAGATAGATAGATAGATATGTTCACTTTGATCCCATGTGAGAATAATCTCGGGGATGTGGAACAGTACATACACTTATTTGTAATGTCAATATTACTATATAATTGATAATGTTACTATATATTGACAACAAGTTAGCTACAACCCATTAGTATAACCAATATCTCCTGTTATCTACAAATACAATCCCGAGTTAATTAATACTTATTATGTGGAACAGTGTATACACTTGTTACCAGCATCTAATAATCAGTTATTTTCTTACAACCAGTAACCATGATAAGTTTCACTGTAATTTGCGACTACATATTATATCATGTTAGTTGCTATTTATGTGGAACAGTACACACACTTATTAACAATATTAATTATATTACCAACAACTCATAAGCAGTCAATTACTTAACAACCTGTTAGTATGATAATTTTTCACAGCAGTTTGGACTTAAAGTAGTTGGGTTTTTGTAGGTAACATTTAATTTCTGTTGGTAAGACATTGAATAAGGAAGCTCCAGTAAATGTTAACCCTCTCTGTACAATTGACAGTGATTTGTAATCCTTGTGAATATTATATTTATTCCTAGTATTATGGCTATATATGTCAGCATTAAGATTGAAGTGTTCAGGAATTTCCACTACAAATGATAATACAGAGTATACAAACTGTGCTGGCATGGTTAGAACACCCAGGCTTTTAAACAGACTTCTGCACGACGTCCATGGGTTTGCTCCACAAATAGTTCTTATAGCACGCTTTTGTAATTTAAATACCCTTTGTGCTTGTGACGAGTTTCCCCAAAATGAGATGCCATAAGTGAGCAGGGAATGAAAATATGCAAAATATACTAACTTTCTGGTTTCTACATTAGCTATTCTAGATATTACCCTCAGTGAGAATGTTGCAGAATTCAGTTTTTTAAGAAGTTGTTGAATATGTTGTTTCCAGTTCAATTTGTTATCTATATATACACCCAGGAATCTTGTGAAACTGCTTTCATTGATTGTTTTCCCTTTTGATATCACATTATGGCTGTCCTTTGTTTTATTTTTTGTAACAAACAGAAGTAACTGTGTCTTTTCTACATTAAGTATTAGCTTGTTGGCATTAAACCACCTATTAATTTTCTTTATAGCATCATTTGCTATGTTTTCGAGGTTTTGTGCTGATGGATCTTTCAACGATATGCTAGTACATCTGCAAAGAGCACTATGTGTTCATTATCACCTAGTATATGTGGAAGATCATTTATATAGATTAAGAACAGCAGAGGGCCAAGAATTGAACCCTGAGGCACACCACATTTAACTATACCCCATTCTGAGTTTATAACATCTCCTGTATTAGCATCTTTCAGTGATACACATTGCTTTCTATTTTCCAGGTATGATTTAAACCAAAGTCCTGGCTTACCACTAACTCCATAGTGATCTAATTTACCTAGTAGAATATCATGATCAACACAGTCAACAGCCTTAGCAAGATCACAGAATATACCTAGGGAATTTAGTTTTTTATGCATTGATTCCAGTATGTTGTTTAAAAAAGCAAAAATTGCTGAATCTGTTGAAACGCCTTGTCTAAAACCAAACTGTACTTTACTGAGTAGGTCATTCTTTTGTAGATGTGCATACACCCTTCTGTACATTGATTTTTCAAAGATTTTTGAAAATGCTGGTAGAAGTGATATTGGTCTGTAATTCTCAATCTGTGAGGTATCACCCTTTTTATAAAGCGGTTTGATTATTGACTTCTTGAGTGAGTCAGGGAAGATACTTTCTTCAAAAGAACTATTACAAATGTGACTAATAACTCTACTAATGCTGGTGTTACATTGTTTCATTACATGGGTTGAAACCTCATCATAACCAAATGAATTTTTATTTTTGAGGGATTTATTAATTTTTTCAATTTCATTTTTACTGGTGGGAAATAGAGACATAGGTGCTGCTTTTGGTGACAAGGATTTAAGTATTGCTATAGCATCCATATTCCCAATACATTTTCCTTTTATTTTTTCAGCAACTGTTAAGAAGTATTTATTGAAAGCACTTCCTACATACGAGGGGTCATTTACAAGTTTATCATTAATGCTTATAGATATAGGTTTATGTTCAAGGGATGATACAGTTGTTTCTCTTTTAATAATGTTCCAAACACTTTTTATCTTATTATCTGAACTACTAATCTCATCGTTTATGGCCAAACGTTTAGCTTCTTTTACTACTTTGGTTAAAATTCTACAGTAAGTTTTGTAATGTTGTCTGAGAAGCATATTATCAGTATTCCTAACTTTTACATACAATTCCCTTTTTTGTCTGCAAGATGTTTTGATACCAACTGTAACCCAATTTTTGTTTACTCGTTTTTGACCAATTGGAGCTAGTTTTGTAGGGAGACACGTTTCATAAATTTCCAAAAACCTTTGGTGAAAGTAATTGAATTTATTATTTACCCCTTTTAATTTATAAAGAGTGCTCCAGTCCTCATTGAGAAGTTCATCATTTAATGTTTTTATTGAATTGTTCTTTAATGGCCTAACTCTGACAAATCCTTTCTTTTTGTTATTTTCATTTCCCACAATATCCAAAGTAATTATTTGAGCATTATGGTCTGACAAACCATTTTCCATTGGAATTGTTCCATTTATTTCTAATTTATTGTGTTCTACAAAAATGTTATCAATAATGGTACTACTATCTTTTTGTATTCTAGTTGGGAAATTTACAGTTTGATAGAGATTGAATGATCTAAGCATTCCTAGAAGATAATCTGTCTGGTTACACTCTACAGCAAAATTTATGTTGAAGTCTCCACAGAGGATAATTTTCCTTTTAGTTCGTGATAAATTTAGTAGAATCGCTTCAAGTTTATTACAAAATTTACTGAAGTCTCCTGTGGGAGCCCTCTAAACTGTCAGCACTATAAGATATTTGTTTTCTAATTCTAACTGTGTTGCACAACATTCAAAATCTTGTTCTATACAGTATTTACTTACATCTAATGATTTTGTTTCAGTATTTTCTGTTACATATATTGCTGCACCACCCATTCTCATCTCTGACCTGCAATAACATGAAGTTAATCTATATCCAACAAATGGGAGGAGACATATTTCAGAATTCTTCAGATGATGTTCTGTCAGACATACAATATTTATGTTAATATTCAATGTTAATATTCTCTGATCCATCAGTTCCAAAATTTCTTCTGTGTTCCAATGTTTTCTGGTGGCTTTTCCCCTAAAGCCTCATGTTTCTTCATCAGCTTCCATTATTTCTCTTTTCAATGGATTCCATGCATCCGTGGTTGAGTTCCTTTTACAGTTACTTCTTAGACTTAAGTCTACCATTTCTGCAAATTTTTCTCTCATGTTAGATTGTTTCAGTTTATTCACTTCAAGTCTTCTGTTCTGTTTATATTGCTTCCTTATTGACTTGAATTTCATCCTGCATGTCATTACCATCAAATTATGGTCAGTGTCTATATCTGCTCCTGGATACACTTTACAGTCAAGAACTTGATTCCAGAATCTCTGTTTGAGCATTATTTAATCTAGCTTATATCTACATGTATCTCCAGGATGTTGCCAGGTGTATATCCTTCTTGCATGGTTCTTAAACTGTGTGTTTGCCACAATTAACTTATATTTTTCATAAAATTCTAACAACCTGCTTCCTTGCTCATTCCTTTCTAATAGACCAAAACTTCCTACAGTATTCCCCTCTTTTACTTTTCCAACTATCGCATTCCAATCACTGATAATTATTAGATTTTCCTCCCCCTTCACATATTGGATTAATTGTTCAACTTCTGCGTATATTTTCTCTATTTCTTCATCATCTTCTTATGACATTTATTTATTTATTTCCATTTCCATTTGACCCAGCTTCTAGAGGCTATACTGGGCTGCTAATCTTCCCTTAAGACCATGTTTAAAAAACAAATTATGTTAATAATACTATTAATGTAAATAGTCCCATAAATGCGGTAGCAACTAAAACAGGAAAAAGTTACAGTTGAATATCTAATCCTAATAAATCAGCACTACAAAATTACACTAATACAACACTAAAAAAAAATAAAAAAAATGGAAAAATAAATTGTACTCCTAATACTACTCATTGAAATAGGTACTAAACAGTTCTTCGACTGTCCAACTTGGAAATGAAATCTCATTATTATCCTCACATCCAGGTGGCTGGTCGAAGGGTGAGTGTGTGACATGAGACCATAGCTCTCACTCCTGGTATCAACTGCGGCGGAGACCCCAGCTCTTCAGGAAGCTGCCCTCCTGGAATACATGAAGTACTCCAGCAGTCACTCAGAAGTGAGAAGGCGACTACAGCAGGTCATGATGGATGTCTACATTGGTTTCCACCCTCAGCTTTCTTCTGCTCCAGATATTTCTGCTTTTCAATTTGAGAGGTTAATTCTGCACTTTCATTTAGAAAGTGCCATAGTCTCTCTGACCGCAGTATATTTATATCAAAAATCCTCAGACCCTGTAGCTGTTGTTGCTGAGTGATTTTCATCTCTGTTGTTGTTCTGCATTCCCACACCACGTGCTCTGGTGTGCTTTCCTCACCACACTCACAGTTACTAGTTGGTGTGAGTCCACATTTGTTTAAGAAGCTTCTGTATGGTCCATGGCCGGTTATGTATTGGATTAGCCTTGGAGAAGGGTGTAAGAATTTCATGCTGATTTGTTCTGCTACAGATGAAAACATGTCATACGTTCTACGACCTGTTTCACTAGTGTCCCACTCATTTTGCCATTCCTCAATCAGTACATTCCACAATTCCTTTTTTGCGCATAATTCTTTTCCAGCTATTTCCACCACCTTGTCCATCCTGCTCTTTCTCAGCCAAAACATTGCTCCTCATCTCCTCACTTCTAGATCCAGGGGCAGTACACCTGCTGCTACTGCTAGAGTTGCTGTTGAAGTTGTGCGATATGTACCGGTAAGCCTGATGAGTATCGTTCGTTGTAGCCTCCGGATTTTCTCCCTCGGCTTAACCTTTGTGAGGTGCTTGTCCCAAACGCTCACAGCGTAGCCGACAATGGATGCAAGTATCACGCTATTGTATGCTGTAATGGCCAGGGCAGGGATTTTAAACTGTCTGTGTCCTATACTTATTATTGCATTCATAGCTCATAAAGCTCTTCCGCAGACCTCCTCCAAGTGGGCTCGAAAGTTAAGACTCTAATCCAGCCACAGGGCCAAGTATCTGCTTACGGGACTCAGGCATATTTTCACATTACCTACCCTTATAGTAGGATTTCGTTTAAGTTTTTTCTCTTTTTAAAATACCATATAGTTTGTCTTATTTAGAGCGAGTTTCAATTTCACTTCGTCACACCACTTCACAAGAATTTTAAGCACTATCTCACTTTTCACTTCGACTTCAGCTCTTGACATCCCTTCCACGAGGAGATGAAGATCATCTGCAAAGGCAACCAGTTCTAGCAATTCAGGTGTCCATTGAAGAATTTCCAGTAATGGTTATAATGCTAAATCCCAAAAGATAGGGCTGCAGACAGATCCATGCGGGCAGCCTTTATTTATTTCTCTTTTGATTTTGTCATTAGGGCATCTCATGGTAACAGTTCTATGCTTGCAGTAATCTCTCAGGCTGTAGTACAGCCGCTTTGGACAGTGGATTTTCCGGAGTCTTGCAAACAATGCTGGCCACTTCTTATGATATTTGCATATACTCTTGGGGCAAGCTTAGTTTCTAACCTCATCAAAATAATCCTGTCACTGAACTGTTAGTAATAACTCACCCATTTCCCCACTCTCTTATTCGTTACAAAACCTACACCAGTAACTCTGCTGACAGCTTTTGTGTTAATTATTCTGTGTTCCCCAGACCAGAAATCCGGTGCATCCTTCCACTTAAACTCACTAATCCCAACAATATCTAACTTAAGTTGTTCCATCTTCCTTTTTAAGTTTTATAACCAGATGGCCTAATTTAGACTTCTCACATTCCATGCTCCAACTCGTAGACTGTTTCTATCCATTCTGATGGCTCCTCACTCGAGTAGTCCCCACCGGAGATCTCACTGGGGGACTATTTTACCTCTGAAATATTTTACGCAAGAAAGAGCCATCAGGATATTTGTAATTTGAGAAGAATTCATGTCCTCCAGATACTCTCTGTATCTTTAATGCAGTGGTTTCTGTTGTCTTCTGCATCCCCATGTTCTTGATCATTCACCCGCCTTTAGTTGCCACTTCTGACCCCAGGGGCAAGAGGGTGCCCTGGACTGCTCCCCGCCCTTTCACCCTCCTTACACTGGGAATCTTTCAGATGCCAGTGCCTCGTCCATCAAACAGGGTACACCACGTTGAAGGAGAGGTTGACATTTGGTTGGAAAAGGCTAATACGGTCTTTCCCAAACTCTTACACCTCTGAAACTTGGTAGGTGGAAGCCTGGTTGGTGGATGATAGTATTATGGCCCATCATTTGGGAAAACTTGTTATCAATTCCTCAATTAAATATCTGGATTTCAGATTTAAAAAATTCATGACATGAGACTGGGAAAATATAGCACTGAGCATGTTACTCTCACTAGGACCTTCCAAACACATATGTCTGTAAAGCTGCTGCTCAATATCATGAATAATGGGCATTTGCACATCACTCAGTAAAACAACACCATCCCTATTTAAGCTGACTGATCAGTCCTATCTGTAACAACTCTCTAACCACTAAATCTCATACATAAAGTCTGGGCCAAAACTTCAGTTTTATTGAAATTTTCCATGTCTTGTTCAGAATACTTTTGGAATAATAGGAAGAATCCTTGAACTTTATGGTATAAGGAGCATCTCAACAAACAACACAGATACAAGATATGCTGCACTTCAGTAGAATGACCTTGGCCTAAGAATACCTGTGATTTTACTGTTTCCTTGTAAAAGTTGCAAAATACACATCGTTCAGATAATCAGAACCATAGATGAGTGATTCACCAGCAATGTCATCATTTGTGAATGCTACAGTTCAACAAGTCTGCAGTAGCCAAACATGCCATACAAAATTGCCACAGAATTAATTATTAAAAATCTTTGCCTTCATGGAGATTTGAACCAGAGACCACAATCCAAACATCAGTAAGCAAGCGCTTTAACCACTGAGCTACCCAACCACTGTATCAAAAGGCAATATAGACACCTAGACATTCAACACATCTGTCTATCGCCGTTCAGTAATTTTTCAAAATTATAAGACAACATGTATTATTTATACAGATAATTTTTCAACCAAATGTAGACAGTATTTTTCTCCTTGTTTCAAAGGATAAGTGTGCATGGTTATATTGAGATTGGATGAAAACTGTGGATTTGTATGAAAAACAAACAAACATACATACATTCATCTTCATATATATAGATAAGACTAAGCAACAACTACATAAACAGGATTGCCAGTCTCTTTCTGAGGAATGCATGAAGGACCACCACTGATGATCTTCAGCAGTAGTGCTGCAGATATATGTACCATGAATAATCTAGCAAGAGTGATTTGGCTCATGGTATATAGCAGGCTCGTTGTAAGAACTTCTCACTAAGTAATCAAATTTGTTAGAAATCTTTGGATATGATCATTGTAAACCATCTGTATGTGTAGAAACACTCATTTTGAGGAAATAAAGGTAATTGTTGTGTTATGCTGCAAAATTCACTGCTTTGCTGGATGAAGCAGTAAAGGCAGCTGTTGATATTTCATGTGTTTCAGATGATATCTGGCTAAACACCCACCAAGATTATGTAGGGTGATAGTATTGCTCTTTTAAAAATATCATTTACAGATTCTTCACATAGATCCTGTCACCACTATAATGCCCAACTGAGCAAGCAATAAAAGGAAGGTAAGGCAAATAATAGAAATTTCTAGACTCAGAAATACACTTGTGGAAGTATAACAAAGTTTAATAAGCTACAGAAAAAGTCTTACCTTGCATTATCTGTCAGTTCAAGTGCCTCATTTATTTTATTCTTTTTTTTGTACAGAATAGCTAATTCAAACATCGCATAAGGCACAAGGTAGATATCATCTTTCACTGATTTCTTCATGGAAATGACCTCCTTCAAACAGTCCTCTGCTTGTTCTGGATAATCTATTAACTTAAGACATGCCCCTTTTAATAACAGAAGCAGTGCTTTGTTATCAGCTGTTAATCCATCCTTTCCTGGAAAGTCAAATTTTGTTGATTGAGAATAATGGAATACCCCATAGTTTGTCACAAATGATAAACATAGTTATATAAATAAGTGTTTTCCTTTCTATGTTACTATTACCTATGTCACTTGTGACACAAAGTAAATGATAAAATGTGCAGTTCTACAAGCCTCTAGTCAGTTAAAATGATTTGATTAATTATGGAAATTATAGGAAACAATAAAGCTTATTCTTTTGAATACAGAGCTGTAAGGAATCATATAATGGAGATTTCACATATACTGAAACACAACAATGATATAATATGGGAATAGGGAAAGAAACTTTTAATATGAAAGATAAGTCTTTCCCGGCGTATTATTGATACAAATTCTTCGCGGGTTTGCCGCCGGATCACATTTTCTAATGACAAACTTTCGGCGACTTGCACTGCCGCCATCATCAGGTCTGTTGTATCTGAAGGAACAACGAAAACTTTTTCCTTCAGATACAAACAGACCTGATGATGGTGGCAGAGCAAGTCGTCGAAAGTTTGTCATTAGAAAATGTGATCCGGCGGCAAACTTTTAATTATTATAAACATTTCTGCAGTTTTCACATTGAAAACAGGAGGATGTGGTAGTTTGCATAACCTTATAACTTTGAAGGTTTTGTTGTATACAGAGTAATGCTACAGACTATAAAACATGCCAACCTGCAGGCCTTTGATAATACATGAAACCTGCATTTCATTTAAATTACTGCTGTCTAAAGTAAAATCAGACACAGTTCTAACTATAATCTCACGGTTGCATGTTACATGAGTCTACTTAAGCAATATAGCTACTGTAAATAAAAAATAAAAAATATGTGTACATTTTTATTATAGGTAAGTCAAAGGACAAACTTGGGGAAATGGCTGGGGAAATCTTGTTTTAAATAATGATTATGTCATTTGCATACTGATCAAACAATTCAAGTGAATTTCTCGACAATAACTGAATATAGTGCATGGCATTTTTCTCAGTCTCTCTACTAGTATGGGCCATTCTCTCGCCTTATCCTATCGTGAGCTAATCTGTTAATCTCTACATTCCTAATGCACACTACAGCTTTTAGTTTCTATGCTTCCTGGATGGTGCCACATCCTACAGTTAGATGCCGATATTTCTAGCTTTCTTCTAGGGCACCGCCGTCAAGGAAGCATGGAAGCCTTCAATAGCATACATCTTTTAGTTACAAGTATACTAGTAAGTGCTATGCTCCAAGCATAATTTTTTTCAGATGCTTAGATCAATATTTGGTTCTAAAATGTTTGTTTCTTTGAAGAAGACTATTTCTTTCAAATGACAGTTTGCATTTGATATTATTAATGCTTTTGACACTAATTTGATGTATATTCTAAATAATGCAATTCTATCACTTACTATGATCTATTTATAATTGCATATTTACATATAGTTATCTGTTACTATCAATTTAACTGCAGTGCATGTCATTTATATTGCTTGATCTACCAGAAGATAATGTGCTTATTACCAGACCTGCTGGACTGCGCCCATCAGGAAAAGACTAAAACTGGCCCGTGTGAGAAGCCTTAAACTGTCTTTGCACACAAATAGGAAAGTGCAATATTAATATGCACAGATGGTGGTATGTTGTGGACATATTTATCATTTGTTGCTAAAAGCAATGGCTAACTTGCTCTTCCATCCCAAACTGGTGGGGGAATGCACCAGGGCAAACCTGGCCTCGAGACCTCCAGTTGTAGTGCCTCTTTTCCACGCACAGCAAAATCCAGTTTCATTTTTCCACCACATAACTGCTTTTAGGTTTATCTGATGTTTTTGTACTTGTTTCTAAAAAAGTTTTATGGTATTTACATTAATAAATATTCTTGCATTTATTTATGTTCAGTTCAATGTTTTTCTCAATTTATTTATGTTGCCATTCTTTTTTTTTCAGTATCCCAACTTTTATCTCCTAACAGAAAATAAAAGTACATTCACTGTTTCTACTTGTACTCTTATGCCATAGTCAAATGTTTCTATCACATTCTTTATTATTTTTTCTACATATAATAATAAATCTATTATCATATGCTTAATAATTACTGAATACTGACTAGAATAATATACAGAAGAATGGAAAACAAGATGGAAGGGCTATTAGGTGAACATCTGTTCGGATTTAGAAAAAAATGACGTACAAGAGAAGCAATTCAGGCTTTAAGATTTATACTGAAAGGGCATATCAAGAGGAACAAGCATACGTTTAAGTGATTTATGAGCTTAGAAAAAGCCTTTTTAGGTGGGATAAGATGGTCAAAAGTTTAAAGAACTGAGGTCTAAAAAATTGAGATAGAAGAAAAGGGTATATTCTTTATAAGAATCAGGTGGCCATAATTAGAGGATCATGAGAGATGAACATCAGTTAAAAAAGATTTCAGAAGGTTGCAGTCTATCGCCACAAATATTCAACTTTTATATAGAGGGAGTAAGGAAGTAACAGAAACATTTGAATGTGGTTTAATTATTCAAGGAGAAACCGAAAGTATGCTACAATTTACTGATGATTTTGTCCTGTTTCACATTGTCAGGCTAGAGTGAGGATTGAGTACAGATACTGCATTTATTGGTGTTCAGCCATATAAATTCTGCTATGCACAGTGTTTCAACAAATTCCTTCACTGTCTTTATCAGCTGGAGTAATTAAGAAGTATCTTAATCTATGACAGCAACTGTGGCTGCCCCATAGTGCATATGGTTGACTTTGGCCACGTATGAGGCCTCCTACCAATGTTTATTGCCTGTTGGCCAGTTGTGTAGGACAGTCTCTACATTGTGTCGCTCATGCTAGAGCCTTTATAGTGTATACATCTGCCATCCTGCTACTGATGATCATAAATAATGGGCCTCCATGCTTCATTCAGGAAAGTTCACCATTTCTGTCTTTTGGGGGCCTTATGTGATGTCTGGCCAACACGAACTGGCCAGTAGGTGACCAGCTTTGGCTGGGCCATAACTGACCACATCCAAATAAATGAATGCATACTGTGAGACAGGCACAGTTGGTGTCATAATTTACTATAGACTTCTCTTTTATATAAGTCTTCTCTTTATGAAGACAGAGAAGGAAGCTGTTGAAAAGTTGTGCAGACTGAACAACAACGAAAACTACACTGAAGGGCCAAAGAAACTGTTATAGGCATGCGTATGCAAACACAGAGATATTCAAACACTCAGAGTATGGCACTGTGGTTGGCAACGCCTATATAAGACAACAGGTGTCTGTTGCAGGTGTTAGATCGGTTACTGCTGCTACAATGGTAGGTTATCAAGATTTAAGTGAGTTTGAACGTGGTGTTATATGCGGTGCACAAGAGATGCAACACAGCATATCCGAGGTAGCAATGAGTAGGATACTTTCCCGTACGAACATTTCATGAGTGCTCTGTGAATATCGGGAATCCAGTAAAACATCAAATCTCAAATATCGCTGCAGCCGGGAAAAGATCCTGCAAGAAAGGGACCAAACATTTTTAAAAGCTTTTTCTAAATCAACAAATGCCATAATGCATCTTTGCTTTTCTTGGTCCGTCCTACGAGTATTAATCTTAAAGCCAGAATTTCTACCCTTGCACCTTGATTTTTCCTAAACCCAAACTGATCACAACCTACTATCTCTTTTACTACCCTTTCCATCCTTCTGTATTTTATTCTGGTCAAAAATTTTAAAGCATGTGATGTTAGACAAAAGATAATTCTCGCATTTGTAAGGCTTGTGCTTTCTTCAGAAGTGTGAAGATCATATTTTTATTAAAATCAGTTGCAATTTCTCCTGTTTCATAACTTTTTGATATCAGCTTGAATAATATTTTGAATCCTCCTTCTCTTAGGGATTTCAGAAGTTCTGCAGGGATCTCATCAATTCCAACTGCCTCTTTTGCTTTCAAGTCATGCAGAGCTCTTTTAAATTCTGTCCTCAAAACAGGATCTCCCAATTCATCACTGTCGACATCGCCTTCCTTTTCCATTATGCTTACGTTCAAGTCATCCCCATCATACAGTTTCTCAATGTATTCCTTCCATCGGTTAGCTCTATTGTCCAAGTTTAAAAGAGGTTTCCCATCAGCAGCTTTAATGTTCACAATTCTTTTCTTCATTTCTCCAAAATTCTATTTGATCTTTCTATATGTAACATCTATATTACCTACAACCATTTCCTTTTGTACTTCTTCATACTTTCCTTGTAACCATTTTTCTTTTGCTTTTTTGCATTTCCTATTTATTTCTGTATTGCTCTCTTCCTGCTTCATCCTGATCATTTCTGTACCTTCGCCCCTGATCCACCAGCTCCAAAATTTCTTCTGTGATCCAAGGTTTCGGGCAGCTTGTTGCCTGAAGCCTGATGTTTCTTTATCAGCATTCATTATATTGGTCTTTAATGCAGTGGCGGCCGAATTGATTTCCTCAGGTAGTGTCAACATCAAAATGTTTCTAGTGTCGGATCCAGGATTTTGGTTTGATTAGGGGGGGCTAGGATTTTGTTTGGGGGGCTCATTACTCATTACTTAAGAACAGCAAAAAAAAAAAAAAAAAAAAAAAAGTTCCAAAAGTCCATGTCTTTGGGGGTGACCTTGGTGCTTTTGGGGGTTGGGGGCACCTAAGCCCAATAGCCCACTCCTTTTCTGGATCCACCACTGAATGTTTCCACGGCTTACTGATCATCAATGAAGTCAAAGGTGAAAAACAGCTCAGAGTAAGAATCTCGCTATTTAAAGATTTGTTGCGTGTGAAAGTCTCATTACCTGCAATTACTGCCGGATTAATTAAATGATTTTGAAATTAATCAATGATAAATGTTTTAAAATTGACCAAATGGTAAACATTTAGTGATTATCCAAAAACTGACAAGTTGATCTAAAAGCAGTGTTGGATTACCCAAAAGGTAGGACTAGGCACGATTAGGCAGTAGCCTGGAGCTCCTGAATTTTGAAGGCTCCCTGAAAGTTCACTTTTTCACTAAATAAAAATAATAAAATCATCCAGAATAAAACAATCAAAATTATATGAAAAGAATGGAAATTAATTTTTTTGTTTCATAGTAGTGTACGATAAATAAAAGTAATTTTCAAAATATGATAAATTGTAAAATTTGTTTGTTAATTGAATAAAAATATGATAAATTCTATTAGTCATCTACAAAACCTTTTCTTTGAACTTATAAAATACATATAATTAATTTAAAAAAAACAGAGGGAATCAAAATTTTTTAGAGTGCTTAGGACTCATACTTTCTTATCCGGCACTGTCTTCGATGACCACGACGGCAGTGGAACACATTTCTCTTGAGAATCGTTTCCTGTTACGTGCATTCTTAAACTGATGTAATTCTCCTTCAGAGAATCTAAGAAAAAAACAATATTGCCTGCTCGCATTGACAAAGCTTCTAGGGCAGCGTATGCAAACCTTTTTCAACCCGAGGACCAGTAAATTTTCAATAATAATGCTGTAGGCACTAACTCACACAGGCCTTTTTTTATTTTATTTTTTTCTCCTTTTCATTTCAGGCGACTATGGACGACGATTGCGCAACTTCATTTTCCTCTTCTGAGTTTCCTTCTTCCGTCGCCAGTCACCTCCACAATTTTTCCTCTGTCTATTTTAATGTCTTCCACCCTGGGCCTAATTTTATTTTGTTGTTATTAAAATATACCATTATAACATAATAAATCTAAAACCACATTTTGAATCCTAAGAAAACACAGATATAAAATTGGATGTGAACAATTAAAAGTTAATTACATGTTAATCAGACCAAACCAGATAAATAATAATGTTAATAACCAGATAAATAATAATGTTACTACAGGATGGGTGCTATACCACCGGCCTACATACATAAACCAAAATAAAAGACGCTAGACCGAATGCCTTTTATTTTTATTTATTTCACCACTCGCGTTACCAATCCTATCAACTACCATGGTTCCTCATACCCATTTAAAACCCTTAGTAAACTGTCATTTACTTAATCTCTAGACGCCACATGGAAGTGAATAGACTGTTGTAGAAACAATGCTGTTCTATCCCATCCTGGAAATGCCACATTTTTGCTGGGTCATTGAAATATTCAAGGCTTTTAAATGTTGGGCATACAGTACGAATATGGTACCAGAATTTATGATATTATGCCTGTGGAACTCCTGAACTATATTCGCGGACCACCAATAATCAGCGAACAGGCTGAAGCACTATTCCAGGGGATATTTAGTTGAATGCTACAAACATGGCAGCTGCTGCACTCTGCTGGCAGTATTACTAACTTTATCGAGCTGCAGCGTGTGACAGAATGAAGTTGTCACCATTCCCCATTAACAAAGTGAACCCCCGACCCTGAATATTTCCACGAAAACGCTAGAGAGCATGCGCGATCTGTGCCAACCAAGATTTGTCACCAAAACAGCGAAACAGTTCACTGATGTGGCCATCAGATGGAGTTCGTTACTTTCCCTACCTGTAGAGTAGAGAATGCGGCATTTATAAATATTTATTTTTCTTTCACTGCATTTATTTTTTAATTTATTTATTCATGATTAGAGGTAGTGACATGTCACAGTGGCACTACATCTAGAGCCGCCACTGCTTTAATGCATTCCATTCATCCTCAGTTGAGCTCCTTTCACAATTGCTTCTTAGACCTACGTTTACCATTTCTGTTAATTTTTCTCTTGTGCTAGATTTTTTCAGATTATTCACTTCCAGTCTGTTCTGCTTATACTGCTTCCTTATTTGCTTAAATTTTAGCCTGCACTTCATTACTATCTAATTATGGTCAGAGTTTATGTCTGCTACAGGATAATTTTTTACAGTCAAGAACTTGATTCCTGAATCTCTGTTTGACCATGATATAATCTAACTGATATCTGCCTGTGTCCCCAGAATGTCTCCAGGTGTATATCCTTCTTGCATTGTTCTTAAACAGTGTTTCTGTCACAATGTGCTTATGTCTTTCACAAAATTCTAACAACCTGCTTCCTCACTCATTTCTTTCTCCTAGACCAAAACTTCCTACAGTATTCCAATCTTTTACTTCTCCAACTATCCAATTCCAACAACCGATAATTTTTAGATTATCCTCCCCCTTCACATATTGGATTAATTCTTTAATTTGGGGTATATTTCTTCTATTTCTTCTTCATCTTCCTGTGACATTGGAATATACACTTGTACTAACGTGGTTGGGGCGGGCTTAGTTTCTAACCTGATCAAAATAATCCTGTCACTAAACTGTTCATAATAACTCATCCGCTTCCCTACTCTCTTATTCATTGCAAATCCTACATCAGTGACTCCATTGATAGCTTGTGTGCTAATTATCCTGTGTTCCCCAGACCAGAAATTTTGTGCGTCCTTCCATTTAATCTCACTAATTCCAACAACATCTAACTTGAGGTGTTCCATCTCCCTTTTTCATATTTTCTAGCTTACCTGCCCTATTCAGACTTCTAACATTCCAAGCTCTGACTCAGAGAATGTTTCTATCCATTATGATGACTCCTCCCTGAGCAGTCCAAGCCCAGGGATCTGATTGGGGGACTATTTTACCTCCTGAATATTTTACCCAGGAAGAAGTTATCATGATATATATAATTTAAGAGGATTACATGTCCTCGGGATACCCTTTGGGTCTTTAATGCTGTGGTTTCCCGTTGCCTTCTGTATCCCCACGCTATTGGTCATTTCTGATTCATCCGCCTTTAGGGACCGTTTCCAACCCCAAGGGCAAGAGGGTGCCCTGAACTGCTGCGAGAGACCACTGGCAAGCAATGTTTGAATCCTTATTCCGGGAATCTTTCAGTCGCCAGAACCTCGTCCATGCAAACAGGTTGCCCCACGTGACGGAGAGGTTGACATTAGGATGTAAAAGGCTAGTATAGTCTCCCCCAAACTCATACACTCCCTCCTGCCACTAAATGATCTTAATTTAATGCCCCTTTAATTTTCCTTATTGTTTGTTTGTAAACTGCAATAGAAGCAATTACGAGGCCTGTGATGTCAAATTTACTGTACAATGTTCCCACATTTGTCACCGTAAACTTTGTTTAGGAGTGTGAGAATGGTAATATTTTCTTTAAATCTGTTATTATCTTTCCTGTAATATTTTGTAAAGTATTAGCATTTCTGTGAGAATATCATCAACTCATGATGCAGTATTTCGTTTAAGCCTTTCATATGTCTGTGATTATCTTTCCTTACAGCTGGAACTCCTAAATCAACAAGGCCTTAAAGTTATAATAACATAAACAACAGAGGGTAAAATGTTAGGTGTGATAAGAAAGTACACATGCCCATTCCTCAACCAACATCTTCGTGCTATTTTTAAAAAAAAAAAAAAAAAAAAAAAAAAAAAAAAAAAACCTCCCAATAAAATGATTTTAAGAACTTCCTTGCATTCCTATGTCTGTAATGACATAGCATTTTCTTTTTCTTCTTCTTTCTTGCACCCATACTGTTACTGGAGAGCAGCCTTTTTTACAGGATGCAACATGAAATTTGGCCACCTTGTTGCTGAACTGGAGAGGGAAGTTGTGTTGCCATTGGTTGGTAAAACATTAAAATATGTTCTTCGTGTATTTTTTGTTGATATAAAGTATTGTTTATGAGGTGGGTATTGGGACATTTGACTTGATTACTACAGAAAAAGGCCTAAAAACCACAATCAGGATGGCCAGTATGTGAGGACTAAGACTCGATTCTGCCCTGCTATACCTCCCCAAGCAAGTGTGTGGCACCTTAGTGCACTGAGGCACACTAGTGGGTAATGACATTATATTTTGTTAATTCAGTTAGTATTTTCTGTCTAAAGATTGTATTATAAACCTTTTCATGATGTCATAAGCTTGTATGAGTAAATGTGATGAGCTTATCTCTATTAGATAAAATTACCACAATCTTGCTAGGCCACATCACCATTACCAGTGGCAACTGTCAGTTATTTTCTATATCCTTATATAATTTAGTTTATTCATGTAATTTATTTCTATATATTGTGACTTCACTGAAATATATCCTTTTTGTGATATTGAAAATCATTTTAAATAGTTTTCTTTTAACTCTAGTAATATCAACACATGCATAAACAAAGAAAATTACATGATTCATTTTCTAAACAAGCAGTTTAATTACAAACTAGGCACCTATAATCTTACACAGTATAAGTGGAGGAGTAGTGAGTTATAAAAATAGAGAAAATTGAAGAATTTTCTGCTATGCTGTATTCATAGAGAAGAAATAGG
The DNA here is from genome assembly GCA_031002005.1 of Vandiemenella viatica. Classification (NCBI taxonomy): domain Eukaryota; kingdom Metazoa; phylum Arthropoda; class Insecta; order Orthoptera; family Morabidae; genus Vandiemenella; species Vandiemenella viatica. The sequence goes on from CM061921.1 coordinate 371,438,900, forward strand.
ACCAATTTGCAAAAGTTGTTGGATATGAACTTGAAATTCACAAGTGTATATCAAAATAGAGGAGCAATTGTTTAGGTAATAGAAAATATAGCATCACTCTTTAGGTTTCATTAAGAAGGATAGGGTATTGATAAAGCAGGATACAGAAAACAATAGTCATGGGATTATGGGCTATCCTGTGGAGAGTTGTATAAAGAAGGTGATGAAGGAGCCACAGCATAGCAGGGTGGAATTGATGCAGAATCTCCATCACTATTATTCAGCCATACTTAAACACAGGTATGAGGACTACTAGAAAGTGGGTCTGCACTAGACATAGCTTATACCTAAATAGAAATCGGAAGCGGGTGTTCACTGAATTGTTAGGTAAAGTGGAAAGGGAGCCCATTGATAACTATGATGCAATTATGCTGGTGCCCTGTTTAGATTTCAGGCTACCATTAAGGGAACAGTAAGAGATGACCAAATATGCACTGATTGCACATGCATGGAAGTAGAAATCATTAAAACCGAAGAAGCTGGCAATGAATGGTAATACAGTGAGTTCCTATAAGGAAGGTGAGATGTAACAACGAGAATACACTGAGGCCAGATAATAGACCACTATTAGTTAAATGTGGGAATTGAGGAGGGGGTAATAATGAATACAGCTACAGATTTTGATAAATTACTATTTGTGTTGAAACATAAATAACAGGTAATCATAGCATTTTAGTAACAATTAAACAAATTAATGATGCAGTAAGGGTTTGGGAGAGACTATACTAGTCTTTTACAACCAAATGTAAACCTCTCCTTCAAGTGGTGCACCCTGTTTGCACGGACGAGGCTCTGGTGACTGAATGATTCCCGGTAAAAGAAGTCACCCACTGTTTGCCAACGGCCTCCAAAAGCAGGGTGAAAGAGCGGGGAGTGGTCCAGGGCTCTTGCCCTTGGGGTTGGAAACGGCCCCTAAAGGCGGGTGAATCAGAAATCGGATCTCTGGGTGGGGACTGCTCAGGGAGGAGTCATCAGAATGGATAGAAACATTCTACGAGTTGAAGCGTGGAATGTTAGAAGTCTGAATAGGGCAGGTGCATTAGAAAACCTAAAAAGGTAGATGGAATGACTTAAGTTAGATGTTGTTGGGATTAGCGAGAGTAAATGGAAGGATGCACAGGATTTCTGGTCTGGGGAACACAGGATAATTAGCACACAAGCTGTCAATGGAGCCACTGGTATAGAATTTGTAATGAATAAGAGAGTAGGGAAACGGGTGAGTTATTATGAACAGTTTTGTGACAGGATTATTTTGATGAGGTTAGAAACTTAGCCTGTCCCAACCACGTTAGTTCAAGTGTACATGCCAATGTCACAGGAAGATGATTAAGAAATAGAGAAAATATACACCGAAATTGAAGAATTAATTGAATATGTGAAGGGGGAGGAAAATCTAATAATCTTGGGTGATTGGAATGTGATAGTGGGAGAAGGAAAAGAGGGGAATACTGTAGGAAGTTTTGCACTAGGAGAAAGAAATGAGCGAGGAAGCAGGTTGTTAGAATTTTGTGAAAGATATAAGCTAGTAGTGGCGAACACACTGTTTAAGAACCATGCAAGATGGATATACACCTGGAAATGTGCTGGGGATACAGGCAGATACCAACTAGATTATATCATGGTCAAACAGCGATTCAGGAATCAAGTTCTAGACTATAAGGCGTACCCACGAGCAGACACAGACTCTGACCATAATGTGATAGTAATTAAGTGCAGGCTGAAATTCAAGCGAAAAAGGAAGCAGCATTAGCAGAACAGACTAGGACTGAATAAACTGAAAAAAAATCTAGTACGAGAGAAAAATTTGCAGAAATGGTAGACTTAGGTCTAAGAAGTCTGAAAAGAGCTCGACCAAGGATGAATGGAATGCTTTAAAGACTGAAATAATGAATGCTGGCAAAGAAACTTTAAGCTTTAGGGAACAAGCTGACCGAAAAACAGAAGAAATTTTGGAACTAATGGATCAGAAGAGAAGGTACAAAAATGCTCAGGATGAAGCAGGAAGAGAGCAATACAGGCCATTTAGAAATAAAATAAACAGGAAATTCAAAAATTCCAAAGAAAAATGGTTACAAGAAAAGTGTGAAGAAGTAGAAAAGAAAATGGTCGTAGTTAAAGTAGATGTTGCACACAGAAAAATCAAACAGAATTTTGGAGAAATGAAGAAAAGATGGGTGAAATTTAAAGCTCCCAATGGGAAACCTCTTTTAAGCTCAGATGATAGAGCTAACCGATGGAAGGAATACATTAAGAAACTGTATGATGGGGACGACTTGAACAATAGCGTAATGGAAAAGGAAGGTGATGTCAACACTGATGACCTTGGATATCCTATTTGGAGGAAGGAATTTAACAGAGCTCTGAATGACTTGAAAGCAAATAAGGCAGTTGGAATTGATGAGATCCTTGCAGAACTTCTTAAATCCCTAAGAGAAGAAGGAATCAAAAGATTATTCAAGCTGATATCAAAAAGTTATAAAATAGGAGAAATTCCAACTGATTTTTATAAAAATATCATTTTCACACTTCTGAAGAAAGCACAAGTCAACTAATGTGAGAACTATTGCATCATTAGTCTAACATCACATGTTTTAAAATTACTGACCAGAATAATATACAGAAGAATGGAAAGGATAGTAGAAGACATACTAGGTGAAGATCAGTTTGGGTTTAGGAAAAACCACGGTACAAGGGAAGCAATTCTGGCTTTAAGATTAATACTTGAAGGGCGAATCAAGAAAAACAAAAATATTTTTATGGCGTTTGTTGATTTAGAAAAAGCTTTTGATAATGTTAGGTGAGACAAGATGTTCAAAATTTTAAAGAAGTCAGGTCCAAAGTATCGAGAAAGAAGAATATTTTATAAACTATATAAGAATCAAGTGACTGTAATAAAAGTAGAGAATCATGAAAGACAAGCATCAGTTAAAAATGGTGTGAGAGAAGGTTGTAGTCTATACCCGTTAATATTCAACTTGTATGTAGAGGAAGCAATAAAGAAAGTAAAAGAAAAATTTCCACGTGGCATAAGTGATCAGGGAGAAAAAATGAGTATGCTACGATTTGCTGATAACATTGTCTTGTTAGCAGAAAGGGCTGAGGATATTGAGAAATTACTGAATGGCATGAACAAAATACTGAAGAAAGATTTTTGACTGAATATAAATCAAAGCAAGACTAAAGTGATGAAATGTAGCAGAAATGATACCAATACTAGTAGATTAAATAAAAAAAAATAGGATCGGATGCAATTGGAGAAGTAAGTGAGTTCTGTTACTTAGGAAGCAAAATTACAACCAATGGCCGAAGCAAGAATGATGTTAAAAGCAGAATAGCACTAGCAAAAAGAGCCTTCATAAAAAAGAGAAATCTGTTAGTTTCAAATATTGATCTAGGAATTAGAAACAACTTTCTAAAACCCTATGTGTGCAGCACAGCACTTAACGGTAGCAAAACACGGACTTTAGGAATACCGGAAAGAAGGAAAATTGAAGCATTTGAAATGTGGTGTCACAGAAGAATGCTGAAATTTAAGTGGACAAACAAAGTAAGAAATGAACGAGTTTTGGAAATGATGGGTGAGGAAAGAAGGTTGTGGAAGAAGCTTACAGAAAGAAGAGACAGGCTGGTAGGTCATATTTTGAGACATGCTGGATTAGTTAATTTGCTGGTGAAGGGAACAGTCGAAGGTAAGAACTGTAGAGGAAGACAGAGATTAGAATATATGAAGCAAATAACTGAGGACGTGGGTTGTATGGGATATGTAGAGATGAAGAGGTTAGCACAAGATAGGAAGGGATGGAGGATTGCATCATACCAGTCAAAAGACTGATGACAGAAAAAAAAAAAAAAATGATGTACACTGAGGTTTCCCCAAAGGGTTGTTTCATGCACAGGAGATTAGTTGCTGCAGTAGTATTAATGGTAATTGGTAATATCTATTGCAGTTTTCTATCATTCATAGATGATAAATTAAGAGTTACTTACAGTAAAGTTTAAGGGAAATACAAGCAAGATAACACCAATTTTTAATTACATTTTATGGTAGAGTTGATGACTGAAAGCATAATAGAAAATCTAGGCATACCATTTGATAGTAAGCTCAGCTGGGCAGGACACACATCCTAAAATTAATAGAAATGGTAATCAGCGGAATCAAAAGGGGCTATAAAACAATCGCCAATATCTTGCTTGAATAAGGTTGGATGATATGCCATCCACATTTTGAAATACAAGACCTAGAAAGGGAGTTAGATTTGGCTGTGTAAATATTCATAGAAGATGCTCAAAAATTGAGATGGTAGAGAAAATGAATTGCAAATGATACAGTATAGAAAGTAGCTAAATGTGTGTATGTATGTAATGCACATGAGTATGATGATTCAGTTAGTAACAGGAAGAAGTATGAGTGAAGGAAAAGAAGAACATTGTCAGAAAATACCACATAATTGTAGCAATAAGGGTGAGGGTGTGGCGAGACAATAGGAAACCACGTATATTATGTGTAAAGCTTAAAATCGTAACAAAGCATTTCAAGCGCAGAGACGCACAGAGCAAAAGTAATTGTTTGAGTAAGTCTGCTACAAGCCACCAAAGTTTTCACTCGGGAGTAGGTTGCTACCATAGTTCGTATGAATTTTGGTTGCGCGTCCTGTATTAAGTTGGCTGCTGCACCTTGTACTATGGTAGAGCAGATGGAAAGGTTGAATTAGTCTGCAACGGGCCGCCGAAGCAGATGGTAGCAAGTTGGCTGCGCACCCTAGTATTAAGTTAGGCTGTGCGCCATGAATTAATTTTGTAGCAGATAGAACAGTAACTAAATGTTATTTGCGAGTTGCTAAATGAAAGTGCTTCATGATGGTTGATAGGCTGATAGGAGTTGTGACACACCGTATAGACTAAGCAAACAAAAGTGTGGTTCAGAATCTGCAGTTTGAAGAGATGAAGTACCATATTGCCTTATCCGTGGTCAGAATGAATAAGTAAATTTATTGGTGATGGTGGGTATGTACTTATAAATTGGTGAATAAATCTGAAGTGAATTTAAAGGCTATCATTTGAATTAGAACCTGCAATCAAGAAACAATCCAACCCAATTATTACCCCGCCAACAAATGTGCTGTGGTGGGCAAGCTTATTATATCGTTACAAGGGGTCAGAAAGTGGAAAAAATTATTATTATTATTATTATTTTGCTTATGGCCTTATACCTAATCGATATTGAGGTCATTAGCAGCAGGGAAGGAAGGGGACAAGGAATGGGAAGGAATTCAGCTATGGCCTTTTGATGGAAGTGGCCCAGCGTTCAACTAGATTGATTTTGGGAAACCATGGAAATCCCAAATATGGATGCCCAGACATGGATTCAAACCCGCATCCTCCCGAATGTGAGACCAGAGCAGTACAGCTCATCCATCAAGTTTCAGTAATAAATTATCGATGAAGATTATGTGCAATATACCTCATACAGTAAAAGAGGTAAAAATGCATGTAACACATAGAGGGTGTCTGATAAATAATGTATAATGCTTTAACTAACAAAAGGCCTTACTGTGACCTAACAAATATAAAATTATGACCTTAGCAAAAATTTCATTGATTTTAAGTTTTCGCCATATTTGGATTTTTTTCTTAATTCACCACCAGTGTTTGGTTTATGCCATTTCCATAAATAAAGACATTAAAGAAATTAATACTTTTTATTTTAAAAATTACAATAAATGTTTAAACTGGCAGTCTTCTGCTTTAATACACACACTGCACCTATTGATAAATAATCACCTAATTTTGCATGCACGACCTCCCATATTAATTTGTTGAGTGATTGATTGGATACACATTAATAGCTCCTCAACTGTGGTTATTGGGCGTTTCTAAAAATTGTCTTTGAGACATCCCCAGCAAAAAATCCAGGGGACTTTAGTAAGGTGAACTTGGTCACCACAGAATGCATCCAATCCATCTTTGTGTATAAGCTTGATCCAAATGTGTCACACTTGTGCAGTGTAATGAGCCAGACATCCAACATATTTGCTTTCAGCAGTTAAAGGGTTACCAAGTATTTACCAGACACTGAATCAAGCAATCATTTATTAATAGGTGCAGGCAAAAAGTTTGAACATATGATGTAATTTTTAAAATAAAAACTAATTAATGTCATTAATGTCGTCATTTGCAGAAATTACATGATATCAATTGCATGATTGATTACAAGAGGTGAATATTTAAAAAAAAAATTATATTTGGTAGTTCAAGATAAAGTCCTTTTGAAAGTTAAAGATTTATCCATTATTTATCAGACAGCATGTACATAAGTGTGTAGGCATATTGAAACCAGGGCCTAATCTGCATCACAATTAATAATAACTACAATGAATTTTATATTAATACCTTGGATCACTTCTAGATTTTGCAAGGTATTATCTATACATTTACAGCATTCATGAGTAAGGTCCTTCCTCTTCCCAAAAATGTTAAATATATTCCACACATACATTAATTCAAAAGCTGGTAAAATTAATGTTCTTCCTTGAGAAAAATATCTTTTTGATTTTCTCACACAAAACTTTTCCATGGGGATAGACTTCCCTGCTACTCGTTTTTTCCATATTGGTACATTCCTGTAGCATACAGTAAACATAATTTTACAAACATTTTTATACATTTAATACTTCCAATAAAAATTGAGATACTAGAAAAAGATAATGAATATATGAATGTGGATACACATTATTTGTGCTTGTACATTACATACTGATCTATTTTAATGGCAATACAATACCCTATACATCACTCAGTTTTAATGGCTCAATCTGTACATACATTTCAGAACTAAGTTGCCACTTCCATACAAAATTTGTAGTGGTTGTTACTTTAAATAATTCTAGTTCTTTTAATTACAATTTTGTAATAAATGCATAACCAGATATGATAGTATTGGGAAGGAAAATGCACTTAAGCAATATGAAAACAGATAGGATGAAATAAGTAAAATGCAATGATGGATACAAAATTAAATTTTTCTAAGTTTGTAATGCCATCTGTGAACTTATTCTGTTCAAAACATGTTTACCCCTGGGCTATATTTTGGTACTATATCAAGCTTTACTGATATGGCTGTGGCATATCTCATAAAACATTATAATCTCATTAGGTGGTGTTTAAGCAGCAAGATATAAACATACGTTGGATAAATCTAATTTGGCATCATGATAATGTTCTGATAAACATGCTGAGGTCACAGTCGTACTTCAAAATATATAATCTTGGTGACATATTACAAGCTCTATCCTATATAGTAAATACTTATTTCTGTTTTAAAACTTATTCATTAAAGTATGAATATGGAGTTTGCAGTAATTTGAAATGATGTATGTATGGATATAGAACAAACATTGTATTAATTTAGATTCAATAGACACCAAGTATTTAAAAACATGGGAAGATTGTACTTAAACATGCAGTTTCTTTATTGGGAGGATGCAGTTTCTTTTATGGGAGAAGGAGTGACATTAAGTAATGGTGTATAGTTTTAATGGTGTTATAATTTTAGCTTAAATCTAACAAAGGTTGAAGTTTGCTTTGACAGAAGTTCAAATTATAGCATACATCTCAAAACCACTATAAAAATAATAAATTCATTTTGAAATAATTTAGAAAACATCTGCTTGTAAGATAATTTGGTATTTCCTTTGAAAACTTATCTCTAAAATATGTAAATGAAATTAACACTTTGAAAGCCCATGAATTTTTGTGCAAAAAAGTACAAACCCATTAAAATCAAACATTTTAAAACTACAATTAGTTCATTAAATTTACTTTTTTACCTCATAAGCTCATCAATATCTTCATTATGACTTTCAGACATTAAACATATAACAGCTTTTAGATAAGCATGAATTGTTTTTGACCATCTACTTTTTCCTGCCAGGTAGTCAGCATACTTGTGAGCTTCACTCCAGTTTTGCTTCATTCTTAAATAAAATGAGCATACATTTAAAATAGTATAGGTTGCATGATGTAACAAATGTATCTAACTCTTAATTTAGTCAGTAAAATTCTTATTTTATGTATGGAAATTATTTTGATTCATGGTGTTATAACTTACATTTTAATACATCCAAGTACTAACAGCTAGCATAAAACCAAAGACAGGAGTGAGCACATATGCAGTGTGGTAAATATATCTAAATCTTAGATCCATATGAAGTAAATGGAATTACTTCGTAGGCACAGCTTATAGTGAAAGGTGAAACTGGAGAAGTTTTTCAGCAAAGTATTAATAAAACTACTAAACAGCTTTTTGAATAGTTCACAAACAATCATTTAATAATAAATTGTGAAAAAAACATTGCAGTAAATTTCCATACTGCTCAAAACAGGAACCCTGCCAACCCATATATTATTTTGAACAGTCAGACTTTAGCAAACAAATTAGATTCAAAATTTCTAGGTTTATGGATTCAATCTGATCTTAAATGTAATAGATATATTCAATATTTGAACTCTAAATTAAATCAAATCTGTTACACTTTACATATCTTAAAATTAACCACTAGAAAACAAACTTTGAAAAATGCATACTTACCCATGTAAGAAACTAAGATGTGCACTGGGGTTGGTTCACAAACTTGCATCTTAACTGTGATCGTGCAAACCTAATGAGTTGTAGTACTGACTAAGCTCTTAACACAGTCGCCACCGTAGTTTTAACCAAAAAACTAGGGAAAGGTGATAGTTCAATGATAAAAGTTCACTTCTGATATGATGAGTATATTCTTCAAAATGTTACAAAGTCAAAGTACTGCACAGGCAATCAGACAACCTTTCCAAATTTAATTTACAGACTGACCATTCGAGCACGACCGAACCCCACGCTACCATTATTTCTTAGCTACATGAGTTTTTCAATTAAAGCTCCTCCCATGAAGACAAAGTTTCTACCGATGTTAAACAAACTAGCCGTTTGCCGCGCCACGAGCCCAGAGCTGGCCACCTTACTACATAATGCATCTACATTGACTAACTGCTGCTTCTAGAATGGGCAAGCTTAGGCTATGGAGGGGGTATATATAGGATCGCCTCTTCTTGGACCGTGACAACTTCCTTATCTTGACTTTCCCAGGGATTTGATACGATAGCTGATCAGTTTCTGACAAATGTTACGTATCTAATTTGATCATGACAGTAAAAATAATACTAGCTCTCTGAAATTTTGATAGTTGCTAGATATTGTTACAAACGTCAAATCAAGTTATTACAAAAAAATTTGTAACTTTAATAGTTTAGCTAGAAAAGAGTCGTAAAGATGTGATTGCCATAACTTCCGAAATATTGCTCCTATTGAGCTGAAAAAAATTTAATTCTACTCTCCTATTGCTCATCTATACTCTGATATCAAATAAAGAATTTTACCTATTTTTGAAAGTGGTCTAAAATTCGAAAACAAAATTTAATGTCTTGAAATATTTCCAATATCGACTTTAAAATAAATCCAAACAAATTTCCCTAATGAAAAACTATTACTGATTTATTACGAATTTTCTAAATATTATTCCTCCCGAACGCTGAGCGATCGCATCATTTCGTCCAAGCGCTTTCTCGCGCCAAAACCCATTTAATTTTATTACTATTGAATGCTTTAATATTTTTAAATATAACTTTTCCAGAAATCTTTATATTTAAAAAAACTTTACTCTGAATATAATTTCTTTTCATGAATCCCCGAAAAAGACTGAAATATCGAACTTTTACCTGAATCACATGTCTAGGTATATCAAATTATATTCAAAAACGATCTTTAGAATACATGAATCTCTCTAAAATTTTAATATGTTATTTAAACCGAAATTATGATACTTTCTATGTATCACTTGATTTCTTAACTGTTTTCTAATACCTAAATACATCGATTTTAGAGTGGAAAATTACGTGATAAAATTCTAAACCGGCAAATCACTTTTAAACATATTCAGACTCTAAGTAGGATCTTTTAACAACAAAATTAATCATCTTCTGGTTATCTATTTACCTAAACATCTTTTGAACTAACGAAATATATTGGTTTAGTGAAATTAAATGAAAGACAAATACTACCTATTCAAATCTAAGGTTAAGTTTCCTAGCAGCTGTTTAAATGAATTTAACTATTGAATTTACTGTTAACACTTGAATAAATGCTTATATAGGACATATTACTGGGAAATATTATCAAAATTAACTATAAAAATGACTTTAAAAGGATGGTCCCATATACTTCAACTGAACTCGCTATCTCAGCAACTAATTTCGTTATGCGAAATTCTAAGATGTGTTACACCCAATTTCACTCACAAATAAAGTATGGAAATATGTTTTGGGGTTTATCATCAGATGCACTAAGTACTTTCAGATTTTAGAAGGGAGCAACAAGAATAATGACAAATCACAAATCATGGAAATTTTGTAGACCATTATTTAAATAGAGTCTATATGAATATTCTTCCACTACCAAGCATTTACATCTTTGAAACCATTATGTTTTTTAGAAATAATGTTATAGGTAAAGATGTAGCTCTTAAAACAAATAATGAGGTACATGATAATTTCACGAGAAACAATCAGATTTTCATATTATGCATACAAAAACAAAAATGTATCAAAATAGAACATTTCACATAGGGATTAAGCTTTTCAATAAATTACCGCTTAATATAAAACCAACATCAGAAAGGAGAATTTTGAGAAATTGGTGATGTCATACCTTCAATACCACTCATTTTACACTGTAAAAGAATATTTGAATTACATGAATTAATTTAATGTAAATAATGTAATATAAATGTAAATAATTTAATGTAAATCATATTTTATAATTGATGTGTCTCATATCATTATGTATAAAGTACATGTATATGATTTAGAGGACAAATAAAATACTACTAATACTACTACTACTGCTACTACTACTACTACTACTATGAGAGGAGGTTAAAAAACTTTGCCCCTTTACTTATCACTTTGATATATTTATTTTGTTTTTACATGGATCCATTGTTGACACACATATAGGCCAATTGAGAAATCTCTAAAAAAATTTATATGGTTATGGCATTTGCGAAATATAATTCTAATGCTTAATTTTTGTAACTGAAACTATTTTTACTAAATATGTTCCATAACCGTGAATAAAATGAAAATAAATGAAATATCATAATTTTTTTCTAAATATAGACATCATTAATCAAGATAAAATTGATGAAATAAGTTTTTTTAGTTGGTGTTGAAAGTTATGTATCTGTCCAAAATTTTACACTGTAGATTCTGAGAAATATTATGTCATTAAATTTTTTCCAACTGTACCATACTAAATACTGGTGACAAGGCCTTGATAAATATTGGCAGAAGATTTAGAAGTAGTATGAGGAAGGAGGGGAAGAATCACAGCAATAAATTATTAATTGATTTCAGTCATAAGGGAGTAGGAATTCATTTGCATGTAGAGGGCTGAGTGACTGGAACAAATTACCAAAGGAGGTAATTAACAATATACTTCCGACTGTGAAGTATTTAATAGAAAAAATATGGGTGAACCCTAAGTAGGTATATGCTGTAATTGCCACTGGGGCAGGTGCTTCATCACAATTAATAATAATAATGAAATGAGAGGAATTCATTTACTGCTGCACTATGTAAGCTACCTTAGAATTAGTTAAATTCGAATCTTTTGCTACATGTGGAATGGGTAAATTAGAGAAGCCGATACTACAGCTTATAGCCACATACAAGACTTTTAAATCCAAAACCCAACTAAACACATAATATTGATTGTAAATAAACAGTAAATAATAGAAAGTAAACCTTGAACTCACCTAAATCACTCCAATAAAGAATAATTCAGCTTTTTAGGCACTACACATTGTAAAGTAACAATATCACCATTTTACAACACTTTTCAATACGGTAAAGAGCATATATAATAATTAATCAACCATGAGAAACTAAATTTTGCAATAAACAATATTTGCCAATAGTCTCAGGCAGTTTAAAACAAGAAAACCCAAGTTTTACATCCAGTCAAACAAACCGGCAGTTTCTAACAGTAATAACAACACATTTAACACAGTTTCTGATATCAGCCAATATTGTAGTCAAAACTTAATATCTTCCTGTACATTGTGCTGAAATTTCAAGCAATTCTGTACAGTTAATCAAGCCTGAGAGGACTTTCTAAATTAATTGCGTCTAATTTGACATGCAGCCGGCTTACATAAATTATCACCGACAAAGTAAATAAAGTCGGGGAATAAAAATCCTTTTGAATCATATAATTGTGATCACAGTATACAATGGCAAATATCATTTTTCAATAGGCTTTACTTTCATGGTAATTCAAGGGAAACTTTTTGAAATTTGAAAATTACAAATGGCGGGAGGCTAGAAAACACCGGTATTTTAGGAAAATTAATTACTACAAAAATACACCAGCTAAAGATGAGAATGGGATTCCGTTGTAAAGCTGAAGAATAAAATGGCAATAATTTTAAAACCAAATATCAGTGCAAGATGCGGAAGCACTTGTTAGCAAGTTTCTTAGAAGCCTCCAACCCAAAGATGATCTGTTTCTATTTTAATTTTTTACAGACAAACCATTGTGTTTACAATAAAAAGCATAAGATGGAAATTTGTTTATTTTTATTTCCTTAGACAGTATAAAATTCTTAGACCTCTAGGTTTCTTCATTTCTACGTGCTATTTTTAGAGGCACTAGAAGACAGTTGTCATTGGCCCAGGGCTATATAGAAAGCATGGGATCACAAGGTCTGCAGTCGTCGGTGGTAAGTCAAGTAGTGAAGACCTGTTGCTCGGCGGAGCGAGAAGGTCCGTTTCGGCTTGTGGAAATAGTTCCGGGCACATGCTCTCGGAGTGGCCAGCATGGAAATTTTGAAATTGTGCAACCCAGTCTAAGCTTTGAAAATGTAACTTAAAATTTTCTCAGGGGTTTGGGTCCATCTGTCTTCTTCATATCATAACTTGCAAGCTTCTCGAGATGAATGTCCGATTGCTGATCAACTGTAATAGTGATTTTTTTTTTTTAGCAAAATATAGTGATGGTGAAACTTTTGTCAGTGATTTTAATTCCATAGTTTAGAAATGAACCTTTTCTTTCCTGAGGTTAAATAGTGGAAAGTGGCCACCATAGTACTTTACAGTTGATTTTATCCAAGGTGTTTTCATGGTTTAGTAATTTTGAACAGTTTGAATTTTTGTTAGAACTGTGTCCGAGTGTGAAGCAAGTTAAGGCGATGACCGATACTACTACCCTGGTATCAGTTTCGACCCTTACAACTAGAAGAATCTGATTGGTCCAGTGTGGATTTTTTTCTGAAAAATACGAGGCATTTTTTTTAAGTAAGTACAGTTTTGAAATTAAAAAAAGACGTGCAAATATATATTAATAATTTTATTTTTACATGAAAGCCTGTACCTTACTCTACTTTTCTACATAATTCCCTTCAATATTGAGGCACTTGTCATAACATAGTACCAGTTTTTGAAAACCCTCCTCATAGAAGTCTGTCACCTGACTTGTTAACCACTGCATCACAACTGTTTTGACTTGGTTATCGTCTTCAAGACGCTGACTGCCCAGGTGTTTCTTCAAGTGCAGGAACAGATGGTAGTCACTGGGCACCAGATCAGGGCTGTACGGAGGATGATCTAGAGTTTCCCATTGAAAAGATGTGATGAGATCTTTGGTCTGATTAGCCACATGTGGATGGGCATTGTCATGCAGCAAAACGATGCCCTTGCTCAACTTGCCACGTCTTTTGTTCTGGATTGAACGGCGCAGATTGTTCAATGTCTCACAATAAGCTGCTGTATTGAATGTTTCATTTCGAGGCAGAAATTCCATAAGCAATACTCCTTTTCTGCCCCAAAAAACTGTGCACATGATTTTCCGGGCAGAAATTGTTTGCTTGAACTTCACTTTTTTGGGTGAATCTGAATGCCGCCATTCCATGGACTGTTGCTTTGATTCAGGTGTGATGTAGGCCACCCATGTCTCATCGCCCGTAACAATTTGGCTTAAGAAATCATCACCATCATTGTGGTACTGCTCAAGGAAAGTCAATGCACTGCCTAAACGTTTGGATTTGTGCACATCCGTTAACATTTTCTGTACCCAACGTGAGCATATTTTCAGTAATTCAAGTGCTCGGTCACAATGCCATTCAAAACACTACGAGAAACATTAGGAAAGTCATCACACAAGGAGGAAATCGTAAAGCGTCTGTTTTCTGTCACCTTATTGTCCACTTTCAGCACCAAACTTTCATGAACGACCGAAGGACGCCCACTCCGTTGTTCATCATGCACATTTGTGCGGTCATCTTTAAATGCTCTCACCCACTTTCTCACCATTCCATCACTCATAATGTTTTGTCCGTAAGCTGCACAGATCTCACAATGAATATCGATATGTTTTAGGCCTTTAGCACACAGAAATCTTATAACAGCCCGTACTTCACAGTCGGCCTGACTGACGATGGTAGGAGGCATCTTAAACACTCAGTGAACAATGTAAACAAGGAAGAATTAGACTGTAATGGTGTCAGTGCATAGGCAAGAAATTCAGGTACCCAGAGCGCATGCGCGTAACACCGACCGTAGCACTGCAGCCACGGTGTGACAAAACAGTACTTACTTAAAAAATACACCTCGCACTACTAGATTTGCTGTTGGTTACTAACTGCTGATAGTGGGTAGGTCTGGCAATTAAAAAAAAATTCTGATGTTTCAAACTGGCAGTGATTGATTGATCTTATTTATATTATTCATGCTTATGTCCTATAGAAACATGTTGGAAATATCTTATAGAACTTATACTGCATGATAAGTTCTTCTTCTGTTTTTCAGATTCATTATTCAATAAATTTTTTATCTTGGCTATCCGACCATTTTTCTGCATTCTGGTTTGCAAGATGACATTTATTTGGTAACTGTTCTACTGTCAATTATGTACAGAAATTTCTCCCTTTGGATGTATGTATTTTATTATTATTTTATAGAAAATAATTTAACACATTTCAGATTTAAAAGTGTCAGTCACTACTTCAATCTTTTTAAAACTAATTTTAATAATAATAACCGATTAAATTGTGATTAAGTGCACGCTTCGATGGCAATGTCCCTACATGACAGTCTTTCTCCATTCCTCTTCCAACCTACTTTTGGCCTCAACTAGTTTTTGCTTTAAATTCTTTCAGTGTTTTGCGTAAATTATTTATTAATTCTCTTGGCTATTTATTCCAATACCATAAACCCTTTCCTATTAAAAAAAATTTTCCTGCACCCTTATGCCTGAAATCAAGTGCCAGCTTGTGGTCATTGTCATCTTTACACTTCCAAGCACCTCTCTTCTATTTCCCACCAATATATTTCCATGCTTCATCACCAATATAGTCCTTGTACACACCATTACTCTCTCCACCCTCCCTCTATCCTCCAAAGAATCGCACTCCAGCTCCTTTATCAAATTAGTTACCAATTGTGTTTTACAGTAATTTCCAATGTCATAAACTTTTCTACTCATCTTTTTGCTAGGATAAGCCACATCTGTTAATAATAAAATGTTTCACTACATTGTATGCCTATTACTTGATTCTATGAACATATTATTTTTTTTTAATTTCTGATGATACTGCATCAAAATGGCCAAACAGATAGTCTTCAAGGGAACGATATTTCAGAAATTCATAATAAATCGGAGAAAACAGGTAGTGACTTCAAAATTGCTCAGTAGTAATTTGAGAACACTTAGAATCATTTAAAGCAGGGTTGGCCAACAGAAATGATCTTGCAGGCCACTTTGGAAGTGTAATCATAACTCTGCGGGTGGCATATAAAATTACATATCCCCACTAGAGACATTTTTTTTTGGAGTGAACAATTGAAACATAATTTATTATTATATTCACTATTATTCTTACATGTAAACATAGATAATACAATAATAATGATACTAAATACACATTATAAAGAAATATATACCACTAAAAATGAAATATAAATAATATTTTCTAAAAATGTGATGAATCTCACGGGCCGAAAAATTGCTCAAGGCACGGGGGCCGCGGTTTGGCCACCCCTGATTTAACGTAAGTTTTATAGATATCAGAAAGTTATTAGCGTGGTCGATTTTGGATTGCATCATAATTCATATTTTTCTGTTAGAGAATGGTAAACATGGCTTGCTTAGTATCGAATAAAAGAGAGTTCAATTAGAAGTAAAATAAAAATTATTTTAGTTTCATAACTGTAAAATTGTAGAAGTTATTAACAAGTTTTGGAATCTCAGAAAAAAAGTTTTTACGACCAAACTATTGAAGCAACAAAATTTTTATAGGGATCAAAATTAACACTTTTTAAATTATCTAGCTACTGACAAAATTTCAGTTCAGTAGGGATATTTAAGTCACCAAGGTCATATGTATGATGAAATCTTCAAGCTTGAGATACAACATTTGATCAGATCAGGAGACTGCTTACATGGGAAAAAATAAGGTTCCCATGGGTGTTTCTATATATTGCAGAACTAGGCTTCCTTTGCCCCCAGTCTTCCAGATTTAGTTAGAGCATGACTACGCTTCTTTGTGGTACTAATTGGGTGCGCAGTGGGACAGATGTAGATTTTGGGCAAGCATGTGGAACTTTGAGGCTAGCGTGTGGCGAAATTATAACATCTCATGGAGCTATAAATTCAGTTAGGGGTCGTGAGGTTGTTCTATCTCGAATGTGTTAATCGATCCTGCAATAAAATTCTTTGGTGATGATTTCCGATGCCATAAGTTTGTGACTTTATAAAATCTTGAAGGAATGTATGGTTTAACAGTTTAAATTTCAACAGTGACTTTTCTTGACTATATACTTTTCCTAATTTGAGGTTAGATCAAGTTAGATGGTGGCCAAGTTTCAGCAATGCACAAACTGTACATCCTGAAGCTACGACACATGGTTACAGTTAAGACAGATTGGTTTAGCACTAACCCTGGACCTGAGATTATGGTCTTACAACACACTAGTAAACAAGGGTACATGGAAGCAATACTGAGAAGAAGATCTATGCACAATGTACTCAGAGAATACTCTTAGAAGGTCAGAAGGTGGTGAGGAATTAGGAAGAGGCCTTCTGTTATTAACAGCCAGAAACAACTCAGTGATATACTTTGTATGCCAGCCTGTCCAGTTAAGGGTTAAACACCAGCTTGTGCTTCATTTACATATACAGTTAATGTAAGGATTAAACCATTAATGTCATAGTTAACTCATCAACAGGAAGAAAATAAGTAAAACCCTTCAAAAAATATGATTCCATTCATACCCTGTAATCATGTTATACAATTCAACTGTGAGGATTAACTAAATCTGATCTGAAGTCCTCACATGAATCGTACTCTACAAAAAAGGGGGTATAATTTGTTGAAACATTTATCTGAAATTTCTATTGCTTGCTGACTTTACATTAAAATGAATCATACCCTGTTTAATCCTCACAAGCATGGGCTGCATGTTATTTGATACCCCATCAAAATTCGAACCAAGGTTCTAGCATGAATCTCATTCGATTAATAATTGATAGTCATTTGTAAAACTTTTATCTTAAATTATTCAACTTTCAGAGTTCAAAATTAAAAACCCATTTTACCTCCAGGACCATGACTGTATGTTAATCAAAACCCTATCAAAATATGATCAGTGGTTTTGTGTGAATCTCATGCAACTAAAAATTGATTTTCATTTGATTATCCTCTTATTCAAAATTTATCAGCTTTCCAATTTTACATTAAATTGAAAAATACACTATATTACTCCCAGGACCAGGGGCTGAACATTATTCAAAACCTAATCAAACTCATAGCAATGGTATCTGTGTGAATCTCATTCAATGAAACATTGATACTTTTTTGTTCATCCATTAATCTTAAATTTCTAAGTTTTTTTGGCACCACATCAAAATGAAAAATGTCCTCTTTTAAACCCTGATTCATAGGCTGTATATTATTAAAAACTCCACCAAAATCTGACCAGTGGTTTTTGTGTGAATCCGTTCATACAAACATTCAGGCAGACACTAATTTTAAAAATAGTTGATTCATATTTATAGGTCATTAACAATGACCCAAACTCATTTTCTTACAAGTAAAAAATTTGGCCCACCTACAGTCTTATTATATATATAGATATTGCTTTACCAAACATATCATATACAACGGTCAGCTCTCAATGACTGAAGATCGAGTTAGACTGTGACATCGCCGGAGCGTACGCTAATAATTTGTTTTTTATAACAGTGGATATAAGGAAGTTTTTTAAAAAGTAAATAATTTGTATTTACTGCAAGGCTAATGACGACTCTTAATAGAATTACATACAGTACCTACAAAAAGTAAGACTTTTATTTAATAACTATAGTTAGTTGCATTTGTTTGTATTTTTTTTTACTACCACTAACCGATTGTGAAAAAATTGATTTAGTAAGAACTAATTTTGTGATAAAATATTTATTACTCTTGAACTTACAGTATATTTGTCCTAGGTGCCCGGATTTCCCTAGATAAGAGTTGGGTCAGTCCAATGTTCAAGTTGTTTCTCTCATTCTATGCTCGTATCTATACTACTACAAACGGTGTTACAGCCCAAAGCCCAGATTCATCTTAACTTCAGTCTTATGTATTAAGTACAATGGTGTACGAGAGAGATACCAAAACGCTGCTGGGTACCTTCCTGAAAATTGCAACTTATCTGTAGATGCTAAAGCCACCAATTCGAAATGAAAATTTAATAATTGTTGCTTGCAGACTTACGTTCCTCTGTCATCATATTCTAATTAATTTGTTACTCAAACTATCTGTCTCAAAAAATATCTATGAACACTGCAAAACATGTTTCATTACATTATCATCAATCATCAGCTAATGATGCTAAGAACTTTTCAGAAAAAATATCGGTCGCTGTAATGACGAATATTGCTCACCAGAAGGAAGTAGAAGACAATCGATAAATCGGGTCATCTGTAATATCTTCGATTATTTTCTGTGGTACACTGTACAAATGACTTGCCTTTAAGAAGTAAAGAGCAACATCAAGGTGTCCTTGAAGACCAGCTGAAACTACGAATGATTCAAGAATTCTAGTTTTGAAACAGTATATTGAAAGATTGTGATGAAGATAAATGCAAAGAAGAGCCAGCTTATTAGGAACACAGATAAAAAGTTAATTATGATTATAAAAATGGGAATGAGCTACTTATTGAAGATTCGAAATGTAAAAACCTTGGCATAACATTTAATAGCAAACATGAGTGCGCAGTACACATTTGACAGGTAATAGGGAAAGGGTTCAAAATCCTTCACCTGTTAGAAAGGGTGATGAGGGGATGCACTATAGAAGTAAGGGAATTCAGGTACAAAACTCTGCTCAGACCACTGCTGGAACATGGTGGTGTAGTTTGGGACGCACATTTTGGGTATCAAATACAGGAGTTGGTTCAGAGGAGGGCTGCCAGATTTGTGTTTGGAAATTACTTCAAAACACAATTAGTAGTAACATGATAAAGGAGCTGGAGTGGGATGCATTGGAGGATAGAAGGAGGGTGAAGAAAGTTATGGGAGTCTATGAGGCCTATACTGGAGATGAAGCATGGAAAGATTTGGTTGAAAAATTAAGAGAGGTGTATGGAAGGATAAGGTTGACCATGACCACAAGCTAGCTATGATTTCAGGCATAAGGGTGTGGGAAAATTTTATTTCGTAGGTTGTAAGGGATTGGAATAAATTGGGAAGAGAAGTGATGAATAATTTATCGGAAATACTGAAAGAATTTGAAGTAAAAATTAGTTGAGGGCAAAAGTAAGTTGGAACAGGAAAGGAGAAAGATGGGTGTGTAGGGATATTGCCACCAGAACATGTGCTCCATTGCAATTTTATTAATACTTATTATTAGGTTAAGAAAAATGTCATGTTGCAACGTAGTTGGCCTCATTGGCAACTGAGAAAACAACAAGGGAGAATGTTTGGTATCAGTTTTAGTAGGTTACCCAAAGTGATATTTCCCCTAAATGATAACACTATTAGGTGTAGAAGAGAATGTAACAATCACGTTGGTAGTAGTCTCAAAGTTGTACGAATTTTCTAAAGGAAGTTATGCACAATCTTAAAATCAGAACAGAGAAGCTTCGTAGCAGGGATAACACAGCAACTTCATATTTATTTAGGAATGAAAGAATAGTAGTCATAAAATTAAGATACAGGGTTGGAAGTAACGAATCTTGGTTTAGAAGTACAAAATATGGTTTCAAACGGATTTAGAGTAAATATGACAAGTTTCAAGGTAGTCTTTCAATAATGGAAAAGATAGTAAGTCGCAAATAAGAAGGGTAATCGAAAGAAAATTACATCAGGTTAAAGATCTTTTTCTGGAAATAAGATAATAGCAGTTTGAGATTGTTGGGTTAAGAAGAAGTATTTTAAAAGTAATTTCAAACCAAAAGTTGTTGATGCATCATGGAGGAGCAGACCTTCCATATTGTTCCAGGATCATTATGCGAAACAAAGGTCAAAAAAGGTGAAACTAAACTAGAAAAATCACCTGGGAGGCACCCTATTTTTTAAAGTAAGTTTGGTGGAAAGCTTGATCAAACCAACACACTCTCAATGCAAGATATTTAATTTCAAAGTCTTTAATCTGAATTTAATGATGGCTGCCAATGAGGGATGGAAACTTTGAGAGAAAATATCTTTTTAATTAAATATTTTTAGAAGGGAGAAAGAGACACTACATTAATCATCAAAATATGTAGATTTTCTAAAGATTAGAACAAACATGCTGGAACGAATAGTTTGGACACTAGATCTAGAAAATAGGTTCATTAAACTTCAAAAATCAATAACAAGAATAGGAACACAAATTTGAATAATTATATAAGGATAGAAAATGCTTAGAATGATGAACTCTACATTATTACAAAGTTCCATGAAAATTGTAAGAACTTAGGGGGGGGCCTTTGTAACCCACACCAGTCAGAAAGAGAGAGAGGAGACAGAGAGGGTAGAGAGAATGTAAGGCACAGTGGAAAATTCCATCAGGGGTAGCGTTACTTGGGGGAGGCTATATAAGAAACCAGAAGGATGACCTCGGCCTCATTAGTTGCAAACTGTTAGAGGGTGAACATATGAAGAGCAGGCGGGTGGTCATTATAGTCAAGGACAGTGGTGTCACGTAGCGTGGCATAGGCCAATCATGAATAGCTGAACTTGGAATTTTCGTAGACAGCAGCTATAATTTTGAAATACATCGTTGAGTAAACTAACTTCTTTTTCTGCATTTTATTTGCCAGTAAGGAAGATTTCATTGGAGTTTTCAAGAGGAGTGAACTTTTATTGTGACTGAATGGAGAGAAGATAATTCTCTTGGCATTAATCTGCAATTTTTGAATGTCTGTCTGGAAACAATTCCTGTTGCCAGAGTAAAGATGCCTTTGAACTTTGAAAAGTAAATTACTGGACTTTAAAATCTGTGTTAAGAACAATCTTTTGATATTACCCCACATCGGAAAATCCTATTATAAAATTATTGGGATTGGCAATTGTTCTAATTAAATTAAATATTGCAGAGAACAAAGTGTAAGACCATTAGCTGATACCGGGGTGGTAGTATCGCTTTAGTGCCTTAACTAGCAGTTCACTTAAAATCAGAAGTTCTCTGACGAAAATATTTTGACTGACTTTAATAGTCTTAAATGACCATTTTTCCTACTTAGAAACTCAACTGAAATGCTAAATGGCAACCACAAAGCTATATAACCCAAAGCTGAGGAAAGGTTTTACTACGAAATCACAACAGTTCACTTCAAGAAAATTTTTAATTTTTTTTAAAAGTTACATTCACGAAATATTGCATTAAACAGTTGAGTAGGCGATCGAACACTCATTTTCAGAAAATTGTAGGTTGTGGAGAGAAATCATACCAAACGACCCCTTTAGAAAATTTAAAAGTTCTCAGTAGTCATTAAATTAACCGCCTATTATAACGACAGCCAACATGGCCGACATTAAGTGTTAGTTTCCGACCGCCGCCTCCCTGCTCCAAAACAAACTAGCGCGAATTACCTCACATAATGCTCCCGGAGTAAAGACAAAAGATGAAACAATAAAGAAAAAAAGAAAGACATCCCTCACTACGAGGTCCCTGCTTATATAGACCCCGACTGTATCGCACATTTATGCTGCTGCCTAACAAAAAGTGGGTATATTGCACCAAACGATCTAGATTATAAAAAGTATTCAAGCTTTGACAGTGTCTAGACTTATCTTCTAGAAGTCTAAAGGATATTAGGGAGAAATTTCGAGTGATTAGAAATAATTTTTTGTTTAATTTGCGTAGTGATACATGTTTCTGAAGCAAGTGGGTATTTCCCCAATTCCAGAAAATTTACATACTTTTTAAGGTCACCTGCTGATTACAATTAATCAAAATGAAATTAGTGCCAAAATGTTCTCCAAAAATTCCTGAGTTTAATGGTGTAAATTATACTGAGATTGGTGGTAGGATAATGAAATTACAGCTTAGACAAGATTTGGAAAATTAACTATATAGGAGTCATATGATTTTTCGTTAATAACTCTTAAAGTATTATTAATATCAAAAAGGTAAAATTATCGGAGTTTTCTTTGGATTTAGTTACGTGTTTTAAAAGTTATTTTATCTCTGGGAATGACTTGGTTTTTGTTGCAAATAAATCTTAAGCGAACCACATGTGTTCAGTGACGAAATAATCTTTGAAATGTCTATAAAATCTGTTTTACTGCATGGAATGGTCTGAAATTTGGATATGTTAAATTAGATTTATGGTTCTTTCAGGAAATCTACTTTTTAAATCAAGAAATTACTAGGAATATGTGATAAAAAATGTTAAAAGTGAAGTGCATTTATTGAAGTGTTTAAAAATTTATATAAGTTATTTAAACGGTCAGAAACTACGGAATTTTAGTGAATTTATCTTTCTTTTCAATTATTATTATTTAAAAATTACTTTATTTCACTTAAATGTGTTCAGAAATAGTGAAATGGTCACGTAACAAAAATCTATTGTTTGCAAATGGTACAATAATGGATTATCCTATTCCAGGTTGGTTTAAAGTTTCTTTATTATTACAAAAAGTTTATTTAATACATTTATTAAATGCTGTAGGTCTTTACTGCTTTTAAAATGGTTTATTTAGTAAATTAGGTAGTGGTATCAGCTTCTATATAAAACGTTCCTCCCATAACCTGTGGATGCAATGAAAACTATATGTTTTCTGTAAATTTACTTCCTCCCTCGTTTATACTTGAAGCTAAGGGACTAGAATTTACCAAAATTCTAAGGTGGTTACAAAAGTATAGGAAAGAAATGAAAATTTGTACATTGGGATCATCAATGATTTTAAATCATCATCTATAAGGAAAAGACGAACCCTTTTTTTTTTTCTACAATGAATATTTCCGCACAGATTTGAAACCAAATAATTGCCCTGAGTCATTAAAAGTGAAAGTATGCAGGCCACAAAGAAGGCTTATGCTTATATTGTATTGGCAGACGAGCAGTGTGACTAAACTGAGAAAGAACAGCTTTTCATAAAAATCAGTTTTTATGATGAACATAAAAACACAATCCGCAAAAAATTTCTTGAATTCGTAGAATTGACTGTATTGATTGACAAATTATAGCATCAGAAATTAACAGATTTTTAGAAAACAAAGGACATGGACCTGATAGGTTTGTTAGCCAAGTATATGAAGTGTGTTCTACATTGGCAGATGGTATTGGTGGGATTCAATGTTTTTTTAAAGAGAAATATAAAAAAAGCCTTGTATTTTCATTGCACAACCCACAGACTTAAACTGGTTGTAAATAATTGAAATCAAATTACAGAAATATGGAACACCATTAGAATACATCATAAACTTTTTACAAGAAACCTTTTGACGGAGAAAGTACATGTCAAATTTTTAGCTTTATATGGGACCCGCTGGTCTCAATAATATTCGTGTTTTGCCATTTTAATTGCTCATTTTGAAGACATTGTCAATGGACTTTCGAATGTTTTTAGAGAAGGGAATGATGCAACAAGCAAAAGTACTTACCAGTTACAGTGCATTGCTATGAAGTCAGAATTTATTATATGCATTGGATTGAAAACTCAGGATTATTGGAATTTGGAACCTGTTGTCACTGTATTACAATCAAAGACAATTGACATGTATACATGCATGGGTCAAATTAATAGAGTAATGTCTGTCATAAAAAAATCATCTCAGAAATGTGGACATGGAGAGTTAAAATATTTTAAAGACATGTACCAGAAATATAGCTGCCATTGGAACCGATTTGAAAGTCCAGCTCATTTTATCTGTCCAACAACGTAGTTTCAATCACCCTGCTGAGTCACTGTATGATTTCTTAAAGGGGTCTATTTTCATACCTTGTTTAAATTCCTTGATAGCATCTTTAGAGCAGTGTTTTGGGATTATGATATCTGAAGTAATAGACCTGATGAAGACAACCGAGCCGGTTGTCAAATCATTGTCATTTTACGATCCTATCCGGCAGATCTCCTGTGAAGAATTCATTTTATCTTTGACAATGTTTCTTGAAATATTCAAACTGAAAAATTATGTCAACTTTTATGGTATTTGAAAACTTTGTTACCATAGATCTTACAGAATTAGAGAATTAGGAAATTGAAATCCACTTTTTGGAAGGATACATCTCAAATACAATGAAGTATAGTTTAAAACAAAAAAAATTTAACACAACATTTATTCAATACATTTTGAAATAGCTGTTGTAACCTTCTTTTTGTACTGTTTCTACTTCCTCCTCAGAAACAATTTTAATTGCATCTTTTTTGTGCGCACGATCTGGGAGCTAGATTTGCAATAGGGCGGCATAACTCAAATTACAGTAATGTACACAACAAAAACAAACTAGAGTTCTTATAAAAACATAGAAGTGAATCTATTTACTTATGATCACTAAGGACAACATAAACACACATTTGTTGCTGTTAGTCAAATGTCAACTTGACGGGTATGGGTAAACGGGATAATAAAACCAGCAGAGAATGAGTCAGGCCGGAAAGTAATGTCAGGGAGGCAAGGCAATGAAGACTGAAACTTGTTTTCACCCCATTTTTCGGATTGCAGATCCGCTTAATTATGTGATGGATCTGCCAGACTGCTAAATGATGTGGGATCCTGCATTGTTGTACTGAATTCCCTAGCAACCCCAGTTAAAGTTTAAGTATGTCATTAGTTGATTAAAAAAAAATCACAAAGTTCCTACCAATACTACAACTTAAAAGTTTTTGATTATGAAGTCGAAGTATGGTATAAACTATGGAAGAAAAAGGGTATGACATCAGAAAATTTTGGAGATCGAACCCATATAAAACAGTCAAATGAGGCGGTAATATCCTTTTCTGTGACAAAAAAATGCAATCCTAATTTCCCTGGCTCAGCCTTATACAGCAAGAAACATAGAGAGTCCTTCTCTATACTGCACCTTATTAAAACATGGCTGAAGTCAACGATGCTAGAGAACCATCTAAACTGTCTGCTTAGTGTACATAGAAAATTTTTATAAGAAGATTGTGATAAGATTACAGATGAAGTTGCTCAAAAGACTACTATGGTGTAATTATAATATATATATATATTAATTAATTATATTAGTTGTATTAATTAATTAATTAATGGTATTAATATGTATTCCATTAATAAACACTTTTGTAGCATGTATATTATCAGTTTTCTCTAGCCTGCACCCCCCCTTTTTTGAACAAAATACTGGCTATGCGCTTGACTACAAGCAAGTAAAATGAAGTTAAAAGCTTACACATTTATCCAAATCAATTCCCAGAAACAGATGTGATGAAACTGTGGCCATGTATTCTGTGACTTCCAAGAGGAAATATACCATTTCTCTGCGTCATCAGTATTTCCTTTTACAAGCTCTAATCTTCCTTTAAAAAGTAAGAACCAGGAACCTGTTGGATATTTCTAAAAAGTCAATAATAATTAAAATGTCAATGTGCAAAATATATTGGTTTTTTATTGATAAACAAATCTGATTTACCTTTAAATGTGTACTTATAATTCCATCACACATATTGAGATCTCCATCTTTATCACTGATGGAGTAAACCACAAACAAGTGATAAGCTAAGAGTACTAGAGTACATAAAATCTGTCGAATGCTCATTTGCAGCTGGCAGCCAGTCGTCAATTGTTTCAGTCCCAACTCCTGTGCACCAACAATGATTCAAACATATATTACATGTGCAAGCTTCATGTTATCATACACATTATTCCTAAAAGGTATTTTATTGTGATGAGCCATCTTTCTCCCTACATACTTAACCAAAATTGATAAATGTGGTATCAATTTAAAGATTAAGTTCTCCACTTTGGCAACAACATTAATTAAAAAAGGAATTTTTTGAAATTCAACATGTAAATGGGAAAAATATGAAAAATCAAGGTCACAGGTATGCAAAAGTTCAAAGTCCAACTGCTAGGCTTTGCTGGCATTATTGTTAGATAGCAGCACTAGATATCAAAGAGATATTGATAAACGGTGTTTTCTAGAGTAAGGAGCTTTTCATCTATTTTTGTTTCTGTTAGGGAAATATTTCATCATTCCAATTGTTTTGTAAGACATTCTAGGTGTTTATTTTTACATCAAATATTGTGTACATAGGGGTTTTTAATGTAAATATTTTTAATGTCATTTATATGTAAATTATATTTTGTTTTGTATTATAAATTACCACAAGTTTGTGACAAATGTATGTATAATGTGCCAAAAAGTGTTTTCTAATTGTTTCGTAGGATGTTGTAAGTGTTTTGCTATACATCTATTTTAGTTGACAAATAAACAATTACTACATATGAGCCAGTTATTCTTTCATCCAAAAACAAACTGCCAATCTCATTATTCATTGTATATAATTCATGAAACTTTCACACAGATCACCTATTTTATTACAATATTAATTCCATTTTTAAAAGACAATGATTGCTTCATTAAACAATTCATGTTTTTAATTACCACTAACTTACATTCAAATGAAAGTTTTAATATCCTGTCAGCATAGTAATTGAAATCACCATAGTCACAAGATTTTACCAATTTTCTTGATTTTTGTACTTCAGAGCATCATGCAATTTTAAATAGCACAAGAAACTGTAATTATTTCTAACCAACTTATTCAAAGCAATTCTTTTTTCTTGCTATTGTTTTTTGTAGCATCAGCGATGTTAGTGAAAACCACCTGCAATTGATACCTGATTTGATAGCATGTAGGCATATTTTGCTGACTTAAATGGAAAATGTTACTACACTAATAAAAGACTCAAATCTATATATTTTTTAAACTATAACCTAAATACTTTTGGTTTGATTTATTGGAGATTTGGTTCCTGCTGAGCAGGTTTGAAGTTTCTCTTAGCATCAAACACAGAATGGTGCCTATCAATAAGTAATTGCTTCTACAATAATCAGAACAAGATTCAATACTCAGGATTACTGATAATTTCTCTTTAAGATATATGTTACTGTTATGATAGTGGTTAGGTCGCTATACTTACCATGAATCTTTAAAGTTTCTGCGCACTCACTATTTTCGGATTGTTTCTCTGATGGCCACCAACAAACGTCAAGTTGGTAAATGAAATGAAAAGCCTCTTTCTTATTTTAAAGATATAAATTTAATAGTTAGGGAAAATGACTCATCACTCACCAAAGTTGACGGCAGCGACGAGAGGAGAACATATATAAACACACAAATAAACTCAATATTTCGGTTAAACCTTAATCATGATGTAGAAAATGAGTCATGAGGCTCGGGAGGTGTGCACACGCCGAGGGTTGCTATATGCTATTTCTTCAAAACCATGATTTACAGCCTGTTAAAATAAACATTTATTTCAGAAAAAAAAAAAAAAAAAAAAAAAAAAAAAAAAAAAAAAAAAAAAAAAAAACAGAGTCATGTAGCAACCCTCGGCGTGTGCACACCTCCCGAGCCTCATGACTCATTTTCTACATCATGATTAAGGTTTAACCGAAATATTGAGTTTATTTGTGTGTTTATATATGTTCTCCTCTCGTCGCTGCCGTCAACTTTGGTGAGTGATGAGTCATTTTCCCTGTCCTTACAATTATATTGCCTAAAGCAGTTTCCTTTTTCCTTAGTTTAAATTTAATAGTTAATAGTACAATCTTGCTCTAAGTCCTGACCTTTATGAAAGTTCATTATCGGTAATTTGATCTTTTACAATTACAGGTTTTGTCTCCGATAAATTTAGACTGAAAGCACGTACTCTTCTCATTCATTTGTCTACATGCTTACCAGTTCATAGACCATAGATATGGCTCAACAAGAAAGCAATTCATAAAAAAAATTTAAATACTTTTTCCATTACTAAAGTTCCTCCATATCACCAAAGAAATCACCTATCTCGAGATTAATTTTTCATCAGAATGACTAAGCACGAACACACGATCTCACCGGCTAAGCTGACTTCACAATCACAATGGACTCAACTACTCCATGACCTGCAGCAGACTGACTGTCCAGAAGCTGTACACGCGTCTTTATCCCAAGCATACCATGCTCCCAAATTGGGGTTTATACCTGCAAGCACATGGACCCAGCAGATGCTGATGTTACTAGACAACCACCAGTATTTCAATATTTAAAACCCATGTTTTAAAACTGGGAGCTACTTCCATGAGCCCATGGACTTGGCAGACTCTGATGTCACTAGACAACCATGCCAACCACCACTGTTTAAAATCTTTACCAGCCATTCTTCCCCCAAATTAAGTTAACTTTTCAAATTATCTTCCAAAGTATGGGGAAATTCCATTAATCCATTACATATACTCTTTATAATAGCCTGTACCAAAGTAGCATTTGGGAAATATACTTTTCCTTAAATTAAATTAAATATTATATGGTTATAATTTTCCTGCAGTTTTAGAATCATTTAGTAATTTTTCAAGTATTTTGTAGTTATGGTGGAACATCAGTTTGGCCCCTTCAACCGTCTTGTTGTGAGAAGCAGAAATAGTATGAGTGTGGAGTAGTATTTTTGAGGGAAGAAAGGTAAGTGGCGAATTCAGTCAGTATAGTCTGGTATAAAAGAATGAATAACAGATAATTAAGAAAATAAATTTTGTATGGTAGAGTAGTAGGCTTCAGAAGCTAAGGTTGTATTTTTACTTCATGTATTTCAAAGAATTTTGAAAGTGGTTTACTGACTCTCAGGATTTGGCAACTGTCATCAATGCCATTTTTCATGCAGCACCACACAATGCTAAGTTAGGGGTTGTTCAGTTCAAAGGTGGGACAGTAAAATGAAATGGTGAAAGAGAAAGGAAAAAGATAGGGAACAACATTGTATCAGTCTGCAGCTAGAAATGTTTGGACAAGTTCCACACTACTCGGACCAGCGACTCGGTGTTGAACATGTTTTAAAATGTAAATAGATCCAAAAATCCAAATCTGAATGTTTAATTTATTTATGGAAGGGTTATAGCGCAATTCTATGAGTTGAACAACCATTAAAGTATATTTGTGTAGCATATTGCTTTTTGGTCACAGAAAGGTGTATATATGTAGATGTTGGATGTGTGTGACTTAAAAATGACTGCTTAGCTTAGGGCTTGAAGCTTTTGGAGATGAAGATCTGATTCAATAAGAAACTTTATATGGTAAAAAGAAATGTTTTTAAGGTAGTGCTAGTGGGAAGAGGGGTAAATTGCTATTTTTTCTGAACCATATTAAAATCAAAGTGTGCACTTTAAATCTGATTTCATTAATTGAAAATAACAGAGCTTCCTGTTATTGACTTACTAATTACTTGCTTGATACTTTCTTGCTATTCAGGATTGGAATTCAAAGAGTAGAGAGCTGCCACCTTTGATATTTATGAATTGCAAAGTATAGATGTTGTAAGCTACCTTACTCTCTATTTTGGATATTCAGTTAAAATCCGGTGAAGTTTGAGGTTAACATCAGTACACGATACCATAGTTGAAACCGAAATAACAACACTTTAAGTTCAGAACAGTAAATAAACAACACATAGCAACCATAAATAAGAAGTTTCTAGTAAAACAAAAACCATAAACTTACCTAAATGAGCTTAATCCATAATAATCCTGAAGTAGAAAACACAGGTTTGTTTATACAACCATAACACTAATATTCCACTAAACAGAATACTGTAAAGAACTGTAATAATAGTAATTTCACCATTTGATACTAAATTCACTAATAACCCGCAGTTCCAGACCAATTTAATGCAGTAAATATGATTTTTAAAGCATCTCCACATGGGAGTTAATTCAATATTTAAATTCAGCACATCCAAACAATTTCAGAGCTTTAAAAGTAGATTTAACCAAGCAAAACAACCAGCCAGTTAATATTCTTTAAGTTTCCGGTAACCATCAACTAATAGAAAGAAAATATAAGCAAATAATAGTCAACTGGGTGATGGTGTCGTAGCAACGGACATTTAAAATATAATTTCTCTTCGACTAACATATTTCACGAACTAAAAACTTTTCTAAGGTACTTAAATTAAATAAAGGTTCGATTTAAATTTAGATTCAGGCCACAACTGTCTTTAAATAAAAAGTGAAGTTTCGGTTGCACAAGCTAGGAAAACAGTAAAATTTAGAAATTCTATAACTTCTGATAGCCTTAACCGATTTAAAAGACTTTTACACCACTGGACTCAGCAAAGGCTGGGGAACACTTTGGAAATAATATTAACTTGAGTTTCTAAAGTTTTGCACGATCACATTTTACAGGTGACGTAGGATGACGTATCAAACGCGAAACAAATGTGCTTTTAAATTAACCAAACTTCAAAATTAATTTTCGCCGGTCTGGAAGCTCTAAAAACAAAACCAATCACATCACTACACTTTTCTCAATACGCTATTCATCTTGTAATTTTCTGGTAGCACTCAGTTAACAGATTATTTTTCCAGATAGACTATTGTCTAGGTCAGTAGGCCATTTTGATAAAAGTCAGCCATGACAGCTTTTTTGGTCAGTCCATCAGATCGCTTTGACGAGATCACACGTATTTGATGTGTTCTTAAGTTTGAGAAGAGCCGCGGTCGTGGTGGCTTATGGGTAGGCAGGTCAACAACAGTATGGCTCACCGACGCCATTTCTAAAACCGGCATGGCCAACTCAACAGTCTAAAACTTCCTGACATGTGTTCATCTTAACTTTCAATTTCATTTGGGGTGGTGCGGTCTGTTCTGTTTCACGACTTGTGATCTTCGGCTAGTGATTTTCTCCGATTGCCATTGCTAACTGTGACTTTTGTAACTTCTGTGAAAAATTTTATGAATATATACTTCAGTTATTTGGATGCAGACTTTCATTTCTACTTTAGTACCTTTCTTACAGGAGGTTAATCTGTAAGTGGCGACTGTGGTAATCTTTACAGTTAGCATTCTACCAGGTTTTACACGGTTATAGAACTTTTTCCGAACTTTGACAACTTTTTGGATGACTTTAAGCTTAGGTGGAAAAGCCGATACTAACCCCGGTATCCAGCTTCGACCCTAACATGGGATCGTAGTGACGCGTGCTCAGTAGAGCTGTGATACAGAAGACAGACCGCACAGTGATTTTCAACCAACAGTACCATTTTTTGGATAATTTCGTCGAAATTCCTGACTACTCAGCCGTCCAGCCGCCATCAAGAGTACAGCACATCAGAGTGTGGGGTACACACTTTGTACCCGGGCTGTCACCTCGCAGCTGATGTTGCAGCCATCGACCAACGACTTCGGACCATTTCTCCCTTCATCCTTGGGATGCTGACACATTCGTCCGGGAGATCAGCTGTGTGAGCGAAGCAACCGCTACACAGCAACACCGACAGCACCAGCTGCTGTCGTCTACTAGCCATCCGGCTACCAACAAAGATAAGTTTTTTAATGTTATCAACCAAGTAGGGCGCCTCTACCTCGGACGTTGGTGGCATCCTAGTTTTGCCAGAGGAATCTTTCCTGTCTGTGCAGTGGGTCTCTTCGCGGGTATTTTGACCACTGCACCTCAACGTTTCTTCCAATCAATACTTGCCCGAAATGTTTTCAATGTTGTTCAACGCTACAGCCACAGTAGCGGCATTTGTTCTATGTTATTAGCTATTACGGTAGCACCTAGTGGAGTAATACCACATACCCGATTTTACAGGGTTTACTATTTTTCTGCTATTGCAGAATTACTATTTTTTCTACCTTTTGTGTACTTTTGCAAAGTGACGTAGTGTTTTCATACTTGACTTGCGACTCTCATAGCAGCTGTTCAATTTGCCATCAAAGTTTCTAGTCACCTGAGATACAACAACATAACTTCAGAGAGTGCGCTATAGATACTGGCTACTTTGTGCACTGATATCGTTACTTTGTTTACCTTTCGGTCTACTAGATACATTGCGTGTGAAGATTTTTTTTTTTCTCTTGCTTTCATTTTCATTATTTTTGTATGTTTTTTCCACAGCTTTAGTTTACGATATTTTGTGAAGGTATTGTGGTTTTGGGGTTGTCATATTTTTATGTGTATTGTGATTGAATTTCGCCGAATTTTGGAAACAGCTGTTTGTTATTACCTGGTGACCAATAGCCTTACTGGCTACTTGTGTGATTGTTAATTTTTTTTAAGGATTCCTCCATTTCAGTTGAACTTGATTTTCTCTTCTGATATTTCTCAATTTTTATTTTCATTATGAATTCAAATGAGAATAACGTTGTCAGAGGCAGGACTGCCAGTCTTAGTAATACTACTGATAGAACACATCCAAGGAGGACTAGGTCCCGCAGTTCATCTACTGTCCTACTACCTAGTGATAACCAAATTTCCCAAACTGCTTCACAGGCTGAGGAAATCTTTACTTATGATAGTACAACTGTTGACAATTCACTTGGTGTGGAATCTGGTGAAACACCTGATGCTTCCACAAATGATAGTACTGCTCCTGAGGACATAGTAGATGCTAACCAGCAGCAATACCCACTCCAAATTGCGCATTTAGCAGAAACTATTACCAATTTAATACCCAATATCAGTACCGATGACTTGACACTGGTTTCAGATTCTGACCCAGAAGACAATGCATCCCTACCACGCCACCAGTATTCAGTAATTAACAATTCTGACCACCATAGCTCCACTGGTAGTTCCCATACTACATCTGATAGTGACTTCTTGGGGTATGGGGCACCAAGTACTCCAGTTGCTAACACACAGGAAGTTTCACAACCTTTAAATACACCCACTGTGGGGAATTTACAAACAGTTTCTCCTCCTAGGGATATACAAACACAGGCAGCAACAACGCCTAATACAGATTTACAAACTATTCTTCTGGCACTAAATGCTTTCGGTAATAAATTTGACTTGCAAAATGAGAAATTGGACCAACAAGCAAAAGATCTTACAGAACTTAAGAATACTAATAACCAACAAACTCAGGGCCTTGCAGATCTGAGAAACACCACACATCAACTCCATACACAGTTTGCCCACCATCTGGTGGAGTTTAAGCAACTTAAAGATACTTCTCTTCAACATGAAACACAATTTCAGTCCCTCCAACAAACAGTTAGGGAACAGACAGTGACAATTCAGACAGCTGTTAAGAAACAATTAGATGCCCATTCACAGGAATTTAATAATAAACTACAGGTACATGAGACTATTTTACAAGCATGCCAGACAGATTATAATGATCTGCGAAACGAGTTTCAAACTACATTGGCAAATTCCACTAATGTCTGGAAGAGGGAAATTAGGGAACTTTTCCAGGAAAAGGTACAACAAATACAGAATAGGTGCACAGACAATGAAAACCTGTGGAAAGATCTACTCACACAACAAAACTCAGCCTGGGATCAGAGATTACAAACACTACATGATACTGCAAATTCCTTATCAACAGAGGTCTCTGACTTTAAGACTATGACGTTGGAATCCTTTGACACACATACCCAAAGGGTTAACGCATTAGAAGATTCGGTAGATAGGACAGTTAAATCCCTTAGTACTGATGTTGTTGCGGCACGTTCTGATATACAAATAATTAATAATAATGTTAAGCAAGTGAATACCCAGCTACAGGATATTATCCCCATAGTAGATACTTGCTCTAAAAATATAACAGAATTACAGAACATTGGTAACACAACAGGCGATAAACTTAATGCCCTTACTTTGGTGGTAGACAACAATACTACTTCTACCACTGCTCTCACAGAACAAGTTGATGGCCTTCAGCAGCAACAGGAAGTACATTCCACCCAAATAACTTTGCTCTCCACCCATGTTGAAAAGGTAAAGACAGACTTAAAAGACTGCCATGCTAAAGTACAGCAATTAACTACACAGGGATTACCTGTACCTCACCTGCCAGACATTGCCCTATTAGGTAGTACCAAAATTGAGGTCCAAAATTTTTCTGAAAAGGGTCCAGTCCACCCAGGAGAGTTTATTAAGAGCTTTGAGGCCTAGAGGCATTTTCAATTTTTACGAGATATTGAAAAGATTGAAACAATTTTCCAACACCTAGATCAGAATGCCAGAAATTGGGGCGTTCAACATAAACACTACTCCCAGACTTTTGACCAGTTCAAACAAGCTTTCCTACAACGATATTGGTCCAACACTACACAATATGAAGTAAAAAGAAACATTATTCCAGGGAGAAACTTTAACCCAGAAGGGGAGATGACTTTATCAGATTTTTCCTTAAGGAGGTTGTAAAGTCATGTACCAATCCCCGAGGAAGATCTTGTTCATTATATCTTAGCTAGGCTCCCTGAGCATATCCAAGAATCACTTACCCTGAGGAATATTCAAACCATTGAGGAAGCTGAACGAACCCTGCATATTCTTGACATGCAACAAGCTGCAAGGAAGTCCCGTGCCTCTCACAAGAAGAAGAATTTCCACAATAATAATAATAATCATAGCAACAGCTATATACCCCAACCACCCAGGAATTATACCATACCGCCCCTTATTCCCCCTTTCCCTAACCATTTTAGCCAGGATCAGGCCCCACCAGCACATTCTTTCAATAATCACCCTCCTTTGGAGCACAACTATGCTCAAAATACTCAGGGTTTTATACCATCACAGCATTTCACTAATAATAACAGTGGTCACTACAATAATTCGCAAAGGGGAGGTGCGAATAGCAGAGGTTTTTTCAGAGGTAGAGGTCGAGGAGGGCCCAATCATTCAAACGGGAACCACCAGCCACACTTTTCTGACTCTGATCGTGGTGGATTTGTATTTGTATTTGTATTTGTATTTATTGGCCCCTTAGCATCATACATAGTACGAAGTACAAATGATATAGGGCAAGTCAAAATTGGTCTGTACACAGACAGACAAACAAACATATAACAAACATTCTATATATACTATGAGATAACATACTATACAGATATGATATAGACAAAAAGAATTACAGTTACAAATATACAATTAATTCTTTACAAATTTAAATGATACTAATGACATCACCAATGTTTAAAACTAACATTTGGTTAGAAAATACTCATCAATACAGTAGAAGCAGTGGTCGAGCAAGTACTCCTTCACTGATGATATGAATTTAGTATTTTCTCTTACAGACTTGATCCTCTGTGGTAGTTTATTAAACAATCTGATTCCCATATTGAAGTGGCCCTTTCTGACAGAAGGTAGTATTTGTTTGTTGTATATGAAAGTCTAGTGTCTGTCTAGTATTATACAAGTGTATGTCACTGTTTGTTTGTAGTTTATACCAGAAGCTTCTATATTTTTTTTTAATGAATTTTATAGTTTCCAGTATATATAAACAGGGCAGTGGTAGAATTTGTAACTTTCTAAATAAATGTCTCCATGAGGTTCTACTTCGTACTCCTTCAATAATTCTGATAATTTTTTTCTGGATTTTGAAGCATTTGATACTAGGTGGGAGTTCCCCCAGAAAATGATTCCATACCTTAGTAATGAGTGTACATATGCAAAATAAATGTGCCTAATGGTTTTCATTAGATATGCAACCAACTAAGATTCTCATCATATAGCAGATAGTATTTAGTTTTTTACAAAGGTGTTCAATGTGTGTGTTCCATTTTAAATTCTCTTGTATATGAATACCTAGAAATTTTATATTCTCTACATTTTAAGTAGTTTACCACTAAGTTTTACTGTAGGTAACTGTGTATCTAAATTATTTTTTGTCCTGAAGTGTATGGCATTTGTTTTTTCAGTATTTATTATTAGCTTATTTTGAGAAAACCAGTTTGCAATGTTATTAGAAGTGTATTCAATATTTTTTAATAATTGTTCTTTGGTACATTCTTTCATTAAAATGGTGGTGTCATCTGCAAATTTAATATATTTTTGGCAGTTATTTGTTGTTTCCAGATCATTTATATATATTAAAAATAGGACAGGACCAAGTATTGATCCTTGTGGTACTCCATATTTTATGGTTTTGCAATCTGAGTGAACATAGTTTATACTGTTGTCAGTCTTAAAGCTACATTCAACAATCTGTTTTCTATCATGCAGGTATGACTTTATCCAATTGTTAGCTACTCCTCTAACTCCCAGGTGATCTAACTTTGGACAGGTAACAAAAGCAATAGTTCATGACAACCCTGACCAAAGAAAGCAACATCCAAAAAACTAGATTTGGCCAATGTTTTGGTCCACACTGTGGCAGGAAATAATCAAGGACCACCCCCCTCATTAACATTAATACTATATTCCACAATAACCCAAGAGAGGATTTAAAAGAGGAAGATGATGATCAGGGAGTTGATGAATTAGTTCAGGTGCCCATTTTACCCATTTGTGCCAAAGGCATGAACATAGATGTACTTTTAGTTACAGTTGCTGATCTTTCTTGTGTTTCTGAAGATTTGTTCAATACATTGAATGCTATTTCTCCAGTCACGTTTTATAAAGTACCCCCCATGGTAGCAATGACTGCAACAGGAAAGAAAAGCAAACCCATTAGAATCCAAGCACTGTTAGAAGATACTATTGAAAATATTCCTTTTGAATATAAAGTTTATGTAGTCCCTGGCCTTCAACCCCCATGCATTTTCGGTATTGATTGGCTGCACCATGTAGCAGCGGTTTTACATTGTGACACTAATGTCTTATGGCTTTCACTAGACTCCCAGCGTTTGTCAGTTCATTTACAGCAAGGATGGCGAAATAAACACTCACCTTCAGTTAAATTTTTCTTTAAATCTGTAGAAGTAAATATTGGTAGAGAAACAGATTTTCATGATAAAGTTACATCCTTTTGGGTAGATAAATTGAGCCTTGCACCTGGGAAAGGTGTGTTAACTAAAGTTCTTAAAGATGTCCCTTATCAGCATAGAGATAGAATGTCCAGCCTCATTGGGGAGTTTGGAGATATTTTTAGTGACAAACCTGGACTTATTAAGAATTATCAATGCCATTTTACTGTCAATTGTCCCCAGCCATTTTTTATTAAACCATATCCCATCCCTATTGCTAAACGCCCCATGGTGGAAGAAGAGATTAATAGGATGTTGGAATGGGGAATCATTGAAAGGTCAACCAGCCCCTATAACAACCCTTTAGTAGTAGTCATCAAGTCAGACCAGTCAGTACGTTTAGTTCTTGATGCACGTACCCTCAACAAACACCTACAAACAGAAAGGGACCACCCCCTACCCATTGATGAAATTTTGCATAACTTCCATGGGAAGAAATTTCTAACTAGCCTAGATTTAACTTGTTCCTATTGTGCAGATAACCACAAAAGCTGGGCCTTACAGCTTCCCCACATTGAGGATGTTTTGAATACCTTACCTCACTCAGCCACATCATTGTCCCCGTATGAAATCATGCATGGCAAAAAGCCCCCCAGCCTCATTACAGATCTCATTACTTTCCCTGACACTCAACCCCTAGCACAAGACCAAATTTTGAAAGTTGCTTTGCAACAGCTAAAGGATCAGGCCGAGAAGAGAAATCTTAGACATGATAAAAACATTACACACACTGCTTATTATATTGGAGACCTTGTATTAGTCCATAAGTATGTGAAATCCTCAGCTCTCAACGAGGAAATTAAAAAGTTTTTCCCCCTGTATGAAGGTCCTTTTGTCATTAGTGATGTTAAACATACTAACACCTATACGCTATTGCATCCCGACACCAGAAAACTTAAGGGTAATTACCATGTCTCAGCGCTGAAACCACTTCGCCCAGACCCTGAGACCACAGTACATAACACTTAATTAACTGACCCTCAGGGGCATGCACCTAACATGCGTGGTCTGGCATCCACGAGGCCCCCAGCTGTGGCTGTCTTTCCTTCTTTTCCTCTTGGGACAGTCGCTCTTCTAACCCTTCCTATCGACTCAGCTCAGTCAACTCTTCCTACTATCTTTCCTTTTTCACTTTTTCTTCTTCTCCGTCTCCTTCTTACAGCACATACTCACTTATGTATACAAAGGTATGATTTCTCAGTAGAGATGTAACATCAAGTCCACAAGACTTTTCTATAACAATTTTTTTGAAGAAATATCCACTACAGTAGCGATGTGACTAGAAGATGCGACGACACAGTGTCAAAGTTAGGTATTTATTTGTACGGAGGATAGAGTGAAGGCTCTTGTTGAATAAAGTGGTGAAGATTTACTAGTGTTTCTATGTTGAAGGGGGGGGGCAGTTATGAAGAAAAGAGAATCCCACTTATATTTATCCCATTATTATTCCCTCCGAAGAGAGGATGACCCTTATTTATTCCCTCCAAAGAGAGGTTGCCCATTATTATTATTATTACTTACTATTACCCTTTAGGCATCACCCCAGAGAGGGGATGACCTCTATTATTTACCCCATACGTAACACACAGGGCGACCACCCCCACACTGAGTGCTTGACTGGCAGAGACCGGCATGACACACCCTCCCACACCCGTATATATGCATAAGATAGGCTTCGCCACCACAGAGATGGGTTGACCTAATTTTTTTTCCCCTATGGTGCCACTGTTGTTATTCACATATTCCCACTACCATTAGGATACTCATACAAACATAGAACACATGGTGCATCAATACACTTTTAGGAGATGAGTGCGGACACGATTGATTTTGTTGCATTTTAAGGTACTTTCTGCGACATGACATCAAAGCTGATGTTAGTTTTCATTTCCCATTGTAAAGGATTGACCTGACAACTAGTTTCACTTCAAACATTTTCTTTATACACTTTGTAACAAGCTTTACCTAACATTGTTCAACCTTTTTATAAGTAACCCCTTTAGTATCATTTGACCTATAGTAATTAAGGATTTTGTATGGTGCCCTATTATGGTCCTTAGAATGAATAGTTTTTGCCTTTGAGACCTATATCATGAGATTTACAGCCATGTGCTGACCATCCTACGAAGGATTCCCACATTCATGACATATTACCCTACTTACACTACAGACCAGTGTACTGGTCCCTCGCAACTTTGTTGCCTGTAACTAACCCTATCTTGTCACAGCAGTGTACTGCTGAAAGGAAACTGCATTTCCAATAGTTCCTAAGAGTATATTTGTATATTGTGCTAGTTTTAAAATGGATATTTTGAAGAAATTTCTAGGGTTTAGTTTACCAGTGCACACCCTGTTTTTTGTTTGGGTGTCTTTCTTTAGTGTTAAGTACAGTCTCATTAGTGAAACCATTCAGTGGACTGGTAGAATACTCTTAATTTATGAAAAAAAAATTATGTTTTTTTTTTTTTTTTTGTGTACTACTACTTATGAGTATTTTGGTATCTCTATAGTTATTATTTTTCTTGTAACCTGCCCATCTTCGGATTTTTGGGTAATAAGAATAATTTTTTGTTTTTTTATAATCTACTATTTTTCTTGGATGTTTAGTTAGTAATTTCTTTTGTATTTTTAGATTAAGTTGGAACCTATGGCATTTCTCACACGAGTCGTTTGTTTTGTTTTATTGTCCGCAGATCAATCAGCTAACCAAGGTCCCTGGGGCGACTGCTGTGTCAGGAATCCGGAACATGAACATTTCTCGGCAGTGTTAGGGATTTTTGTTTTGTATAGCACTACGATCTGTGACCGAACAGGACTTGGGGATTTTACCCATTCTAAGGAAAATGTGCGTGTGAGAAAATAGTAAAATTAGGCATAGATAACAAGTAAGATAAAGACGTTCATGAAACGAAAGACAGAAACAAGCTAAGGCTCATATTTTCTGTGAAAAACTTCCTTTTTTGTAATATATCTATTTTCTGTAAATATTTAGGGTTAAGACACTTTTCTCTTATAATTTTGTAGATGTTTAGGCTTAAGATTTCACATTTCTTCTTGGTAATATTTTGTTCTTTAGTACTTCTAATTTCTATTTGATTTCTGTTCCATATATGGAACTTTTGATACATTTTGAATTTTTGATGACACCTGTATATTTATAACCTTGCTATTTCTTTTGTCATTTGTAACTTTTTCAGTGTTCTTTTCAATGTTTTGAAACTTATAACAATTTAAAGTGTCAATGAGTAAATAATTTGAGTTTTGTTGTAACTTTTGGTATGAATGAGGAAACAGAACAACTGTTTAGGTTTAGGGATAGTTTAGTTTTGGGGAATTTTCCAAATTTTGGGATTTTTCAATAATTTTGGGGATTTTAACTTTCCTTTTGGGTTTTTCTTTCTTTTCTTTAAGATGTTCAGCCAGTTTTTGATTTCAAAAATGACTTCAATCTTCCAGGGGCATGTAAGCTACCTTATTCTCTATTTTGGATATTCAGTTAAAATCCGGTGAAGTTTGAGGTTAACATCAGTACACGATACCTTAGTTCAAACCGAAATAACAACACTTTAAGTTCAGAAAAGTAAATAAACAACACATAGCAACCATAAATAAGAAGTTTCTAGTAAAACAAAAACCATAAACTTACCTAAATGAGCTTAATCCATAATAATCCTGAAGTAGAAAACACAGGTTTGTTTATACAACCATAACACTAATATTCCACTAAACAGAATACTGTAAAGCACTGTAATAATAGTAATTTCACCATTTGATACTAAATTCACTAATAACCCGCAGTTCCAGACCAATTTAATGCAGTAAATATGATTTTTAAAGCATCTCCACATGGGAGTTAATTCAATATTTAAATTCAGCACATCCAAACAATTTCAGAGCTTTAAAAGTAGATTTAACCAAGCAAAACAACCAGCCAGTTAATATTCTTTAAGTTTCCGGTAACCATCAACTAATAGAAAGAAAATATAAGTAAATAATAGTCAACTGGGTGATGGTGTCGTAGCAACGGACATTTAAAATATAATTTCTCTTCGACTAACATATTTCACGAACTAAAAACTTTTCTAAGGTACTTAAATTAAATAAAGGTTCGATTTAAATTTAGATTCATGCCACAACTGTCTTTAAATAAAAAGTGAAGTTTCGGTTTCACAAGCTAGGAAAACAGTAAAATTTAGAAATTCTATAACTTCTGATAGCCTTAACCGATTTAAAAGAATTTTACACCACTGGACTCAGCAAAGGCTGGGGAACACTTTGGAAATAATATTAACTTGAGATTCTAAAGTTTTGCACGATCACATTTTACAGGTGACGTAGGATGACGTATCGCAATACGCGAAACAAATGTGCTTTTAAATTAACCAAACTTCAAAATTAATTTTCGCCGGTCTGGAAGCTCTAAACACAAAACCAATCACATCACTACATAACAGATTCTTTTTCCAGATAGACTATTGTCTAGGTCAGTAGGCCATTTTGATAAAAGTCAGCCATGACAGCTTTTTTGGTCAGTCCATCAGATCGCTTTGACGAGATCACATGTATTTGATGTGTTCTTAAGTTTGAGAAGAGCCGCGGTCGCGGTGGCTTATGGGTAGGCAGGTCAACAACAGTATGGCTCACCGACGCCATTTCTAAAACCGGCATGGCCAACTCAACAGTCTAAAACTTCCCGACATGTGTTCATTTTAACTTTCAATTTCATTTGGGGTGGTGTAGTCTGTTCTGTTTCACGACTTGTGATCTTTGGCTAGTGATTTTCTCCGATTGCCATTGCTAACAGTGACTTTTGACTTTTGTAACTTCTGTGAAAAATTTTAAGAATATATACTTCAGTTATTTGGATGCAGACTTTCATTTCTACTTTAGTACCTTTCTTACAGGAGGTTAATCTGTAAGTGGCGACTGTGGTAATCTTTACAGTTAGCATTCTACCAGGTTTTACATGGTTATAGAATTTTTTCCGAACTTTGACAACTTTTTGGATGACTTCAAGCTTAGGTGGAAAAGCCGATACTAACCCCGGTATCCAGCTTCGACCCTAACAATGTAAATAATAAAGGGTAGGGAAAATAAGCCGTCACTCACCATATATAAAGGCTGCAATGAGTGTACAACATATTAGGTGAAAGCAAACCTACATATTATTGTTTAAAACATTATTAACATAGGAAAGATGGGACCCTGTGACAAGGGAAGGTGTGAACATACCAACGGTTACCTTGGTTAGTGATACATTATCTACCCTATCCCCTTTGCTATTTATATTGCTTAGAATTCATTTCCTTTTTATCATTAGAGTAGGGATACAGGTATAGATGTAATTAGTTTCCTTGAATGAAAAGGTGGTGATCCAAATAACCCAAAATGCATCTAAAAAAGAACTCATAAATTATAACTGCTATCAAAAGACACCCCTTAACACTAATACTGTCCAGTTTTTTATTATTATTATTATTTTCCATGTGATACATATTGTAAATTATACAAGTGAAAACAATTCTTCCAACTGCCAAAAAACTCTGTTTCAATGGTTGAAGGCAAATGGCACCCTTTCTCTTTTAACTGAAATAAAATTTGATTGCAATTACGTTCTGTGACACAAAATTATTTTGTAAGCAATTTGTGTAGCAATGTTTTGTTTTATTTATTCGAAAATATATTGATTTACTGTAAACAAATTTTTCCAATAGTTAATTAGGAAAGAGCTTATGTTTTACCTTGTTGCCTGTAAAGCCAATAAATTCCAAAAGTTTGATAATGCGAGTTGGTAATTGAGGAATCAACTGTAATAAGAGAAAATTGCTGTAATTAGTATCTATGTGCATAATTACTTTTTATTTAAAGAAGTAATTAGCTCATTAATTTTAACCAAATTTATATTATGATTGCTTTTCAAAATTTCTAATAACAGTGTATCTCTATTGAATGGTATGCTTATATTGTGCAATTTTCTATGAACAAAAGGTCACTGGCACAGAAACAAATTATTTGTAATCAAAGTTTCCATGGCAAAAATAAATATTTTCCATGCTTCCTGGCTATCATTGCATTATGGGCTTATATACCAACATTTCGGCTGATCTAGCTTTCTGCTGGGGTGGAACTCAACTATGAAGACTTCACATGCACTTTTAAATACAACATTGGCATTCAAAACCAGGTTGTGGCAATACCCAGTAACTGATTATTTATAGCTTGTTAGAACTATTTCACAATTTATAATGCTACTCCTAATGTGCTTCTCTTGATGGTGTAATTTTGTAAAAAGTTCAATGTTATCTGTTTTTTTTTTAATTTATATTTGGTTAATCAGACTATAATCAGTACCAGTACAGCAATCCTACATCTTCAGCATAGTAATTTCATGATAACTGTACATAGACTGAAGGGATTATTGCAAATCTTTTGTATAATTTAGAGATGACTGAACAAGTAATTTTGATCAAATATATTGTTTTCAGATTGCACGAAACTTCCACAAAATGCTTGCCCATCCTATAAGCACCTTGCATTCATGTTGTTTGCCAGTTTGTCGTTAGTAGTTGTCAGAGTAAGTCTGCATTACATTAGTTCCCAGCTTGAAGCAGACATCAGCAGAAAGTGTCTAAAGTATCTTAAAAGTGACAAACTGATTTTTCTGAGTGTTTCCAAAGGTTATACAGGTGTATTTGAATTATTATTTTTGAAGACTCTAAATTGAATTTACAAAAGAAACACATTTTGTGACATGGTTGACTATTATTGTGTGTAGATGTGTGGATTCTTTGACAAGGCATTAAAATACAATTAATGTCAAAGATCTTTTACTATCATTTAGGTTACAAAATTATAGGCACTTAATCAGTCTTGTAATTATTATCTTTGGAATCAACAAACATTAATATTAATAGCATTACAACAATCAACTTTGGCAAAAAAGTAACATATGTGAACAACAATAGAAAAAGCTAAAAATAATTATTAATCTGTATCCTCGCACACCATACATTCATAGTACAGATTGGATGAGCCTTTGTTACACATGACATTGTGATTTATTTGTAATACAAATAAAAGCAGGGTAA
The DNA here is from genome assembly GCA_031002005.1 of Vandiemenella viatica. Classification (NCBI taxonomy): domain Eukaryota; kingdom Metazoa; phylum Arthropoda; class Insecta; order Orthoptera; family Morabidae; genus Vandiemenella; species Vandiemenella viatica. Next base: position 371,483,456 of record CM061921.1, read on the forward strand.
TCTACAACAGATAGAAAATTAATGTAAACCATTGATTAAATCATAAATGCACACATTATATGTCTTTATCTACCCAAATCTAAATATGCTTATGTAAATAATACTAAAAACTTAACAAAAACTAGACATACAAACAATTTGAAGCCGCCTGTACGCAATACACTACAAACACCAATGACGAACACTTTGGAACTAGTCTGTAAGTCAGGTGGACACACTAAACTCCATTGCCCGCTGTTAAAGAAGCCCATAAGCTTTCAAAGTTAACCTTACTGTTGAAATAACCCCGTTTTATGGTATGTACCCAGCTACCACCACCTACTCCAATCTGAGAACAGGGGAAACTTTTCCCATCAATGGAAATGTCACATACACTAAAACACACCACATGTATCAGTTCACCTGCCTCTACAGTAACAGTTCATTCATAGGCCCTTCCATGGTATTGTCCACTTTATTTCCAAGATAGAAAACTTACACACAATGAAGAAATGATCAGGTAGATTATCAAAATGATCAGGAAGATAGCCAAAACAAACATGGAGCAGGACAAAATGAAGAGGTGAAATGACCAGGGATAGTGGCTTAAGTGGGAAAGGATGGTTGGGAGATGGTAACAGCTTGAAAGGCAAATAGAGTAAAAAAAGTGAAGGTATCAGTCATTTCAGGAATTGTGGGAGGAAATATGTTTGAGCAATTACCAGAGTTGGGAAAGGAAAAGACTCATGTAGATGTAGGAGTAGGTAAGGTGCAGCAGACTTGTAGGAATTGAAATGTGGAAGGAAAAATGATGTACTGCTGTATAATAACTATATCAGGGGTGTGGGACTACAAATGCTGTATCAGTTAGACACAGGATACCAGATCATAAAATCTAGTGCAATAGTGCAGATTCACAAACCAAAAATAATTAGAAGCATTAGAGTATTGGTAAAAGGAAGGAGTGATAGACAGTGAGATTTCCTTGATATTTACAGAGCTTATCACAGAGATATAGGAATAAATAGCCTCATCTTTATCTTTCATTCTTCTGCTCTGGTAAGCAGCCAAGACTCTAATTTTTTTCTATTGTATCACCCATGATATGTACAGCTAGTCACTCATAACTATGATCTTCTGTGAATTGTAGTAGTCTTAGTTAATTGGTATGAATATCCCTCCATCATTTATTCCTATATCTATGTGATAAGCTCTGTAAACATCAAGGAAATCTCACTGTCTATCACTCCTTCCTTTTACCAACACTCTAATGCTTCTAATTATTTTTGGTAAAAGGAAGGAGTGATAGACAGTGAGATTTCCTTGATGTTTACAGAGCTTATCACATAGATATAGGAATAAATGATGGAGGGATATTCATACCAATTAACTAAGACTACTACAATTCACAGAAGATCATAGTTATGAGTGACTAGCTGTACATATCATGGGTGATACAATAGAAAAAAATTAGAGTCTTGGCTGCTTACCAGAGCAGAAGAATGAAAGATGAAGATGAGGCTATGGGAGAAACTAAAATTAAATGTAGAGTTCAGAGGTGAGTGTAGAATGGTCATTATGTATGGTGATTTAAATTTATATGGTGTAACCTGGATGGAAATAAGTATAATAACATGAGGGAACAGAGATTTGCATATACCTTAGTAAGGGAAGGGGACTTTAAGTAAGTGGTATAGAGGAGCACTAGGGAAATATATATGTTTGATATATTCCTAACAAGGCATGATGATAACCTTGAGATGACTCAAGTAACTAATAATTGATTGCAGAACAGTTTTGATGAATATTAGAAGGTGTAGTAAACCAGTGGCCAAAACTGAAGGTGTTTATACACTTTAGAGCTAAAACATTATTACTGCTGACCACTAGAAAACTGAATTCCATCTGCTGATGTTGCAGGTACATCACACATTAAGGAAAGTAGATAAGTGAAGCAGAGATGCATGGCAATTCATTCTAGTGCCAATACACACAGCAATTGGAAAAACTATTGACATAAGTGTCTTCGAGGCATATCGTTATGGTCTGGCACATGTGAATGAGCATCTCAGAAATGGTGAGGACAAACAGTTGTTAGCATGGTAATGTAGTGAGGAACTATGGAAAGAGGCTGAAGGACAGTGAAACTGCAAGTAGGAAACAAGGTGGTGGGTGCCCATGCCTCATCACAGAACTTGGAGGTTTGAGACTGGCCTGCTGTGTAAAGTAAGATAGGGGATCATCTGTGGCAGACCTAACAGCAGAGTACAATGCTGGTGGAGGCACAATTGTTTCATAATACACCATTCAGCACACATTGTTGAACATGGGGCTCTGCAGCAGACAGCCTTACATTTTCCCATGCTGTTGCAACAACATTGTCAATTTTGTTTGCAATGGACACTAGATCATCAAGATTGGACCATGTGTAAATGGAAAATTATCACCTGGTTGGATCAATCACATTTCTTGTTACACGAGGTCAATGGATGTGTGCAGATATGCTGTCTTCTAGTCGAATGACTGCTCAAAGTTTGCACTGTGCCACAGATGCATACTATTGGGGGCAGAATTATGCTTTGGGGGACATTCACCTGGGCATCCAAGGGACTTGTTGTAGTGATTGGAGGCATCATTACAGCTATGGACTTTGTGGAAATTATTGCAGACCACCTGCATCCCACATTTCTTACACAATGATGATGGCATCTTCCAGCAGGATAAGTTATTAGGTCACAATGAAAGAATCGACTTACAGTAGTTTTAAAAAAATGACAGTGAACTTACATTGGCCACCAAAATCTCCTGATCTGAACCTACTAGAACAAAATTGGGGCAATCAGGTGCCAGTTCCACACCCACAAACCACTGGCCCATAACACCAGGGAATTACGTGACCTGTGAATAGACGTCAGGTGCCAGATAACTCTGGTAACCTACCAAGGACTTTTCAAAACCAGGTCACGCTGAGTCCCTGCTGTATTATGATCCAAATGTAGACCAACATGGTATTAAGTATGCGGGCCAAAATGTTACTAAGCAGATGGTCATAATGTTCTGGCTCATCAGAGTAGGTACAATTATAGAAAGACACATGTCTCAGAATTGAAAAGATATTTCTGGGAAAATATCATCTTATGGAAGGATAGTACCAGTATACTGGAGAAGAGGTGGGAAGTATTTGAGGAGATACTGAGAATGGGGTAAGAAATGTTTTATACAAAATTTAAAGGTAGAGAATCTTCTTACTATAAGAGAGAGGTGATAAGGCTAAAGATGATGGTAAGAAGAGAACACAACAGAGTTAACAGAAAGCAAGGCAGAAGGTATTACTTGAGAAAAGATAAATAAAGAATTAATAGCAGCAATGAGGGAAGCTAAAGATGGGTCTATGAAAAATATTAATAGTGTAGATAAAACCACTAAGAAAATGCAAAAATGCATCTAGAATTTTCTATGGCTATGTTATAAAACTGGGGGGGAGGGGGGGAGTGTATTCAAACAAGTGAGGATAAATATATGCAAGATGTATCTGAGAATTTCAAAAGGCAGAGATATTAAGTAAGTGGTATAATGAGGCCAGTATGGGTGTAGGAAGGAAAAATGACAAGATTTAAAAAATTATTAATAAATCCTGGTGATATTAAGAGGAAACTAAGAAAACCAAAAAACTGTAAAAAGGCTGGAATGGATATTATTACTGCAGGTGTACTAAAAATGTCCTTTAAATTGTTCAGGAGTTTGCTGATTACTAGGGGACTGGAAAAGGGCCACGGTAGTAGTGTTTCATAAAGGAGATGAGATTAATATGGTTGAAAGTTATAGGCCAATTAGTTTGACATCAGTGATTAGTAAGTGGATACAAAGATTGGCATGCAACCACGTCATGAATGTCTGTGACAGAAGGAGCTGCTTTGCAACATAGCCACATGAGTTTAGCCAAGGATTTTCACATGAATCTCAGTTAGTGAGCTATATACACGCTTTTGCAGATGAAACAGACAAGGGAGGTCAAGTTGATATTCTAACACTAGATATTTCCAATGCATTTGGCAGCATTAGCCATTAAATGATGGTAGGTATGGTAAAAACCATTGAAGTAGATAAAAAACTGACTTTTAAAGACTGGAGGTTTTCTTAGCATTGACTACAAACAAAATCTTCTTGGGTAACTAGCTGAGTTAGTCCATCAATGAAACACGACGTTCCAGTGGTCACAATCTCTGCCACAATTGTCAAGTTTAAACACTGACTTGCTGTACAGAAGACTCCTTAAAATGATCAAAGCTAAGGGTTATGATAGGAAATGCTGTACAAAAAGAGGTGGAGGAAAAATTCAAGTGTCACAGGATTCTCAAAGATGACATAATGATATACAATAAGATTAAAAGTGGACTGAACTGTAAACAACTGCAGCAAATCTGATCATGATATCTAGCTCAGTTGGTCTACATGGAAAGAACATAAATGCCAGGTAGAGTCTGCTTCCTAAGAACACACATTAAAAAGTTAATTTTTTCTTTGATTATAGGGTGAAAGTGGAATTTCTTGATGAAGATCATAAGTCTAAATATCTTTGCATAAAATCTGATATTAAACTCATCTAGATGTGACAAATTGTGCAGGTGGCAGGAAGTGGTTTCAAAATCCTTTATATTGGTGAAGATGATGAGAAGATGTACCAGGGAAATATAGCATTATTGACTGAGAGATTCTGGAGGGTAGTTCAGCCATCAATTGACAAAGTTTCAATTAGCTGTGATTGCACCTCTGTCTTTGCTACCTTCAAATTAACCAGCATTCCTATCAGGTGAGGGGAGCCTGTAGATTTACATAGAATCCTAATATGATTTACATGATCAAAGCAAAGCTTTACTACAGGTGAAGGTCAGTTTTAAGGTGAGTAGAAATTCCATTTACTAGGGATCTGAGAGAACTAGATTACAAAATCTTGGCCAGCCTTTTGCTTCAATATGATGGGGTGGTATAGAACCAACATTTTAAGTACTACATTCAGCAGTTGGAGGAGGTGCACAGTATGGCAGCTAGATATGTAAACGGAAACTATCACATCATAAAATCACTAACAATAAAGGAGCTTGGTTGGGAGTCACTGGAAAACAGGAGTCACATGATGAGAATATATGGTGTGTAGAAGGGATATAATGGTGCTGCTGCTTGGATGGACACTGATAGTAGGATTGTGTGTAGTGCATGGTAGTTAAAAGGTGATCATGACCAAAAGTTAGAAATTGATTTCTTGCATAAGTGCGTGGGAAAAGCTTCTTTTGTAAATATGGGCATCATGGACTGAAATAAATTACAAAGGAAAATGTGGATCGAATTATCACAAATACTGAAATATTTTTAAATTAAACGTTGTAAGGGTCCAATAGTAGGTGGGTGGTGAAATGCACCAAAATAATTTAAGAATAAAAAGTAAATCATAAATGCGAAGGTAGGTATAGAGGGAAGCTGCCTGCAGAGAATATGCTACATTACACATAAATATAAACTGATTGTATGATTTATTGGCCTATGAGCATTTACTTCTTTTCTTTTGTCTTTCGTTAAATGTTTACATGCCATGGAATGAAGAACATTGCTCACACAATTCAGCATAAAGAAAATATGTTGATACATTTGTACAGTCAATTGTAAAACTTCCAGATTTAATAACTGACACTTTTAAAAAGAGGGCATAACTGTAAGACAAGAAAATAATGAATCATGAAACAGTGTTGAAATAAAATAAAACTTAGATTTTTACATAAGTTTTTTTCAGTAGAGTACTAAAAAGGAATGATTTACTAAAGTCACATAGTGATTTCAAACTGACCAGAACTGTGTCAAAAATAAGCATCAGTCGATAGTTAACCACTCTTTGGACAGTACTATTAACATTTGTTATTTAAAATTACTTCATGGGTGCTCAAATTTACCAAAGCATGAGTTTATGATAATTTACATTTTGATTATAATTTCAGTTTTGATGAATATCAAGGTTGTTACATTTGTTATAAACCTTTTCTTATGTATACACTTGTTACTGTTTCCTATTAAATATCCACTAAATATGAGAATCCAAGAACTAGATCCATAAAAAAATGTTGTCCTTGTTATAAATTAGAAGTTGTCTTGGTTTTAGATAAAGTTTGTGAAAAAGACTTTTTATGTTTCAACTTACAATATTGAAGACACCATTACCCATGTAGACACCACCCTCAAAATCATCCTTCTGGGATCCATTCGTCCATTTTTTGGTATTTAAAATTATTTCACATTCCCTAAAATTGTTTTAAGGAAGATATGTTATAATACAGTTGTTACAAGGTTTTGTAGCCAAACATGTCATATTATATCTCATTATATACATTCATCTATACTGATATCTTATTGGTGATCAAACCGTTATAGAAAGATGGATGATTGTTTCAAAGGAAGTAATACATAAAATCTAAGGTTGGGGGTATGTCATGTCCAGAAAAAGTGATTTAATCCCTAGCCATAATGTTTAGTGGTAAGATGCATGCTGTTGCAGGTATTGCATTATCATTGCCTTAGTTAATGGAAATTTACAGCATGATATTTATTGACCTGAAGGTTTGGGGAGTGGGAGGAAATGTGGTGTTTAGAGTAAGGTATAGGAAATGGGATGGAATATTTTATGTAGGCGAATGCTGATTTTTTTTTAAATTTAGGTACACAGGAAGATATAATCCAGTTAAAGGATAGTTCAATGTAATAAGGCTTCAAAGCAAATTTTAAATGTGAATGAGAGGAAGGCAGTTTGGTATCACATTTGCAAATAGAGCGAAGCCAAGCATGCTGTTTATTACAAATGATATCAAAGATTCCAGGTCAAAAACCAAATATTTTGAAACATCACTCATTACTAGGAAAAATCTACAATGAAAGTTTCTAATTTATTTTATTTTTATTTATCAATCTTGTTTCATGGATCCCTACTGAGGAAGGACCTCTAGGATGTGAAATATGTCATGGTTAACACACATACATACAATATGAGTCATAATCATAGTAAAAACAATTATATGTTACAAGACAAATAAAGAGAATAACAATAAACATTAATTTTAATTTTAACAACTGAAGTTTGTAAAAGTCATATTGAATAAAATTAATTATTTTGTTCAAATTCTTGAATGGAGTAGAAGGTGTTGCCACTAAGATAATCTCTCAGTATTGCTTTAAATATATCTTTATTATCTGAAAACTGTTTTATAATCTTTGGAAGTTTATTAAATAGATTTATACCCGAATAATTAACTCCTCTTTACACTAATAACACAGATGTTTGTATTTTGTGCAAGTTATTTCTGTTTCTTGTATTGAAATTGTGTACCTGTGAATTAGAGGTTAAAATAATCTATGATAAAGCACATGAAAGAATATATATACTGAGAAGTCTTGTAAGAATATTGAGCTAATAGCTCTTTTCTGTGCTATGAAAACTTTTTTGCTTTGTGAAGAGTTTGCCCAAAAAATTATGCCACATGACATCACTGAATGAAAATATGAGTAGTACACCAATTTCCTTAATTCTAGATATGCTCTTAGAGAAAGTGTTCATATTGCAAAGGTACCATTACTCAACTTCTTCAGTAGTGAAGTAATATGTTCATGCCAACAGAGTTTCTCATCTATTTTAATACCAAGGAATTGTATACTCTATGTTTCTAATATTGTATTACTTTTACAGCTTACTTTTAAATCTGACTGTGTATAATTTTTTGTTTTAAATGTAATATAATGTTCTTTTTTTTTCAAAATTTAATTTTAATGAATTTCCCTTAAACCAATTTGCTACTTCAGTAAGTACTTCATTTACATTAAATTCTAGATTGCTGTTTGGTGTGTTTCTCACAGTCAGGTAAGTATCATTTGCAAATAAAACTCTCTCAACTTTGGCAGATAATTATCCAGGAAGTTCATTGATGTACAACAAAAAGAGGAAGGGTCCTAGGACAGATCATTGTGGAATTCCATGTTTTATTTTCTCCCAGTCTGATGAAGCATATTTACTTATTTTAGAATCAAAAATGGAAACTTTTTGCATTCGACTTTCCATGTATGATTTAAACAATTTACCTGCGGTTCCATAAATACCACAATATTCCATTTTCTTCAAAAGTAATTCATGATTTATGTAGTCAACTGCTTTTGCAAGATCACAAAATAACCCTACAGGGCTCATTTTATTATTCAGTTCCACAAATGTGTTATTTAAAAATAAATATATAGCCATTTCTATAGATGATTCTTTTTGAAGCCCAAATTGTGATTTAGTGAGGATATTATTTTGTGTAATACGTTTTATTACTCTACATACATGACTTTTTCAAAAATCTTTGAGAACCCTGAAAGTAATGAAATGGGACAATAGTTATCTACACATGTTGCTTCTCCTTTTTTAGACAACGGTTTTTCAACTGCATATTTTAGTCTATTTCGAAACACATCTTGCATTAAGGATTCATTACAAATTTGGGTAAAGTACACGATTGATACAATCTAAACATTTTTTCAGTAATTTACTTGAAATATTGAGATAGCTGGAAGAATTTTTAAGTTTTAATTGTTTTATGGGTTTATTTATTTCTGAGACTGTTACTGGTGGCAATTGCATTTCCAAAAATCTATTTGGGTAAGCAGTCTGAAGAAGCCTTAGGGCACTATGTGGGGATTGCTTTTCTATGCCTAATTTCTCTAAAACTGAAGTAAAATGTTTGTTAAATATTTCACGAACTTCCACTACTTCACTATGCACAGATACATTTTGTTCTATTTTTATGTCTTTAGAGTGATTTACAGATTTTCCTGTTTCAGTTTCTATTATGTTCCATATAGTTTTCAGCTTATTGCCTGAATCCTCTATTTTCTCTGATATATATCTGTCCTTGGCCTTTCTTACTTCATTTCTTAGTATTTTAGAATAAAGTTTATAATGAGCTATCAGTGTATAGTTATCTGATTCTCTTACTTTTGAGTACAGGTCCCATTTTGTTTTACAAGATACTCTAATACCCTTTTGTTATCCATCCCTTACCCAGTTCCTTGTTTGGAGTATTAACAACTTTCCTTTTTTTGAAACTTTCTCTGAAAAGTGTTTGAAATATTTTGAGAATGGAATCAAATTTTTGATTAACACCCTGTGCATGATACACTTCTGACCATTGGTCATTATTTAAGGAATCTATGAAATGTTTCATATCGTATTCATTAATATTTCATCTATATACCCAGCTTTTCTTTAACTGTTTAACAGTGTTTCTGGACTTAACACATAACAGGTGGGCATCATGATCTGAGATACCATTTATTACTGGAAGTATATTGTAATTACTATACTGAGAAATATCCATAAAAAATTATCAATTGTAGTTCTGCTATTATTTTGTATTCTAGTAGGGAAATTTACAAGTGTTGTTAAGTTAAAAAACAACAACAAGACTTCCATATCTAGCCTCTCATTGCTGTGACTGAGAAACTCAACATTAAATCTCCATAAAAATATTTGTTTGTTATTTTTTAAACATAGTAGCGAAGACTCTAAACGAGATAAAAAAAGTCTAAAATTTCCTTAAGAAAAATAATTAGGATTGTGACATCATAATCAATAGAATTTGGCGATATGATAAAAACAATGTTGTTTGATTTAAATACAGATGGTAGAGATAACACATAATGTATGAAATGGTAAAATAATGTTAAATACAAAGTTTCAAGGGGGAAAATTGGTATAAATAAGAGTTTTTAATATGTAAAGAAATTTAACAGCTGGGGTGGAAACACAATAAGTAAATATAGTGGTTTATAAATCAATGGGAAGATATAAAGAATATTTATAAGATGGTGGTTTGATGGGTTTTGAATGTTTTAAACTGGAATCTTCAACTTAACTTCAATAACTGTTGAGAGGGTCCTTAAAACACTTAAAATTGTAGTAAATAATTTTAGAACAATTTTCAGTTGTTTGACCCTTGGAAAACCCTTTAGTGAGTATAATTCAGTTTATTTCAGACGTCATCTAGAATTGTACAAAGAAATTTTATGTTTTTTTTTTTTTTTTTTAACTGATTCCAATGCATTCATTTTTACAGGTGTAAAATTAAATTAAAAGGGAAACAACATTAACACTTTTGGTCAGGAAAATTTTGGTAAAGATATATCACAAATTTAGTGACTTCAAAAATATATGTTCAAAGTTGCACAATAAACAGTTTTTTTAAAGTAGCAGATGCAATTTTCAAGTTACAGGAATGATTCATATCTCATTTCATTCAGCATTAAAAATCAAATATTATGTAGAAAAATAGAGTCAATGGTTAAAAGAAAGTAGGTTTTTAGAAGGAAAATAATACTTTTATTGTTTTCGACTCAGCAAATTTTGCACAAAGACATATTGGAAAGAGTAGAAAGAACACTCAAATTAAAAAAGAATTTTTACTAAGCACACACAGCTATTTTTGTTTTCAATTTCAGTAATATTTAAGCCTTCAAAGTGTATTTAAAGTTGTTGAACAATGACACTGGTGACAACACAATACAACATAATTAGATTTGAGTAACATAAATAATAGTACCCGAAGACAGGACTTTAGCAGCTAAATAACATAACCATCAGATAGGAAATAAAATTTTGGGTATTTTGACACCTGTTTTAGACCGATAGGACTAATACTTTCGAAAATATTCAAGATAAAGTAACTGTTATGACACATCAGGAAAACAGTGGTTTTCAATTCAAAATACTATCAGAATCAGGCTGTATCATACACCAGAAGTTAAGGAATTTTTTTTTATAGAATATTTTGACAGTAGAATCAGACTTAAGAATTATAGTAATGATAGTGAATTTTTGTCTCAGAAACAACAACGCCAAGGAGAAAAACTCTTGAAACTAAAATTAGCATTTAAAACATGCTTCACAACATGCCAGAATTTTATAGTGTTAGGAAATAAAACAAGGTTTTTCTTTGTTGGATGAGTTACTGTGATGTCATTTTTGACTAAATGAATATAAGGAGTCCCTATTAGTGATGAAGTTTGGCAGTATTTGGGCAAATTGCTAGAGTGTAGATGTGAATAGCGAGATGCTGGAAAAGTTTTATCAGCAGGTGCACAACAATGGTGCCAGTCAGTATGGTGTACTTATAACTTTCATCTAGGGGGTTAGCTGGAATCTGCTTATAGTATGTGAGGATTGGCTCAACCTATAATCCTATAATCATTAAATCTGGATAGAAGACTGATGCTTTTCTAAATTTTCCTGGTACCAAATCATGTAATAGAGGTTTGAACAATACATCAGTTTCAAATCAACAAGAAGTCAACATTGTTTCATTTAAAGAAATAACCTCTATCTCTTTGGATTACTACAATGATTGGTCGCTGTAAGTAAGACTCTATTATGGTATTAGTGCATGGTACAGTTCAGCAGATGTTGTTTGCTTAGACTCACAGCAAATTTGTCTGACAAATGTTTAGATTATGGGTTTATATTATTTGATCAATTTTCATGTGTAAACAAAGACATATTTTGAGAAAATTATAATAATAAAATGTGTTTAGAATATTTAGATGTATGTCATGTAAAAATATCGGGAAGTTTGCAAAAGATTTGGGAAATAGTTAAAGATTATGGCAGAGGCTGCAGTTTGGTTACAAGACTCTACTGCAAGGTAGGGATGTAACTAATATCAGTATCCGCATCCATAAGTACGGAAATTTCATGTAAAATCCTACATCCGTTTTCGCATCCGCAATTTTTAGCGGGGATGTATAGTGGATGTTTTGTTTACATTTCATTATATATTATTCTTCTCTCTTTATTAGAGACTCTGCCCATCGTCGCTTAGCTAGTAAAAAAAATGGTTGTTTTCTGACAACCTTGCAATAAAAGTAGCAATCAACTAAATGGTGTTATTACCTAAGCGATGAATTTACAAGTTTGAACTTGCATGTAAAGTAAAGGTCGGGCTACACTAGACTGCACCGTGCCCAAACTGTCACCGACCAACAATTTTCTTGTTGCTCACTCGATTGAAGTGAGTTCGTCATCATTAGTTTGGTTTAATTTTTGAGGGTGTGGGCCGGTGTCGGGCTGGTCGATATGTAAAAGTGTATACAAAGAGTTCAGACATTTCCGGTCGTTTAAAAATAAATGTTGTTTTAGCTTTACTGATTGCTTTAGAAAAGATTCCCTTTTTCAGCCTTGCTTTAGTTTCATCAGATGTTCGTAAAATGTAGGTAAAGTCCTTGCAAGTTCACATTAACAAATCAAAGCTTTGCCAGAGATGAAGGTCGATTTTAAAGCCTGTAAACATTGCATCCAAGATCTGGATTTTGAACCGGGGACCTTCCATACATGAATCACACGCCAGAAGAATCTGAATTTAGAAGTACTGAAAAATATATTTCCAATCATATAAAAGTCATTTGTGTTTTGGAATAACAAAAATAAATTATATAGAAAAAAGAATGTTGATTTTACTATGTTTGAATATTTATTTGTCATTTCATCCAGATTTGTCTATTGGCTAGATGGATACAGTGTATGATTAGGGTACTGAAAGTTCCTTGTTCAAATCCAAGTCTCAGATGTAAATTTCATGGGCCTTAAACTTGACAATCACCTCTGGCAAAGCTTTGATTTGTTAATGCTAAGATGCCAGGACGCTCCATGGTTCGAATTTCACATTAATCTGTAGGTCTCCTTTTAAAAACAAGTGACAACAATAGAGGTGTACAGCGCGGCTGATAAGAAACTCGGTGACTGGAATTTTTAGATCACATGAAATTATTATTATTTTACAGAATCTTTGCAGACTGTATTTAAATTAAAATGTATAATAAGCTCATTATTTTTTGTTAAAAAAATATTTAGTGAATCGAAAGGAATCTTAACCAAAACAAACACGTTAAATGTGAAGTGAGTGATGATGACATTTCATTGTGATATACAAGAGAATATTTCAATCCAATACAATGATGAAGATTTGTCAAAACAGCGTTGGGATACTACTTTCGTGCATAAGAGATCAAACAGGAGTCAGACAAAAAAAAAAAAAAAAAAAAAAAAAAAAAAAAAAAAAAAAAAAAAAAAAAAAAAAAAAAAATTTAACGAACTTCATTACTTTTGTAGATTATAAAGCATGCCTCTGCAAAATAAAGAACAGTACTCTATAATAAAGTATGGGTGGTAACCCTAGCTGCATTCCCCAAATTCCATTTAAGGTAAGTTTTTAACTTTAACTCCATGAAACAACGAAGTGTACACGTTGAAAGAGACTGAAGATAGAGTAGAAACCCATCCATCACACGGGCCAGCTTGGGACCAGTGTGGATCCAAGGGAGGCGAGCTGTCACTCCTCTGAGTGTCGATGCGGTGACAGTGCAGGCTCAGTGCTATCTAGTGTGGCCTGTCCTTAAAGCGGCCTACACATGGTCCAACTTATAGGGCATTCGTGTAGAACTACTGTAGCATGCGCTCACCCATTCACACTACTCTAGATATTCCAAGCAATCCATTCCACTCGTACTTTCTCATGGTACACCATGTGTCCTTATCGCACACTCGTAGGATGTTTACTCCAATAGCTTCCCCCAATATCTATAATTTGTTGGACAGCAAGGACCCTTTATGCTTGCCTGGGAGTGCAACAACATACACCACCTACTACATGTATTCCTGTAACTGCTTTCACAGACCATCAAGAGTTCTTTTATCATAAATCAGACCTCTTATATCCTACAAGTTGTAATGAGAATGTGCCACTATAGTGGTGGGAAGGTGGGTGACGAGCATGGAACTGAGCGTGATGGTAGGCGGTAACAGCCAGGCCTCACATTTTGGAGGACGCCGGTTCAAATCCTCATCCAGGAATCCAGATCTGAGTTTTCCATGGCTTCCCCAAATCACTCCTGGCGAATGTTTCCATTAAAAGACCATGGCCGAATTCTTTCCTGTTCCTAGCCCTGATCTTTTCGTGCTTCTAATGACTTCGACGTTGATGAGGCGTATAGTTATAAGAAGAAAAATAAAGCAAGTGCAGAGATGCACAGTGGCGTGGCCTTGTGCTTAACCCTTGAATTAGTCAAGCCAAGAACTCCGCAAAGTTCATATGACAAAGACTCATTTTTAGACGCATGTGTAGTTATGTAAATAATTTAATTCACTTGTCAAATCATCCCACATGTTTTGTTGTTGAAAGATGAGGCAAAAATAAATCAATATGGCAGTATTATATGGAAATAAAATTTACTTATAAAAAAAAGGTTGACTTTAAATTTATTTTTGATAAAATATTAAAATATAAATAATAATAAATTTATTTTTCCACATCCGCTTCTGCAAAGTTGACATTTGGAACAATCCTACTTCAAGGCTAGTAATACCAGGAAAGTAGGAGCTGTGCAAGCTGAGACTGTAAAATTGATGATGGGGTAATGTCTGGGGCATAGTCTATTCAGAAAGTGGGCAATTATGCATCATGGTGTATGTTGCAAGGAAGATGGTGAGAGCACCACGGCAAGGCTAGAAGTATACAGGAGGATGATGGCAATTATATTAACTTACCAGACAATGTGATTTTGGAAACAGATTAATGGGAGGGAAATATAACTACAATAAATTCTAAAAGGATGATATCAAAAACCTTTTCCATATATCAGCAACATTTAAAACTAAAACAGTTCCTCAACTATGATATAATAAATTTGTATGAATAATTAATATCACACAATTTGTTTATTTCTTACTTATTTTTCCCAAATATGTTTCTCTTCATTCTCTGAATCATCTACAGGGGTTCTATCTGTTGAGTGTGTATACAAGTAATTAATATGTTTTATTCCAATTTACACAACCAAAGTATGGTATAAAATATAGACTTACTTACATTTTCATTGTTTACATTTGCTTGTATTATACACAATTTCCAACATCAGAAGATGACCTAGAGTGCAAAATGCAGCTAAATAAAAACAAATCATAAATATAAAAAGCTCCAAGCAATCATTCTTTTGTGAAAACAGAGTGAATAGATTAAGACCAGATGTGAACTTTATAATGAGTATTAGTCTATGATTGGCCATCAGTGAAATGGACTGATGGTGCAGGTTGAAATGTAGTTGATGAGAAGGATGGAACTGTTATATACAGTAAGAGCCTAGGATAAGTTTTTATTGCCATTTTAGCAATTGTTTGCTGAATCAAATTCACATGCAACAGTTTATGTAAATAGCTTTGTGGAAGATTTTGAACAGTGTAATATTACTTACTTGTATAAGTTGTAGCATGAACGTATGTTTAAGCCTGCTTTCACAAAGCTTAATAAAGACTCATCTTGTACAAAAGTAAGCAATGCTTTCAGAAGAAGAGCTTCTGCATAACACAGCTCAGCATGAGCTTCCTCTGTAAAATATAAATGGTTTGTTTGCTTTCAACTACATGAATTTACTGCTGTAAAATTTTGTTCTTGTGACGCAAGGGTTGCCCATAAAATAATGTTCCCAATGATTTTTCACAATGAAAAACATGATTATTTGCATTGAATTAATTTTTTTTTTTTTGAAAATTTATACTTTTTCCTATTTTTCAACATAACCACCATTGAGGTCGATGCTTTTTTGGATGTGGTGTACCATCTTCTTTATGCCTGAGTCACAGAACTCTCTCACTGCTCTGCGAAGGTAGCTTAACACCTCTTCTTTCAACTTCTCTCCGGTTCTGAATTGAGTCCCACCCAGGTGTTCCTACAATTCAGGGAAGAGGTGTAAATCACTTGGGGCTATGTCAGGGCTGTAGGGTGGATATGTAATAATATCCCATCCAGTTGTTACACACACAGTGTGTGGACGAGTGTTGTCGTGATGGAAATGCACTCCCCTCATGAGCATGTACCTCTTATGGTTTTGAATTGTGCAATGAAGGTTCTTCAACAATGCAGAGTAGCAGTCAGCATTGATTGTTGTACCAGTAGGGATGAATTCACATAACAATAACCCTTCCCAAAACATGCTTACCATCACTTTGTCGGCAGACAGTGTTTGCTTGAACTTCCATGACCTCGGTGATTCTGGATGTTTCCACTGACAGGATTGTTCCTTCGTTTGTGGTGTCATGTAGTGGACCCAGGTCTCATCTGCAGTAACAACTGAATCTGTGAATTCTTTGCCATTGGTTTCACAGATTGGAAGAAATTCGCGGGCTGCTTCAACATGTTGCCGTTTACGGTCTTCCATAAGCATTCTTGGGACCCATATTGCTCAAACATTGGCATACCCTAAAAGGTCTGTCAAAATTTTGTCAATGGTAGTCTTGCTTGCAGGGTTAATCTTGTAGCACCCGAACCATCACCCTTCAATCTTTCAGCATTTCTCCTTCCACTTTTCAATCTTTTCGTCTGAAACCAATGGCTGTCCCAAACACTGTATGTCATGGACATCTGTACGTTTGTCTTTGAATTCTCTGCATCATTTGTGCATGTGTTTTATGCTCATACAATTTTCTCTGTGGACTTCACACAATTGGGAATGAATGTGCGCCAGCACAGTGTTTATTGCACACAAACACACATACACACAAAAAACAATTACAGAGTGTAATTTGCACCTGGTGGGTGAAGCAAGTGGGAGCTCCATCTCTAACTGCTGCTCAGCCAAGACTGAGCATCACAGACAGTTTACCAGGGTGGGGATCAGGATAAGGGGAACCAAGTTTGTAGGGGAAAAAAATTGTTTGTTGGGTTCATCTTTACAGACAACATTTCAATGTTGATGGTCCCAATGTTCAAAATTTCAATTCTTTCCCATACTTTGTTCTCTGCAATATTTAATTTAATTAGATTGGTCACCAACCCCAATAATTTTATAATAGGATTTTACAATGAGGGGTAATATCAAAAGACTGTACTAAAAACAGTAATTTATTGTTCAAAGTTCAAAGGCATCTTTACTACGACAACAGGAATTGTTTACAGAAAGACTTCATTCTGAAAATTGCTCATTAATGCCACGACAATTATCTACACTCCATTCAGACACAATTAAAAGTTCACTCCACTTGAAACCTCAAACAAAATCTTATTAATTGACAAATTAAATTCAGGAAAAGAAGTTTGTTTAGTCAATGACCCATTTCAAAATTATAGTTGCTGTCTGCGAATATTCCAAATCCAGTTATTCATGATTGGCCTATGCTACACGACATTGCTGTCCTTGACCATAACGCCCGCACTTCACATGTTTGAGACTAATGCGGCTGAGATCATCCCTCTGGTTTCTTATATAGGATACCCCAAGCAACACTATCCCTGATGGAATTTTCCACTCCATCTGGCACCCTCTCTAAACTCTCTCTATCTCTCTCTCTCTCTCTCTCTTACTGCCATGGTTTGCAAAGGCTTCTCCCCCAAGTTTTTCCAATTTTTACGAAACTTAGTAATAATGTAGAGTTCATCATTCTTAGCATTTTCTATCCTTATAAAAAATTTCATATCTACTCTCCTATTGTTGTTATTAATTTTCGAAGTTCAATAAGCCTATTTTCTAGATCTAGTGTCCCAACTATTTGTTCTAGCATATTTGTTCTAATCTTTAGAAATTCTACATATTTTGACAATTAATTTGGTGTATCTTGCTCCCTTCTAAAAACCTTTAATTAAAAAGATATTGTCTCTAAACAATTTCATCCCTTCTTGGGGGCCATCATTGAATTCAGTTTAAATAATTTGAAATTAAATATCTTATATTGAGAGTGCGTTGTTTTGATCAAACTTTACGCCAAACTTACTTAAAAAATTGTGCTTTCATAAAACTAGGGTGCCTCCCAGATGTTTTGTCTAGTTATCTTACACCTTTGTTTCTACCCATTCTAGGCAATCTGTTTGGCTACAATGCTTTAACAGATTTTGCTTTGAAATTGCTTTTAAAATATTTCCACTAAACTCAACAATCTCAAACTGCTGTCATCATCATTTCACAAGAAGACCTTTAACCAGATGTACTTTTCGTTTGCCCAGTTTTGCCGGATCCTGCCAGTGTTGCCAGATCGTGACTACCGGCATCTTGGGAACCTTATTTTACTGACAACCCTAGTGCACAGTTAAATCTATAATAAGTCACAAAGCTTTTGCTACAACACAATTCATAGATTGTGGCACAAACCTGCAGTGTAAAAGTCATAATTGGGTTTTCTCACTAGGTTTGCAATTGATTCTGTTATGGTGTTCTTCTTACGGCATTGATCACACATAGCCATGCACCTATTTACTGTTTCCATTGCTTTCTCAAGACGATGCTGGAAGAAATATGTTAAAAAAACAATAAGTATTTGTGAGGGTGTACAGGCTGTGGCTAAATTTTAAAGAATTATATCCTTAGACTTATGACTCATTATCAATTACTGCAACATAAAACAGAATAGATAGGATAAATATATTCTCTTTGATTCCATGTGAGAGAAGTTGTGTGGATGTGAAACAGTCTATGGGAATGTTTAAAAAACAATGTGGCAAAAAGCCAAAAACTTCATTTTTTATGCAAAAATTAAAATAGTTTCGATTTTTATATATTAATTGTTTCAGATTGTTCATTAAAAACCCTTTGAAATTAGAAAATCATTTGATATAACTTCAATTTTATTCTAATAGACTTTTTTTAAATTACACACTTATGTTAGCACCTCATTTGAAGTATCATCTTAAATTATTTTTATTTTATTTCATTTTTTATTTTATTTTTTCAGAAGAATCGGAGCTGTTTCATTTGATATATTCAGTTTGTCAGTTCTTCATTACAGATTTGTTGTGATTTGTTGAGCCAAATTGTTTATCATATAAACAATATACTTGGCTACTTTATCGAAAATCCCTACGAAACTTACTTCAGTTCTTTACTTGATCCAAACGTCAATTAGTAACAGCACATTTAACTGAGTTTATCATAACATGTTGAATCAAATGGTTTTTTCCAAATATTTTTGAGACTGCTGACAGAAATGTTATTGACATATAATTCTCAAACAGTGAGATACCGCTTTTTTTGTAAAATAGTTTGATTTCTGTCAGCATTTGGAAGATAGGAATATTACTTTAGATGGTTAGTTGTAGATATTGCTTACAAATGTGTTAAAGGTAAAGCTATTGTGGTTTATGGATTCAAATGAAAGAAAAGATACTAGAGAGCTGCATAAGCCTCCATCATGATAAAAAAAATTATATTTATATCAACACCTGCTTCAGTATTCATGCAATCAGAATCCTCATCAATAGCAGTAGCTCCTGTGAGCTGAGACAGAGGGAACTGACCTATCAATACAAACCGGGCACAAGGTAGCAACCACTAAGTCTCAACATTAGATAATATCCAATCTTTATTCTCACCCATTTTTCCTCCTTTTCCCGCAAAATTGCTATTTTCCATCCCCACCAAAATAACATATTTTCCTCACCAACATTCTAACCTCTGCTCACTGATGACATCTTTGTCAAGAGTCAACACTTCCACTTTATTACTGGTGTATATCTTTTTTTTCGTTTTTTGAAATTATAAAAATATATTTTATTTTTTATTTATTCAATTTTTTCTATTTTTTTGCAAAGTTTTGGTGTATTTTCTACAAATCTGAATCCAAATCTCTTACATAGTTGTCAATTTTTTTATTACATCCCCAACTATGGCATCAGTTTGCATTATATTCTCATCCTGAACACACCATGTTCTTCTATGGATGAAGGGTATAAACACATAATGGCAGTTTTTTTGTGTACATCTGTATCAGATTGTATGTCGACACCAACCTACTGTCAGGAGTAGTAAGTAATTGTTTCCTCTACTATGGTTATAACTGAGAAGAAAAATTCTGATCATAAAGGATGTTTTTATTCTGAATGTTTAGGGAATAAATGATATTTATCTGTATCCATTATGGTTAGTATGATGCATAAACATATTATCAATGTTCTATGAATAGTATATATATATATGGTGTTCTTATTTAATATCAATTTAATTTAAATGTGGTGGAGTGCATGCTCCAGTGGCAATTTACGTACACATTTATTTATTCCTTTCATCTTATTATCATTTATCATGTACTTTCATCATCCACCTACTTTTGTATTTCACAATTTTTAAATTATTTTAGTGTTTATGGTAAACTATTCAGCACTTCTCTTGGTAATTTATTTCAATCCTTGACTCCCTTAAATACAAAAGAAAATTTTCCCTCTCCCTTATGCATGAAATCAGGTGACAGTGATCATGAATATCTCTACCCTTCCATGAACTGCTAGTAATTTGTTAAAGCCTCAACACCAATATACATTTTTTACACTTCCAGAACTTTTCAACTTTCTATCTTCCAGTGAATCCCAATCCAGTTCATTATCATATCTGTTACTGATTTTGTTCTGTAGTATGTTCAACAAACAAATCTAGCTGCCCTTCTTTGCCTTTAGAACTCATATATTCAATATGGGTCTCCTATATTCAAGTAATATTATGACTAAATTTTTGTAACAAAGTTCCCTCACTTCTTTGGTCCATACTCCCACCACTCTCTCCAACAAATGAAGGATAGTTAAGATTTTCCTACCACCTTCCCAATATGTACTGCCCAGTTGAGCTTTTTCTCTCAAATTTTCTGCCAAGATATTTACACTTTCATTCTCCAACAAGCAATTTCTTCCCCAACCTATTATCATTAGCAACCACCAGCTTTTTTCTGTGTACCTAGTATGGTAACTCTTTTTGACATTTTCTTCATTCCATGTTGACCTACCCAGATATCCTATAGAGGTCACCCTGCAGATGTTCACATTACATTTTGATGCTATTATATACGATTATGTCATCTAAAAACAACCTAAAATCTGAATGTAAACCATTAAAACAATCATTCATTACAATAATGATCCCAAAACACTAATATTTGGTACTCCTATTTTCGTTTCCCTTTCTTTACATACTGCACTTGCAACCATAAATCTCTTCTCTCTATCATTTCAGAATTCATCTGTCCATCAGGTCATTTTTTCATCCATTACAATGGTTTTCACATTATTTGACAACAATTTATAGTTCTCTCTTTCAAATGTCTAACCATCAACTTGACCTCTCATGACCATTTCATTCAAAATATCTTGCATATAGTGTACCAACTAAAATTCACTTAAATAATCTTGCCTAAAGCCATTCTGCCAATTCACAAACCACTTGCTTTAATCACAGACATTTCTGAAGTAGCTGCATATCATTCTCTCCATCAATTTACCTGTCACTGTCACTGATGGCAAATTAATTTTTCTGCAATTTTTAGCACTATTTTTTTCCCCTCCTTTATAAACTGATCATATTATTGTGCTTTTCCAATTCTCAGGTAAGCAGCAAGAGTCCAGACTCAATCTAAAAAAATATTTCAAGGTAATGGTATTGTACCTTGCTATCATTAATATATGTATAGTGATATTATTTACATTGGCACTTTTATGCTGTTTTTTTTTTTTCTAAATAAAGCATCAATGACAATTTTTTTTAGTTTGATCATTTCTACTTATAGAGAGCAATTGCCCTACTGATTTACTGCTTCTCATCACAGGATAATAGTCCCTAGCAATTTCATGAAACCAGTTACTTAATATCTTAGCCTTTTTAAAATCCACAGTAACTTCTTCTTTTAACGTTTAGCTACAATTGTCTGAATGCATTCCTTTCCCTCAGTTTTCCAATATAGTCATAGAAATTTCTAGGTGCTTTATGAGATGCCCCTTGTACCCATAACATTCTTCATATACCCATCTTTAGCTTATCTCTTTGCTGCTGTTAATTCATTGTTTAAATGTTTCAAGTGTTCCCTACTGCCTTGTTGTTCTTATCTCTGCTGTGTTTGTTTCTTAAGAATCTCTCTACCCTTCTCACTTCCCTGTTACAGTATGTAGGTTCAGTATTTCTCTTTATTTTCTGTTTTGGGATAAACATTTCTTCTCCCATTCTTATTATCTCCTTGAACTGTCCCCACTTTAAATCAACTGTGCTTGTGCCTTCCTTCCATATACTTAACCTTCCCCTGAAACATCTCTTCATTTCTGAAATAATACCATTTTATAACTGTACTTCAAACCATGATCAATTTTGGCCAATGGTTTACTGCAGTTGTTCCCAATTAGCTTTTACCTAGTGCCATGTCAAGAAAGAGCTCAACCTTGCATACTCCTTATCCCTGTGCAGCTGTGTTTATCCCGGTTGGGGGCTTCACGTAATCACAGTATCACAAAAATATAATTCACACACACACACACACAGTTTGGCTGTCTTAAAATATATATGATGACAGAAATGTTTGCATAATTTTTTTCCCCATGTTTCTTAGTGATTACCTTAGCCAAGAAATTGGCATGTGTACCCTTTGAAGCAACCTCATCTACCGCTAGGGGTACAAATACCACAAATTGGAAACCACTTGTTTACTGAACCATATAATAACCATCAAATCTGCTTCATGATCACTTATTTCCTCATTTTCTTGAGTCCTCTGAAAGAGTTCTTCAGGCTTCATTACTAATATATCCACCATCTTTGGGTCCTTTGTGTTCCTCTCTGCCAGTTGCATCAAGCCTCTCAACCAATTGCTCCACTGTCTATGTGGTGCACTCGATAACCCTAAGCACTCCTTTCTTTAACCAAGACTCTGTCCTATATTACTTGTGGTTGGTCTATCTCTATTAAGTTACCAAACTCCACTACTTTGTTCATTATACTCTTACAGCCACTAATAAGTCTTATAACTGGCTTTGCGATATTTTCACCATTACCTTTCAAATCTAGTTATCAGGTCTCATAATACTATTACTATTGGTCTCATATTACTATTACTCCACGATTCACTAAAAGTGTGTGGCGGAGGGAGCATTGCACCTATCCGGAAAGGTAATGGTTTGGAAGGGATATAAGGGATATGGCAGGAGGCGCCCATGGGCTATTGTGAGGAACCATCCCAGCATTCGCGTGGAGTGATCTGTGAAAACCATGGAAAAGCTATGTCTTTGTAATAATTAACTATGTTTATGAATGAGTCATATTTTTCGTCTGTTGTGTAAGAATTGACTGTTTCAGTCCATGTTTCTCTCCTTAAAAGGTTTTTAAACAATTCTATATTTTGTTTAGTATAGGGTCAGTATTCTTCAATGAGCCACGTTTCCTCATGTTCTGCTTCTTGTTTTATACTTATTTCTTGCCCATAGTGATCTGATATTGATGTGTGTATTACATTTGTTGCATATTCATCCTATGGGTAGTTAGTTAGTACATTATCTATTGCTGTTTTTGAAGTTCCTGTTTCCCTTGTAGGGCTTTTTTATACAGATCTTAAATCCTAAACATGGAATGTAAACATCCGATCAATTTCCATTGCTTAAGCAAAATATGAAATATTTCTGCTTCTGTAGATAGTATGACACCAAATATTACTAAAATGTAATTTAGTTTTTGTATTTTAATAACAAACAGGGCTTATGCCACAGAGGTGTGAAGTGCATAGTTTGTAATAATATCGTTGATGTTATTGTGTTATAATGTCTTTGAAATCATAATATTATGAGAAATGAGTTCAGTTGTCGTTTGTGATCTGGTATGACACGCCAAAAAGAAATGCTGTATCTGTAAATAAGAAAAAGGAAATGTTTTAAAATACATGAAGTACAAAAAAGAAGCATGGATATTTTTTGTTATTAATATAAAACTATTGTTACTACACGAGATTTGGTGACTTTGTGACGAAACTGAACATGAGATCTTCGGATTCATTTTGCAAGTACAAAGTTTTTTCCTGTTTTGGGAAATGCAGTAATGTACGCGTGGCCAACTTCATTCAAGAAACTGGTGCAATTTGTGAGACATTATTTTTACTCAAAAAGTAAATATTTGTAAGAAAAGCAAAAAGTGACTAAAATTTTATTTTATTTTATAAGGTAAATGTAAATTGAAAAGTTCATTTTTTTATGTCAAGAATTAACCTAAAGTTACAAATGATATATGCACTGCACCTCTTAAGTAAGCAATAAATTTCAAAGCTTATCTTGAACGGGGTAATTTAAGTCACTTTATATTCAGAAATTTTGTGTGTGTATTTGATTGTAATTTTTGTCAAGTGATTTCTGTTGTGTTATCTTCCATTTAAAACTGTTTTATTTATTGTATGTGTTTCTTTGCATGGTACAAATGGTTTTGTGTACAATAAGCGGGATTGGCTTGATTTTCGTAATTTCGAGGCCAGAAGAAAACATTTTAAAAAATAAATAAATATGTATATTCCTCGTGGCTAGCATTTATCTTTGGTCACAAAGCTATTGTAAGATACAAATTTCTTTTTTATTAAGTATGGAAAGAGATAATGAATTGCCTTTTAGCACAAATTTTGAGAATTGCATATAAGAGGAAAATAAAGAATTTACAGCAATAGATAGTTTTTGCTCCAGTGTAGAAGTAAATATATTAAAAGGGTAATATGTCGTCGCCAACACAGATCGAACAAACTGATACTCAAGACAGGAGAGGTGATATTGGCCCTGTTTTAAATATTCTTTTACAACAATTACAGGAAATGCATAACAAAATTGAATTGTCACAGCAGAAAACAATTGAAGAAATGAATAAACGATTTGAAGCATCAGAACAGAGAATGGCAGAATGATTTGAATTATCAGAACAGAGGATGACGGAAATATTTCATGAAATGAATAAAAACATTGAACAATTGCAACATCATGTAGAAAATTTATATCAAGAAATGGATGAAATAAAACATAGTATGAAAATCAAAACAAAGAATGTATATGAACATGTAAATGAGAATGGCGGAATTTTGAAGCATGGATGCATAGTAGAAGTGGAAAATGAGATAATGGACAATGTCATTGATTTAAAAGGAAAATATGACTCCATTATAATTTTAACAGTGCGATTTGTAGCAGACGAATGGACAGCAAAAATGACGTGGATAAATTAAAGATATACTCTAAAGATTTTGACCAACGGATGACAATAATAAATGTAAAAGTCACTGCAATGACTAAAAATGAACTGGAGCAGATGAAGAATTTCAAAGATAATAGAGAGTCAAAAAAGATCGATAGTGTAGTCAGAGATATGGTGCAACAGCGTTTCGCGATTGTGAATGGTAACAATGTAACAGATAAAGGAAAAAACTTACTGTAAATAAAAGTTATGCCTGGAGGAAACATACATTTTGAAATATTAGTAAAATCCTGCATATATGTTATACCAGAAGATTTGTCAGACAAGAAAAAGATAAAATATTTGAAGAATATGTTGAAAGCAGATGCTATTACATGGAGCTGCGAGGTCAGTAAAAACTGTCAGCATTTTGAAGATTTTATGAAGCTCTTTCTACATAGGTACCGGTCTAGAAAAGAATCAAAGGAAAAGAGATTTTTGAAACAGCAGAGTATACAGTAAGTGTAAGGGCTCTGTGAGATACATTTGTGATTCACTATTCCAAACATTAGAATGCCTGGAAGAACCTCCTGCAAATAATTACCGAACACACGAAGTGATGACAGTAGAAGATGAACAGAATGGCAGGGTAAAGTTGACAATATTCCCATAGAAGGGAGCAAATTTGAATCGTTTGGGTGGGCAAAATGGAGAAGAAAATTGACACTCAGGAAATGAGACGTCAATGTTCAAGAGAAGTGAACAAGAAATGGAAAGGAACTGGAAAAGAAGAAAGAAAAGTTTGTGGTTTTAACAACCCCAAATTTTATTTTGAGAATCGAGATAATTTGAAGTAAAGAGCAAATAATAAAAAAGAGACCTGGAAATAGTGACAAGTAGAAATTTATTAGTTGATTAAAGTGGGAATTTATAATGAAGTCAATGAAAAAAAAAAACCTGAATGCAGCAAATATAAGTTTCAAAACAGAAAATAAAGTATCATCAGGTATTCATAGTAAAGATGAACAGAAGATAAGAAGAAAATTACAGTACAGCAGTTTCTACACAAAAAAAAAAAAAAAAGGAGAGTCGCTAGATGGCAACAGTGAAGGAAAGTCATTTAGTGGCAATATTAGCATGGATAAAGGAATTGATAATGAAGAAGAATTACTAAAATATTTAAGTGTATTCATGTGTGGCGTCGGTATGGACATATTGTCGTTCCTGTTTTTTTTATGGTGAAAAAAATCTATAACGCCAAAATGGGGGGTATGTATGGCACCAAATAATACTAAAATGTAATTTAGATTTGTATTTTAATAACAACCGGGGCTTATGCCACAGATGTGTGAAGTGCATAGATTGTAATACTACTGTTGATGTTATTTTGTAATAATGTCTTTGAAATCATAATATTATGAGAAATGAGTTCAGTTGTCGTTTGTTCTCTGGTATGACACACCAAAAAGAAATGCTGTATCTGTTAATTGGAGAAAGGAAGTACAAAAAAAAGCGTGGATTTTTTGTTATTACTATTTTTTTCGGCAGTTTTTCGACTGGTTTGATGCAATCCTCCA
Organism: Vandiemenella viatica; assembly: GCA_031002005.1. Lineage (NCBI taxonomy): Eukaryota > Metazoa > Arthropoda > Insecta > Orthoptera > Morabidae > Vandiemenella > Vandiemenella viatica. Next base: position 371,509,990 of record CM061921.1, read on the forward strand.
TCCTTTCCGATCCTGTGCTAACCTCTTCATTTCTACAAACCCCTTACCACCACTTGTCCTCAATTATCTACTTCATATATTCTAATCTCTGTCTTCCTCTACAGTTCTTACCTTCAACTGTTCCCTCCACTAACAAATTAACCAATCCAGCATGTCTCAAAATATGACCTACCAGCCTGTCTCTTCTTTCCGTAAGTTTCTTCCATAAACTTCTTTTCTCACCCATCATTTCCAAAACACGTTAATTTCTTACTTTGTCTGTCCACATAATTTTCAGCATTCTTCTGTAGCACCACATTTCAAATGCTTCAATTATCTTTCTTTCTGGTATTCCTAAAGTCCATGTTTCGCTACCGTAAAATGCTGTGCTCCACACATAGTGTTTTAAAAAATTCTTTCTAATTCCTAGATCAATATTTGAAACTAAGAGATTTCTCTTTTTCATGAAGGCTCTTTTTGCTAGTGCTATTCTGCTTTTAACATCATTCCTACTTCGGCCATTGGTTGTAATTTTGCTTCTAAGTAACAGAACTCACTTACTTCTCCTATTGCATCCATTCCTATTTTTATATTTAATCTACTAGTATTGGTATCATTTCTGTTACATTTCATCACTTTTGTTTTGCTTTGATTTATATTCAATCCAAAATCTTCCTTCAGTATTTTGTTCATGCCATTCAGTAACTTCTCAATATCCTCAGCCATCTCTGCTAACAAGACAATGCCATCAGCAAATCATAGCATACTGATTTTTTCTCCCTGAAAACTTATGCCACATGGAAAACTTTCTTTGGATTTCTGCATTGCTTCTTCTACATACAAGTTGAGTATTAACAGAGATAAACTACAACCTTGTCTCACACCCTTTTTAACTGATGTATGTCTCTCGTGATTCTCTACTTTTATTACAACCACTTGATTCTTATATAGTTTATAGAGTATCAAGGGCGTAGCCAGGTTTTTATTTAGGGGGGGGGGCAGGCAAGGGAAAACTGATAATATGTATGCTAAAAAAACTTTTATTAATGTAATACATATATATTGTATTAATTGAATAATTAATTAATATTATTATAATTTTAATTAATTATAATTTAATTAATTAGTATATATAATTATACCAATAATAATTTTCGAGCTACTTCATCTGCAATTTTATCACAATTTTCTTGTAAAAGTTTTCTGTGTACACCAAGCAGGTCAGTTGGATCTATAGAATATTTCCATCTTATTTAACTCTTTCATAAGGTCTAGTTCTTTAAGATTTTCCATTGTCATACCCTTGTCTCCATAGTTTATACCATAGTGCGACTTCATAATCAAACAATTTTAACTCGTAGCATTGGCTGAAAAATCGTGATTTTTTTTTTTTTAATCAACCAATGACTTACTTAAACTTTAGCTGGGATGTAGCTAGGGACTGCAATCCAGCAATGCGGGATTCGGCATCATTTGGCAGTCTGGCGGATCCAGCACCTAACTAAGCGGATCCGCAATCCGTAAAATGGGGTGAAAACATGTTTCAGTCTTCGTCACCGTGTCTCCCTGTCGTCACTTTCCAGTCCGACTCGTTCTTTACCGGTTGTATCGCCCCGTTTAACTATATCCTTCAAGTTGACATTTGACTCAAGGCAACAAATGTGTGTTGTGTGCAGTTCTGTAATTTGAGTTATGTCGTCCTATGGCAAAACTAGCTCCCAGATCGTACACACAGAAAAGATACAACTAGAGATGTTTCTGAGGAGTAAGTAAAAACAATACAAAAAGAAGGTTACAGCTATTGACAGATATTTCTTAATCTAGTGCATATATGATGTGTTAAAATGTTTTTCTCATAAACTGAACTTCATTGTATTTCAGTTATTTCTTTTCAAAAAGTGGATTTCTATTTCCTAATTCTGCTAATTCTATAAGATCTATGATGACAAAGTTTTCGAATGACATAATTGCTCAGTTTGAATATTTCAAGAAACAATTGCGAATAATTTCGTCGAATGTTTGATGAGTAGACGTCCAAAAAAAAAAAAAAAAAAAAAAAAAAAAAAAATCACCTATATTTAAGGCGGGACCACACACTTGCTAAACCTCGTCAAGCCGTCACAAATTGAAACGTGTTGATAGAGCGTTTAACTTGACTTGTGTAGGCTGGCACTTGTGACTGATCCAATCGAGTGTCTGTTTTTTGGCACAAATCTAAGAAAGTTTGCGGCAAGTGCTTGTAAAGTACCTACTCGTTTCTGCGGACTTGATACACTTTGTGCACTGACGGCGGACAGACATGCTTCCTGTTTGTTGTGATAGAAGTGCCGCAGGAAATATGAGTAATTGGTTCAACAACGATATTTCACATTCCTTGAATGCTAATATTCAAAATCAGCATATCTCTTCCGGCAGAAGTTATCAAGATGGCTCATAAAGAAGCGTGGACACCGAGCGTAGTGGGTGAGCAATTAACGCTCTGGCCTCGCATTCGGCAGGACGCCGGATCGAATCCTCATCCGGGCATTGAAATTTGCAGTTTCCATTGTTTCTCCAAATCACTCTAGATGAATGCCGGGATGCTTCCTTCAGAAAAAGGCCAAATCCGAATTCTTTTCCATTCCTTGCCCCATGTCCTTTCCCGCCTCTAATGACCTCGTTGCTGACAAGGCGTAAAGCCATAAGCAAAATAAAAAGTCATAAAGTAGCTCATTAAAGTTATTTTCCATAAATTTTCTTCAGTCAAAAAATAATTGATATAGACATTATAATACTGTAAATACAATAATTACTATAATATTTCAATTATAAAACAATAATTTCATATAGGCCCCTAATTATATTAAATGAAATACATACATGAAACTACATACTAAACATAGTTAAATGAATGAAATTATACCTGGACGGTTTCTATGGATTTTTAACATCCACCATCTTCTTCCCCGCCTTTCTCGTTATATTTTCATTTTCGTTTAAATTATTATGATAAATATAGGTTAAACAAAAATTTATATCCAACACAACATCGAAGTCCCTCACGCTTTCTTCTCCAAAACATACCAGCGCATTCGCAAGCGTGTGGCTGTCAACGTTCGGCTCCCCACAATTAACCAAGCGTTTGTAAAGGTTTGGAGTTTTCGGCAAGTGCCAAGCGTGTGGACCCGGGGTTATGTTCACCGCAAAGAAACACATTTTAATATCAGCTTGCTTAGAATACAGGGTTCGTGCACCACGGAGCCTTGCATCAGTTTGGTCAAGGAACGATTGACAGGCTTTGGTGTTGCTGTTGAAATTGCTGTTATCGGCAAAAGATCTAATGGAACAAGCGTCATGGAAAACGTTCTGCCTTCGTACCTGCAATTGTACTTTTCACACAGCACACAATTGGCAGTTGTCGATATTTTATACCCTTCCCCCCGGAAAAAAAAAAAAAAAAAAAAACCCACTGAAGAAATTGAGAGCATAGAAAAAACTTTCACTCGGACGTAGACCACAAAGACCTGGACGCCACAATTGAAGCAAAAAGCGTGATCGTAGCACTGGATATTCCACATAGGTGTTCCCAGATATGATGATCTCAAAAAAGTGCAGAAAGTTGCTAAGTTTTTCAATTTTTTTTTTATTTATGACCATTTCAATCAAACCAACGAATGAGGAGGCGGAAAGGGCTTTCTCGGCTGCTGGCTATATATGAAATTCTTTGCAAATAAAGTGATAATTGGATATTTTTAAAGTGACAGAAAGTTCGAGTAACAAATTAATTAGACTATACTAGCAGAGGCAAGTAAGTCTGCAAGCAACAATGATTAAATTTTAATTTCAAATTAGTGGCTTTGGCATCTACAGAAAATTTATTTTCAGGAAGGTACCCAGCAACTGGGCTGTAACACAGTATGTAGCAGTATAGGTACGACCACAGAATGAGAAACAACTTGACCGTTGTACCGACCCAACTCATATCCGAGCACCTAGGACAAATATACTGTAAAGTCAAGAGTAATAAATATTTTGTCACAAATTAGCTCTTACATATCGACTTTTTCACAATCGCTTGATAGTAATAAACATAAATAAAATACATACGAATGCAGATAATTATAGTTATTAAATAAAAGTCGTACTTTTTGTATGTACTGTATGTAATACTATATTAAAAGCCATCGTTAGCCTTACGGAAAATACAAATTAATTACTTTAAAGAACAGATTATTAGCGCGCTCTCTGGTTATATCACAGTATAAACGATCGGATGCGTTGTGTGCGGGTCGAGTCAGCCTGAAATCTATCGATATTTAATCGCAGTTAAGACGGGATGTCTTTGTTCGAGTTGGCTCGCGCGGCACAGCGACAGTTTGTTGCCATGGATAACAAAAACGGCCGCCTTTTAATACAATTGTACGGTGACAAATTTTTTTGTGTAATAGCAAATGTGCAGCCTAATCAGACTCAGATGGTATCACCTCCATCACTACCACAACCGTCACTTGAAACTCCAATCAACGAATCTATAGAATCGCCAAATGACAGAATCAACATAATACCTTTTACCTAAGTAAGGAGTAAGTTCTCGTTAAGAATGGCAACAGAAAATTGAATAGCAATAAAAAAAATTAGTATTAAACGGTTGCTATTACCTTATCTTTGACCATTCTTTCAGAGCTTCGCATAGTGCGCCAGAAACATCTGTTCAAATAAATGATTGTTTTGACTCTCGAAAAAGGTAATGCAGGTTAGTACACGAGTCTCCAATTACTAGAAATCTTGAAGTCACAGCGTTTATCAGTAACTGAAATGCCTCCCGAAATTGAGTGCACTGGCTCAATTATTTATTTTAGAAACTCTATGATTGTCAATCTCGTAAAATTTGTTAATTCATATCCTCGATGGTTTCATATCTAATGTCTTCCATGAGTTTCTCGCACACACTGTATTCAATTAAAATACAATTTCTATATCCACCAAATCATTTTTCGTTTAGGTTTCTAGTATACAGTGTGTCGGATCACAGTGAAAGTTGCGGCTATTCGCGCACGTGAAATGTCCACTGTGGCTTCACAAAAAGACAGTGCCTGGATAATCGGTTTGGCGCGCTCGAACATGGGTCGCGCAGCAGCCGCTCATACTCAATACGCAGCTTAGGGACCGTCCATAAACCACGTAGCTCCATTTTGGCCTCCTGTGAACCCCCCTCCCCCCCACGTAGCCCAACGTGGCTTTTGTCTCTCCCCCTCCCCCCAAGTAGCTTTTTCTCATAATGATTCCTGAAGTCATTTTTGTACTGTTTTCTCTTGTCAGGCTATCATAAATTACAAGCGGGGATAATAAAATGACGGAAATAATTATTCACATGCTTCTGTATGTTCTCTATCTTGATATGAATGAAAAGCTACGTGGCCTGGCTCGGAAATCCCCCTCTTTTAAGTAGCCCAGCGTAGCTTTCCAGCCAACCCCTCCCCCTCTAGACCGAGCCACGTAGTTTATGCACAACCCCTTAAGGCCGGTTCACACTGTGCGGTTTTCACCGCAGTAGAAACTTAACCGTCGCCGCCTACAGAATTTGAGGTGTTTACATATTCGGCGGTAGAACTGTTGCTGCTATTACAGCGGTAAAATTTTCGCTGCTATGAAGCTGGCAAAAGATGACGTGGTCGGACGTCAGTACCTTTCTTTTGATGAACTGAGTTTCATTTTGTTAATTTAATTAATTTGGTGTTTATTACTTCGTAGTTAAGTTTTAAAATTGTTATTTTGAAGGTTCCATAGCCATAGAATAGGAAAAGAAAAAGCCAAAGGAAAACAGAATATTTGAGGAACGACGACACCAAGTTTTTCAATTATTTTGGGATGTTTATTTCAACAGTTGCTTGCGAAACTTAAGTACGGCATTCAAAGGAGGAATACCCAGTTGATGAATTGTATTTAACGTGTGGAAATGATGGCAATCTCCTTGAAGTAAGCAGATTTCTCATGGGCCTACTATAAATAAACATTTAATTTCATATAATTCCAATCCGCTATATTTATTTTATGTTAATTACGGTGAAAACTTCTTGAGGTGAATATGTATAGATGTACAAGAAAAGTTTGAAAAATACACTATGCCATATAATGGCTAAGACTTACATTTATTTGTAACTAATACATATACTTCACTGTGTAATCAAATATCAGTGTTGAGTTTATATTGCTTTTATACTTACAAGCACAATCGACTAGTTAAACTTTTGTGATTAAATTGTAATCTGTTAAGTGTTTTAATAACTATTACTTTACAAAGAAAAATCGAAAGTAAATGGCGAAGATGATGCCGAAGTTACTGAACACCTTGTCTCACTGTATTCGTCACTGCTGTGTTAGAAGAAAAGAAGAAGAAGAAGAAAAAAAGAGGAAAAAATGTCGATCCACAGAATTTCGAATGTTGAAAGTTTTCCTTGGCAAATGTCTAAGATATGAGGACATAGTTATATAGTATTAAACATCAAAATCTTTCTATAAAATGTGATTCAACATTTTTCAACTTCTAGTTGAAGCTCTAAAAATTTATTTAAATACGTGATCAAAAGTTTACTATCCAAAGGCATTTTTCCTCATTTTTCATTTCGTCAAAATCATTCCTAATTTCAAGGCACACTTCTTTCCAAGCGTTCCTGGTAGCGTTCCGATCTTTAAAAGAATCTATAGTTTTATCTCTTAAAACTGCTAACGAAATGAGAAGATCAGTATCCATCATCACTTAACATACATTACGATTTTTAAATTCAAAAAATGTTAACTTTAACAGACTGAAAGCGCACAAGCGGTTAAAAAATCGCCGAGAGTGCAAGCGCCTATTTGACCACATGGGCCACTGTCTGGATGGGGCGATGAAATTACCGTCGAATGTAGTGGCAGCGCGCATCTGCATACCTGCCGTCGACGGCAGCTCTGCCGTGGGTGTAAGCCCAGTGTGTAAGCTCCCATTTGATCCCTGGCGCCACTACTGGAACGACGGCGACGGAAAACTTTCCGCCGCGGCCGAAACCGCCCAGTGTGTAACCGATCTAAGAGTCTTCAGCAGCGCCGTACGTGGCCCGTTGTTCTGCCTCGCCCTCGCTAACGTCTGTTTTCCCGCAAATAGCAGTAGAAAGCAGGTTTAAATCGAACGAATTAATTTTTGAAAGTTACTTAACATTGTTTACTCTTCGGTTCGGCAGAACCCTGGTCGAGCGCAAACCCGCGTCCAGCTAGGGGGGGGGGGCAGCTGCCCCCCCCCTGCCCGTACCTGGCTACACCCTTGTAGAGTATTCTTCTATCGCGATACTTTAGACCTGTCTTCTTTAAAATTTCGAACATCTTGTCCCACCTAACATTATCAAAAGCTTTTTCTTAATCAACAAATGCCATAAAAGTATCTTTGTTTTTCTTGATCCGCCCTTCAAGTATTAATCTTAAAGACAGAATTGCTTCCCTTGTACCGCGATTTTTCCTTAACCCAAACTGATCTTCACCTACTATCTCTTCTACTAACCTTTCCATCCTTCTGTATAATATTCTGGTAAGTAATTTGGAAGCATGTGATGTTAGACTAATGGTGTGATAATTTTCACATTTGTTGGATTGTGCTTTCTTTGGAAGTGTGAAGATGATAGTTTTATTAAAATCAGTTGGAATTTCTTATGTTTCACAACAGCTTGAATAATATTTTGATTCCTTCCTCTCCTAGGGATTTAAGAAGTTCTGTAGGGATCCCATCAATTCCAACTCCCTGTTTGCTTTCAAGTCATTCAGAGCTTTATTAAATTCTGTCCTCAAAACAGGATCTCCTAAGTCATCAATGTCGACATCGCCCGCCACATACAGTTTCTCAATGTATTCCTTCCATTGGTTAGCTCTGTCTTCTGAGCTTAAAAGAGGTTTCCCATCGGCAGCTTTAATGTTCATAACGCTTTTCTTCATTTCTCCAAAATTCTGTTTGATTTTTCTATATGCAACATCTACTTTTCCTATGACCATTTCCTTTTCTATTTCTTCACACCTTTCTTGTAGCCATTTTTCTTCTGCTATTTTGCATTTCCTATTTATTTGATTTTTAAATTTCCTGTACTGCTTTCTTCGTGCTTCATCCTGAGCATTTTTGTACCTTCTCCTCTGATCCATCAGCTCCATAATTTCTTCTGTGATCCCAGGTTTTCGGGCAGGTTGTTCCCTAAAGCCTAATATTTCTTTACCAGCTTTCAGTATTTCAGTATTTAATGCATTCCATTCGACGTCGGTTGAGCTCCTTACAGAGTTGCTTCATAGACCTAAGTTTTTCATTTCTGCAAATTTTTCTCTCGTGCTAGATTGTTTAACTTCCAGTCTGTACTGCTTATACTGCTTCCTTATTCGCTTAAATTTCAGGATGCACTTTATTATTATCAAATTATAGTCAGAATCTATGTCTGCTCCTGGATATGGTTTACACTCTAATACTTGATTCGTGTATCTCTGTTTGACCATGATATAATCTAGCTGATATCTGCCTGTATACACAGGACGTTTCCAGGTGTATATTCTTCTTGCATGGTTCTTAAACAGTGTGTTTGCCACTACTAGCTTATATCTTTCACAAAATTATAGTAACCTGTTTCCTCACTCATTTCATTCTCCTAGACCAAACCTTCCTTCAGTATTCCCCTCTTTTCCTTCTTTCACTATTGCATTCCAATCACCCATGATTATTAGATTTTCCTCTCCCTTCACATATTGGATTAATTCTTCAATTTCAGTGTATATTTTTTCTATTTCTTCGTCATCTTCCTGTGACGTTGGCATATACACTTGTACTAATGTGGTTGCGATGGGCTTAGTTTCTAACCTGATAATCCTGTCACTAAACTGTTCATAATAACTGACCCCTTTCCCTACTTTCTTGTTCATTACAAATCCTACACCAGTGACTCCATTGACAGCTTGTGTACTAATTATCCTGTGTTCCCCAGACCAGAAATCGTGTGCGTCCTTCCATTTAACTTCACTAATCACAACAACATCTAACTTAAGTTGTTCCATCTCCCTTTTTAAGTTTTCTAACCTACCTGCTCTATTCAGACTTCTAACATTCCATGCTCTGACTCGTAGAATGTTTCTATCCATTCTGATGACTCCTCCCTGAGCAGTCCCCACCCGGAGATCCGATTGGGGGACTATTTTACCTCCGGAATATTTTACCCAGGAAGAAGCCATGATGATATATGTAATTTGAGAGGATTACATGTCCTCGGGATACCCTTTGGGTCTTTAATGCAGTGGTTTCCCGTTGCCTTCTGCATCCCCATGCCGTTGATCATTTCTGATTCATCCGCCTTTAGGGGCCGTTTCCAATCCCAAGGGCAAGAGGGTGCCCTGATCCGCTCCCTGCTCTTCCGCTCACCTTTCAAAGGCCCTTGGTAAGCAGTGGGTGACTCCTTATACCGGGAATCTTTCAGTCGCCATGCAAACAGGGTGCACCATGTGAAGGAGAGGTTGACATTTGGTTGGAAAAGGCTATTATAGTCTCTCCAAAACCCTTACACCCCATTATTAATATAAAACTATTATTAAGTTTAACAAACAATAAAGTGAAAAACTATTATTACTACGCGAGGGTGGTATAGAATAAATGTGCATAATCATCAGAGATACCATTAATTCTTGGCAGTATGTTATAATTGCTGTGTTAAGAAACATCCACAAAGAATTATCAATTACATTACTGATATATTGTACCCATGTGAGAAATTTAAAACTTGTAGTTAAATTGAAGGACAAGATTATATATGTGGTCTTGCACTTCGGTGGTTGAGAAAGACAAAAATTATAATTCCCATTACCATTTATTTCTTATTTAAAAAGGGTGATAGTAGTACTGATTCTAAGTGTAATAACACATTGATATTTCCAGAGTTGGCATTGATTGTTATGGTGATGATCTGCTCCTAACCACACTCTAGTTTTATAATGCGGCATTTAAAGTGTTGTTCTGTAAAGTACTTTACTCCTGGATTGAATGTTACTTCTAACAAAAAACGTGCCCCCCCCCCCTCCTCTATCTATATTAGGTCTATAATTAAAAGTTCACAATCATTAAGTAAGCAAGCGATGGAGTGAGACATATTGGAAAAGTAGTATGTAGTACCACACTGTAAAACTTAAAAAAAAAAAAAAAAGATTAATACAATGGTAAATTGTGAAATTATCATCCTTAATTTCAAATAGTACTGGTATTGTAAAACATCAAAACCTGAATTTTTCTATAAATTTCACTAATCATCATTGTTTAAAAACTATTAAAAGTTTTTTATGACACAAATAAAACTTTAATGCACAACAATTTGGGGCAAAGTATAAACATGACTGATAATGTATGAAATGTTCTCGGGCCTCCCACCAGTAAAATGCATCAATCTGATGCAATGTTTCAGAGCCAATCTCTGACAACATCTCTCTGCAGTTCAAAGATTCTATCAGGACTGATAATGCTTAAGGCTTCTAATGTTCTCTGGAGTCACTGGAGGTAACTTTGATGGAGGAGGGATGAAACAAAAGATGGGTGCTTACAATGCTGTAAGTATGACGGAACAAGATCAGAGTTCAGAGGTGAAAATAGCATGGCCATTATTTGAGGGCAATTAATCAGAGATAGACTGTAAGAGTGACAACATTAATAGCATAATTCATCAAAAACTTTCAAATACTTTAATGAGGGAAGGAGACATTTTGCAAGAGGTAGAACAGAGCACAATGGTACAAAATATATTTTTCTAATACATCCTGATGATAACAACTTGAATAATCAGATTACACAATGAACTAGTAATCATGAAAAAACTGTTGAATTTAAGAAGGTTTAGTAAACCAGTGGTTATAAGTGTGTATGGTATTCAGTGCAACTATTAAAAGTTACATATTTCTGAATCAAAGATATTTCAGAGACAGGTTCAGTATATGTAAGGAGAGCACTATTACTGTTGACAGGAAGTGATAACATTTCAAACCAATAGAATGGACAAACAAATGTTTATTTTGAAACAATGAAAAGTATGGAATCTACATATTAAAACTGAAACATGAGAAAGCTGAAGAGGTTGGTAAGAAGAGAATACAACAGTGTTAAAAGACAGCTAGGCAGTAGGAAGCACATGAAACTACTTAATAAGAAATTAATAGCAGCAAAGAGAGAAATTAAAGACACTTTGATAATTAAAATTTTAGCTGAAGGGAGATCAATGAAAGATGAACTTGAAAATTTCTATAGTTATGTTAGAAAATTGAAACAATTATTGATAGTGGCAGAAAAGAAGTTGCTGAAGATACGAAAAAGGTGGAGATATTAAGCGACTGGTTTAGTGAGATCATTAGATACTGTAAAGGGGTTGGTAAGGATAATAATACAACAGATATATTAAAGTTAGATGGTTAAGCCATTGTTCTGTACCTGGATATATCATTTATATTTAGTCTGGAGACCTGCCATATGCAAGAAAACTGGAAAAATACCATATTAGTACTTGTTCATAAAGGGGGAGAGGACACAAAGAGGGCTGAAAATCATAAGCTAATTATTTTGACCTCGGCACTAGATAGTTGATGATTTGCTTCATATGGGGCAATAACGACCTTGTTGTTGATGTTCCCTTAAGCCACAACAACAACATGCTTCATGTATAATCACATCAGAAATGTGTTTGAGGAGAGGAAGTGGTTTGTAAATCAGTAAAAATTGATTTAGGAAAGGATTTTAAGGTGTATCCCAAAAAATGGTGGTGGTGAAGGTAAACTTCATTGGGTTTGATGAAAATTGACTTATTGGGTTGATGAAACCTTAAAACATAGGAAGCAAATAATTAATTTAGGAAATGAAGTGTTCAAAGAGATGGAAGTGAACTTAGGTGTACCTCAAGGTGGTGTATAGGGATCTCCCCTGTTCATTGTTTGTGTTTTAAAGTCATAAGTTAGGTTGCTTGCAGATGACAGGATAAATATGAGAATGAATTTTGAACAGTTACAGGGAGATCTGGACAGGATATCTAGTTAGTAGATCAGCATAAAATGAAAATAAATGTAAAAAAGAGACAACTGATTAGGTACACAGATAAAAATAACTAAGTTTTTATATGACTACAGGGTGGAGAATGAATTGCTTCTCAAGGGCACAAATTGTAGATATCTTGACAGTAAATTAAATTGAGTGGGATACTTTCCAGTAGTGATAGGAAGAGGTTACAATATCCTGTTTTTACTGCAGTGGGTGATGAGGGAATGTAGCAAAGAAGTGAAAGAACTGGGTCATTAAGCTTTGTTCAAACCATTGCTTGAGTGTGTTGGGGTAGTATGGGACCAGTATTATAGGTAGCAGATAGAGAAGTTGATAGATGTGATAAGGAGGGCATTAAGAATTGTTTGCAGAAATTACTATAGAGCACAGTCAGCAATTCAAATGATAAAGGAGCTGGTTTGGGACTCATTGGAAGATGGCTAATAAAACTTCTGACATATATAGGTGATGAAGTCTAATAAATATTGGTTGAAGAATGTGAACTAGTACATGAAAGTGTAAGCTACCCTTCGTTCTATTTCGAGATTCATTTAAAATCCGATAAAGTTCGAGGTTAACATCAGTACACGATACCATGGTTAAAATCGAGATAACAACACCTTTGAATACAGAAAAGTAAATAAACAGCATATAGCAAACGTAAATAAACCATAAATTGCAATAAATCAAGGATATTCCAGCAGGAAATAGGATATTCCAAATAAAAGTAGACAGAGTTGATTGTGGACCTCTGGTTCAGAGCCGTTGTAAGGTATCCCTCGTTCTATTTTCAATATTTCGTTAGAATCTGGTCAAGTTTAAGGTTAACTTCAGTACACGATACCACAAGTAAAATCGAGTTAACAACACTTGTAGTAAAGTAAAGTGAATAAATAACATATAACCAACATAAATAAACTATAAATTGTCATAAAGCCATGATATTTCAGCAGGAAATAGGTTATTTCACATAAAAGCAAACTTTTAATAACAGATCCTAACATTAGTCAGAGAGATATTCTGAACGGATTTAAAAGAAGCAAATGGTAAATAATAGCAAATACAGGCACTAAATAAACCTTTTATCATGATTAATAAGAGTTATTTCAGAGATAAACAGATAATTTCAAAATAAATCAAACAGAAACATAAATTTTGGCATATACCAGATTCTGGTATTTCTAATGTGATTTTTATACAGTAAAGAGTGTAAAGAACCAATAATAGCCAAGCCTAGACTCACAATAACCATAACTTCACAGTTAAATATAGTTTAGCAAGTGTTTTAAAGAAATAAACAAGATGATTGAATGGTAAACTGATGCAGAATGAAGATATCATATTGTGAGGGATTTTGACCATTTTTAAAGCACTAAAAGTAAATAGAATAATGCCTGAGACAGTTTAGTAGGATAATTAACGGGTTTCTGATAGTTTTCAAGCATTTAATACTCACAAGAAGTAATTATGAAGAAATTTGATCACTCATTTTCCTAAACAGTTTACATAAACAATTTTAGGTCTTTTAAATAGTTTCAGGATTTAAAAAGTAGATAAACAAGCAGTAAATAATTTTATCCTTCAGTTTTAATAGATTTCAAGCAGTTTTAAACCGTAAAATATGAAATATCAGTAAAAACCGGGAGCCGGTAAATCGACAAAATTTTCGAGACTTTCAGAATTAATTCCGATAAAATTAAACCATTTCAAAAGCGCTAAGAACATATAAATGCCAGTAAACACACATAATTAATTTTTTAGAACAAATAAAAGACATTTTACTAACCTGTTATTTGTTAATCCAATTTCGTAGTAACTTGTCATAAGCACCACATATAAAATATGCCTTTTCACTGATGCTAACCACTGGCATCCAATATAAAGTAAATAATAAATTAAAAGTCCTAAAGAGAATTAAATTCATCTAAATCTGATAGTTTCCGACCGTTTAAGTATTTTTAAATACGATCTGAACACGTAAAATAGATCACTCAACTTTAACATTTTTTCATTTAAAAGCCTACTTAGATTCCGGGTTAAAAAGTAGTCTGCCGTAAAGATCCATTCTTCTAGTTTCGTACATATTAATTTCCAGACATTTAAAGCCATAGAACCGATGTTATAGGTTATCTAAATTCACTCGACATCAAATCCACGTGGAATAAACAAACGATTTTATTGTGTCCACAATATAATAGCGACAGAGATGTAATAACATTCAAAATAAGCAGCTTAATTCAGGCTACACATTGGTAATTTTTCCGGCTTACTAATCCATATTTCTTCAGAGCTATACCTAAAAACATAAACAATAAATATGTCGGATTGTTAGAAATCATTGTTTTTTAAATAACTCAATAAACCACATAACCGATTTAAATAAAGTTTACATTTTTGTGAGGCTAAAAATGGGGCCAATAATTTGAGCATAATTTCATGTTTTTAATTAAAGCCGATGTAAAAAAGTTCTGAAAACCTGGTGGTGACGTAAGACCTTCAGAAGCAGAGTAACCGTGACCATATTTGGTAGTCTTCGGAGAGACACAATTAAAACTACATTCTGACATAAAACACTGTAACTATAAACTCACATAACTGTCCCGTTTCCCGCGTTTAAATTAAACATTAATAAGTAAGTTATTAAATCAAACATAAGGGAATGTTTAGCAGAGTGCATGCGCACAGCGGTGGTACGGCATCACGTGATGCACGGCGATATAGGATCTAGAGTGCGCATGTGGAAAAGCTTGGTTCTTCAGTCTCGGTTCAAACTTGCAGGCGTGAGCACGTCCCGTGCTAGGCTCGGCCAGCCCCGTGGTGGCGTTAGGCAGGAAGCGGGTCTACATAGTGACAGGCACGCGTATCGGCAGCCATGTTGGAAATTTGAAACAAACTTTCTTTTTGGACTAAAAGTTTCTGGACATGTGAATTTCTAACTTTCGATTTATTTTCTTTGGGGGAGTGCGGTTTTTGCTCTGATTCTCAACCTGTGATTCTTTGTGAACGAAATATCCGATTGTCTCGCTAACTGTGAACTTGTATTATTTACGTTAAAAATTTTGAGAATATAATTCAGTGATTCAACTTGTGACTTTCATTTCTACAATAGTACCTTTCTTGCAGTAGGTTAAAACTGTAAGTGGCGACTGTGGTCATTTGTAATAGTTAGCATTCCATTGGTCAAACACGGTAACAGAACTTTTTAGGACTTAGAATATTTTGGAAGACGACTGGTTCAGGTGAAGAAGCCGATACCAACCCCACTATCCGCAGAAATCCCTGACACCGTATTGAGGGGCTGAACCAGAGACTACGACGTTTCTGTGATGACATTGGCTGCAGATTTCTCGATCTTCGCCATAGGGTCGAGTCTTGTAGGGTTCCCCTTAATAGGTCAGGTGTGCACTACACACGTGAATCGGCTACACGGGTGGCAGGGGCCGTGTGGAATGCACTGGGTGGTTTTTTAGGCTGAGGGAGGAAGACCCGAAACACGAAATTCAGTTACGGGCAACCCAATCAGATACAACACCGGAATGTAGGAGCAACATAAAAGAATCTCGTCAGTTAAAAGTTCTCGTAATTAACTGTAGAAGCGTTTGTAACAAACAACCGGAACTTGAAAGCGTTATTTGTAGTACAGAAGCGGATATCGTTATCGGTACAGAAAGTTGGTTGAAACCGGAAATTAGTTCCGCCGAAACTTTTAAAGATAGCATGAACGTTTTTCGTAAAGACAGATTACATTCTCATGGAGGTGGGGTATTTATAGCTGTGAGTAAATTTCTCCCATGTAATGAACTAGACGTCGATACGAACTGTGAAATCATATGGATTAAACTCAACGTTGCTGGGTCAAAACTCATCATAGGTGCCTTCTACCGTCCACCTGATTCGGATATAGCTATCGTCGAGGAGTTAAGAAATAATGTAAATAGTATAGCTAGCCGTTTTAAAGATCATGCTATGATTCTAGGAGGCGACTTCAATCTGCCTTATATTGACTGGCGTAATTACGTTCACATCACAGGTAGCAGGGATAAGGCAACTTCTGAAGTAATTTTCGATTTGTTGTCAGATAATCATCTCGAGCAGCTAGTTAATGAACCTACGCGGTATCATAACGGTAGCGAAAACATTTTAGACTTGCTGGTTACCAACAGGCCAGAATTATTCACCGACATTTCAACGACCACAGGAATAAGCGATCACAAAACGGTAATTACGACTATCAAATTAATGACCGAGCGAAAAAGGAAAAAAGGGCGGATTGTATACAGATTCAGTAAGGCCTCAAAGGAGTGTTTCAGAACCTACCTGAGGAATAAATACCATAACTTCAAGTCAACAAAGGACACCGTTGAAGAGATGTGGCATCGTTTTATACATATAGTCAGGGAAGGAATGGAAATACATATACCAATGCGGACAATAAAGGGAGAGGATGATCCACTGTGGTACACATGCGAAGTCAAAAGATTACTCAAAAAACAAAGGAAAATACACGCACGCTCAAGAAGGAAGGGTGTCGCAGCGATTTAGAAACCTTAGCTGATTTAAAAGGACGTATTAAGAATGTAATGCGTGAGGCCTTTAACGATTTTCACTCCAACTCTCTCTCTAAGAGTCTCACAGAAAACCCAAAGAAATTTTGGTCGTATGTACGAAAAGTTAATTGTACCAACAGCAATATTCCAGAACTAATTCGTGAAGGTTCCGAGGTTAATGAAAGCCGCGATAAAGCTAACGTACTAAATACTGTATTCAAAAATTCATTTACAAATGAACATAAGGATAGTATTCCCGTTTTCCCACGCCGTGGCGAGTCGGTGATGGAATCATTACGAATAGATACTGCAGGTATCGTTAAGCAATTAGAGCTCCTGAAGTGGGGGAAAGCACCGGGCCCGGATGGAATTCCAGTAAGAGTATTTTCAGAGTATGCTGCAGAAATCGGGCCATTTCTGTCTGATATATTCAGTAAATCATTAGAAGAGCGAAAAGTACCTTCAGACTGGAAAATCGTGCAAGTAACTCCGATTTTCAAAGAAGGTGATCGAAGTGATCCTGGGAACTATCGTCCCATATCTATAACATCTGTTTGTAGTAGAGTTATGGAGCATATTATATGCTCGAACATTATGAATTTTCTAGATTATAATAATTTGCTTACAACAAATCAACATGGATTTCGGAAGAAAAGATCATGTGAAACACAGCTGGCCCTATTTACACACGATGTAATGAAAGTTATCGATACAGGTTCACAAGTAGATGCAATTTTTTTAGATATCCAGAAAGCCTTTGACTCTGTGCCACACAACCGCCTTTTAGCGAAGCTTCGAGCGTACGGTATATCGGATCAGCTTTGTGAATGGATAAAGGATTTTCTAACTGGTCGGTCGCAGTATGTTGTCGTTGAAGGAGAAACTTCTTCAAATCTAGATGTTACATCGGGTGTACCTCAAGGAAGTGTAATAGGACCACTTCTTTTCTTAATTTTTATAAATGATCTCGGAGACAAAGTGAAAAGCCTTTTTAGATTGTTTGCTGATGATGCGGTTATTTATACGGAAGTAAGAACTTTGGCCGATTGCTTAGAAATTCAGCGCGATCTGGATGATATTTTGGCTTGGTGCGCTGAGTGGCAACTTACTCTAAACTGTAAAAAGTGCAAGACAATGAGCATAACTAACAAAAAGAATCCGATTGTTCAGAAATACGAGTTAAACAATACAGTTATTGATATGGTCGATTCTATTAAATATTTGGGAGTAACAGTACAAAGGAACATGAAATGGGACATACACATTAATTCTTTAGTAGGTAGAGCAAATTCTAGGCTGCGATTCATAGGTAGAATCTTGAAAAATTGTAATGAACAAACAGAGGAGATAGCATACAAATCTCTTGTGCGTCCACATTTGGATTATTGTAGTGCCATTTGGGACCCGTTTCGTAAGGGATTGATCGAAAGTATAGAGAAAGTACAGAGAAGAGCCGCTCGATTCCTGACCACTTGCTACAGTCCTTATGAAAGCGTCACAGAACTGATTAGTAGATTAGGTTGGGAGTCTCTGGTAGATAGACGACACACGTTTCGTTTAAACTTATTGGAAAACATGCGTACTCCAACTTTCACTCATGAGTGTAGTGAAATACTTCTTCCACCAACCTATTTGAGTCGGAAGGACAGGAAAGATAAAATTAGAGAAATAAGGTGCCGGACTGATTCTTATATGAATTCTTTTTTCCCTCGTACCATTAGGGATTGGAATGCACAGCAAAGAGATTAGCTTTGGTGCTGAGCACCCTCTGCCACCCACAATTTTGTGAATTGCAGAGTATATATGTAGATGTAGATGTAGATGTGAAAAGTAAACTTTCACTATCAGATCCTAATATTGGTTAGGGAGATATTCTGAAAGGATTTCAAGGAGGTAAAGGTTAAATTACAGTAAATATAGTGCCTAAACAAACTGTTTATCATAATTACTAAACATTATTCCAAAGGGAAATAAATCATTTCAATATAAAGCAAATCTAACCCTAAATTTTGCCATATACCAGATTTTGGTATTTCTGAAGAGATTTTAATACAGTAAAGATTGTGAAAAGCTAATAAAAGCCAGGCCTAGACCTACAATAACAATAACTTTACAGTAAAATATAGTTCAGAAGAAATTTTAAAGAAATAAATACGATTACTGGATAGTAGACTGAAGCAGTTGAAAATAACAGATTCTGACGTAATTTGACCATTTAAAAGCTCCAAAAGTAAATGTAATAATGCCTGAGACAGTTTAGAAGAATAATTGATCAGTTTCTAATAGTTTCAAACCACTTAATAATAATATGTAGTAATTTTGAGGGAAGTCGATAACTCATTTGCATAAACAGTTTACATAAACGATTTTAGGCTTTTCAAGTAAGGTCAAGAGTTAAAAAGTAGATGGAAATACAGTAAATAATCTTCTCTTTCAGTTTTAATAGGTTCACAGTAGTTTAAATCCGGAGAAATATGAAATAACAGTAAAAATAGGAAGCCGGTATACAGACGAAATTATCAAACCTTTCAGCACTAATTCCAATAAAGTTAAACCGTTTTAAAAGCGCTAAGAACAGGTAGAAGCTAGTAAATACAAGTAATTAATTTTCTATAACCATTAAAAGACATTTTACTAACCTGCTGTTTGATAATCCAATTTCAAATTAACTCGCCAGAGGCACCGTACACAAAATATGCTTTTTCACTGATTTTAAAAACTGTCACACGACATAAAGTAAATAATAAATTAAAACAGTCCTAAAGAGAATTAAATTCATCTAAATCTTGTAGTTTCCAGCCGTTTAAGTATTTTTAAATGTTATTTGAACGTACAAAATAGGTCACTCAACTTTAACATTTTCTTATTCAAAAGCCTACTTTGATTCCGGTTTAAAAAGTAGTTTTCCTTAAAGATCCACTCTTCAAGTTTCACACACCGTAATTTCATGTCATTTAACGCCATAGAACAGATGTTAGGGAATTTTTAAATTCACTCGACAATAGCCCACATGGCAATAACAGAATATTTTTATTGTGTCCAAGATATCGCACCTACGAAGATGGGACAACTTTTAAAACACGCATTTTAATACAGGCTACATGTTAGTAATTTTTCCGGTTTAAAAATTAATATACCTTCAGAGCTATACATAAAAATACATAACTAATAAAAATGGCGGGAGTGCGAAATCTCTGTTTATAGTAATAACTTAATCACTTCCTAACAGATTTAAATAAAATTTACATTTTTGAGCGGCTAAAATCCGGGCCAACATTTTGATCATAGTTTCATGTTTGTAACTTATGCCGTTTAAAATATTCCTAAAATTTCCTGAGTATGTTGCAACCGGAAGACTTTTTGAAATTTGCGGTGACGTCAGACCGAAAATAAAAGTTAAAAATAAATTAAAGTTTTGCCACGCCACACGACACACGTAAACTCCCATAACTCGTGGAATTTCTAGATTTTAAATTGAACACCTTGGAAGGAAGTTATAGAAATAAATGTCATGGAATATGTGAGACCGCGGCAGAGCACTGCCGGAGTGTAGCGTCTTGAAGGACTCCTATATAAGCGAGTGAGAGGGTGGCAGTCGACACAGTCCGGGGGCAGTCCAGTACAGTACTTCGTCTAGCTTGGAGGAGAACGCACGCTCCTCGCGAGTGCTAAAGCTTCGGTGCGCGCGGAGGAGTTTGGTCTGGGGGAAGTT
This sequence comes from Vandiemenella viatica, assembly GCA_031002005.1. Taxonomy (NCBI): domain Eukaryota; kingdom Metazoa; phylum Arthropoda; class Insecta; order Orthoptera; family Morabidae; genus Vandiemenella; species Vandiemenella viatica. Next base: position 371,530,265 of record CM061921.1, read on the forward strand.
CAACATGATGGCCGATCGGCGCCATCTTCAAAATTCGGCATGAACAATGTGACTTAGTAACATTTTCCGACATGTAATTTTTCTAAAGTTCAAGATTCCCTTGGGGGTAGTGCGGTTTGTTCTGTTTCATGATTTGTAATCTTCGGCTGATGATTTTTCTCCGATTGCCATTGCTAACTGTGACTTTTGTAACTTATGTGAAAATTTGCAAGAATATATTTCAGTTATCAGGATACAGACTTTAATTTCTACATTAGTACCTTTCTTACAGGAGGTTAATCTGTAAGTGGCGACCGCGGTAATTATTACAGTTAGCATTCTACAGGTTTTAACACGGTAATAGAACTTTTGCAGAACTTTGACAATTTTTGGAAGACTTTGAGTTTAGGTGCTGAAGCCGATACCCACCCCAATATCGGCCAACGTCCTAACAAAAGGGAAAAGATGATCATAAACTAGCTTTTGATTTTAGGCCTAAGGGATGGAAGTTGAGGGCTGGAATAAATTACTATGAGAAATTGTGACTAACTTAACTTAAATACTGAAAGAGTTTACATTACAATGGTAGCTGCCAAAACCAAATACTGATATGATAATTATCATAATAACACAGTTTCACATGGCTATAAATTAAATTGAATCAAATGTTGCAAGGAAGATAAAGCAAAAATCAGTAATCATTGTGTGATTTACATCAATTATTGTGTTTGTGAATGATAAGACCTTCCCTAATTTACAATTTAAATATGATAATGCTGGAAATGTAGCACATTAGACACCTGCATTAGTTTCAGAAATTTAACTTAATATGAAATGCATTACACAATTCCAGTAGATTTAATTATTCCTAAAAAGAATTTGTTATAATAGAATGCATATGCACTAATTATAATGAGTATGTCAGTAGAAAAATAGACTTGATCAGCAACCAATGTTAACAGGATTAAAATGAAAATGTATAGTTACAGATGATCAAATCTAAGTTTTGAAAATAAATTTTCTGCAAATATAATTTTAAAGATAAACAGTTAATGCTTTTGGCTATAAAACAAATTTTGGTATCAGAATCTGTGCTTAGAAGAATAAATCGACCTAAAAACAGTAGCTGAGCAATGGTAAGAAGTAATAAGCTAATACTTAAGACATAAATTTAAAAGTAGAATGTATGAAAATATTGTACTACAAGTTCACAAAAAGTAAATAAATAACTAATTGTTTTTACTGGAAAAAGGTACAGTAGTAGGTAAGGCAACAAGTTGTGCTCATCACAAGTTTAGTTCTAGGTATATGAGGAACTTTCTTTTATCGGTTTCACTAGATCTGCGTAAAAAAAAAAAAAAAAAAAAAAAAAAAAAGGGTGATTGTGTTACATGGATTTTTTATAGAAAAAAGAATTAACAGATGCTAATCATTGCATTAATCAAGATCAAAAACGTGTTCTACATATCTGAGTTACATAATTAGTTTTTTGTTGTGCTTTATTCTGTTACAAGGCCAATGAAAAATTTGATACACAAAGAATCCATTGATCTGCTCCATATCCAGTTTGAAGCCAGTTCCAGTTTTCCTTGAAAATTATTCTTTATAAGAATTAAAAAATTTTATTTATGTCTGATATCGACCATACCATAATAACACCATATACACAGTGTGTATAAAACTCAAACTGACAGAAAACAAGCTGTTACAAACACTGTTGTCACTACAGAAGTGGCAAGGATAATACCACAAAAGAGGATCTCAAGAGAGAATTCTAAAATCACTGAGACATGTGATACTCTGACTCTTGTATAAGAAAATTCTAAGAAACATAAATAGCTGGGTTATAATTATAAGGGATTAACACTCAAAGAAAAGGAGCAAATTTCTGATAATAAGCTGTATATAGATTCAAATTTCCTCCACATCACTATTTCTTACACTAAGCTATATAATGTTTCAGATTTCCTCCAGATCTACTGACTTTAGTGATTATGTGTCCTATCTTCCACATTAATGACTGTAACATTAAACTTCCAGTTACCATGAAAGTTGACATTAAATCAGATTGTGTCTTTAATCCATAACAAGCAATTCTCATTCATGCCAGCTGTCAGGTCAATTTAAATTTTAACATAACTTTCTTAGTATTGTCAACAAGGGTTTCTTCAATGACAACAAACTCATCTCAAATCCAGTGGTAAAATCTGTATTCCTCAAGTACAAGATTTTGATTTCTTTAAGCTGGATTTGGTAATCCGTACCAATTTATGATATTGTTTAGTTGTCTTCACACATTTTAGGAACTGATGTTAAATTTACAAGCTGATAAATACTATTGTGATTTGTTCTCTACATGCAGTTTAAGACTTTAAATATTTTAATTTATTTCATTGTGATGGAGCATATGCTTTGGTGGCAATTTCCATATACTCCTATTTTCCTATTTCTTTTATCATAAATTCTTTGAATACAATTTTCTTGCATACCTAATTTTAAATTCTTCCAGTGTTTTTGATAAATCATTTTGCATTTTCATTTCTTATCATATAAGTTACTCATTGTGTTATGCAGTAATTTACACAAATACAACTGGCCTCCTTTGCCACCCCCCTCCCCAGCTCCCAAAATGTTGGTCCAATACCATTCAATTATATTGTAGCAATGGTCTGGCAAAAGTTAAGTAGCTCAATTTCCTTTCTTCCCTGATGCATCCCTTCTCCACTATCACCAATCCAGTCTTTGAAAATCAGTTAGAGTGTGACCACACTGCTTTGTGGCACGATCTGGGTGCAATGCTGGGTCAATAAATGTGGCTGAACAGGCATGTTGAACTTTTAGGTTAACATGTGGCGAAATTAGCATACCTCATGTGACTGTAAATTCAATTAGGGGTCATGAGGTTGGTCTGTCTCAAATGTGTTAATCATTCCTGCAATTAAAATTCTTTGGTGATGATTTATGAAGCCATAAATTTGTGACTTTGTAATTTTTTGGAAGAATATAATGTTTATCAGTTTAAATAGCAACAGTGACTTTTAATGACGACCTACCAATTTAAGTTGGGGTTATATCAATTTAGGTGGCAACCAAGTTTCAGTAAAGTACAAACTATATATCCAAAGGCAATAGCACAGAGTTGGAGTTAACACTAAACGGTATAGCCCTAACCCCAATGTGAATATTTTGTTCTTGTATTTTCATGTGCTTTATCTTCATTCCACATTGACCTACCTTACTAGATAGCCTGTCCACGATATTCTGCAGGTGTTCACATTACTCTCCCATTTTAATCCTAATATTTGGCATTACATCATCTGCAAAAAACCTATGTTCTGACTATAAACCATTAACACATTAATTCATAAGAATAATGAAAATCAATGACCCAATACACTATCCTATGGCATTCCCATTTTCTCTTCCACTTCTTTTGATAATTCAGTTCCAACCTCACTCTTTGTTTCGTACATTTTAGGAATTCCTTGACCTAGAAAATCATTTTTCATTCACTCCAATTGTTTTTACCCCATTTAAAACCATTTTGTGCCTCACTCTTGTAATATTATAAATAAAATTTTGTGTCTTTCCTGGTACAGAAATGAAACAAATTTGAAGATCTGTGGTGTCTTAGTCAGAAAAAGCAATTGAATTGATACTTAGGTAATTAGTGTCAGGAAAGGACTGGGAGCATGAAATGGGATGGAATTCGGCTATAGAATCATCCCAGCATTCACATAGAATGATTTTGGGACACCATGGAAAAACCAAATCTGGATGACCGGACACGTATTCGAACCCATAGCCTTCCGAATATGAGGCCAGAACGCGGTTGCTTGTGGTTGGTACACCTGCATATAGAAATTGTTAGACATTGACTGAAACTACATATGAGTGTGGTTGTTTCGCAGTTAGAAGGTAAGAGCATCCTTCATAAGTAGCAAACTTCCAAACTTAATTTAAACATTACAAGGTAAAGTAACATGTTTGTTCCACCTATCATTATTACATCTGGAGTAGTATTATCCACAATGGCCCAGTTATGTTTTTTAGCTTATATAGTTCCTTCATAATATCAATACAATCTCGATAAAATACTCCAGCCATGTTCAAATTTCACTCTAATGGGATGTTTTGAGGGACATAATGTCCTTACAAATGTCCAAAGAATTTTGGCACAGTTGGAAGCTCGAGAGTATTTTATTAAAACACAATGCTGTGAAACTCTTCTCAATCCCTATCTACTGTTGTCTAAATACCTTCCTTATATCTCAGTTTTCTAGTATAGCTATAGACATTAGAAATTTCAAAAGGCATCATTCAATGGTCCTCCTACACCAAAAATATTTTCACAAACCCATTTTTAGTTTCCCTCTTTGTTGCTATTAATTAATTGTTTAGTTCTTTCATGTGTTCCCAATTGCTTTGCTGTCTCTTAACTCTGTTGTGTTCTTTTCTTACCAACCTCTTTAGCCTCCTCACCTCCCTATGTATGTAGGTTTCATACTTTTCTTTATTTTTATTTTGGAATAAACATTTCTTCACTCATTATTATTATTCCATTGAACTGTTCCCACTTTGTCTCCACTTTACTTGTGCTCTGTGTAATGATTTTCTTAGCTTCACCCACTGTGTAGGTGAGCAAGCGCGCAATAATGAATTTGGTTGGGTAGGTAATAATGGGGTTTGATTGTTTCTTGATTGCAGGTTCTAATTCTACTAAATTATACGGTCGCCTTTAAATTAACTTCATATTTATTTCACAAAATTCATAAGTACATTACCACTACAACCAATAAATCTGCTTATTCATGTTGACCGCGGACAAAATAACATGGCACTTCATCTCTTAAAACCGCAGGTTCTGAACCACACTTTCATTTCCTTAGTTTATACACTGTGTCAAAACTCCTATCAGCTTGTCGATCATCACGAAGCACTTTCATTTAGCAACATGCAAATAACATTTAGTTACTGTTCCGTCTGCTCCAACAATAATTCAGGGCATGCAGCCAACTTAATACAAGGGCGTGCAGCCAACTTGCAACCAACTTCTTCAACGGCCCGATGCAGACTAACTCAACCTTTTCATCTGCTCTACTGTAGTGCAAGGAACAGGTTCAACTTAATACAGGGCGTGTAGCCAAACTTAAATCCAAGGTGCAGCAGCCAACTTAATACAAACTACGGTAGCGGCCTACTCCCAACCGAACAGTTTGGCAGCTCGTAGCAGACAAAATCCAACAATAACTTTTGCTCCATGCGTCTCTGCGCACAACAATGCTTCGTTATGATTTTAAGCTTTCCACATAATAAGCATTGTTTCATACTGTCTCACCACATCTGTTTCCATATAATGAACTTTTCCTTGCAATCTCTCTTCAATTCTAAAATATGATACTTTTTAAAATGTACATTCAACCACTTTTAATTTTGACCACTGGTTTACTGAATCCTCTAATACCAGTCAGAAATTCTCCATGATTAAATGTTTCTTCAGTTACTTGAGACCATAGAAGGTGTTCATCAGGCTTTCTAGGAAGATTTGAAACATGTTTGGCCCCCATTTGCTCTGCTCTACCACTTGCCTAAAACCTTCTTTGCATTACTGAGGTATCTGCAAATCTCTGCTCATTTGTGTTTATTAATTTTCATCTCAGTACACAACTGTTAAATTTAAGCCCTCACAAATAATGACCATTTTATGCTCACCTCAAAAATCTGCACACAAATTTAATTTCTCTTATCTTCATCAGTCATTCTTTCATTGCAATAAGTATTCAAGATCTTTCAATAACATTTTTTAATCACCACAGAAATATATCCCACATAACTCATGACTATGATATATGAAAACCAGTGAAAACTTCCCCAACATTTGCACCTCTAACTCTGCCGTACACCCTATGACCGCCAGAGAAAACCCGTAGGTGTCTGGTAACTAAGTGGATAATGTATATGATTGGAGATCAAAAGATCCCCAGTTTTAATCCCTGTGTTTGTGGGGAATTTGAAAAGCCTATTAAGCTGGCCTTCACCTCTGGCACAGCTTGCTGTGTAAAGTCTATTATGCTAGAACATTTCCATGGTTTGGATGTCCCTGTTACCCAGTAGGATTACCAGGTTAGGTTAGCTAGCCATGACAGACATACACACATGGCAAATTGAACTCTGTCAATCGACAGCCAAACCCTTAAGGGATAAACTGGCCAATAATGCCATACAAATTAATAATAATTATTATTATTAGGGAAAACATATTTTTCTAGCACTTTTTATTTTAACAAATACTCTACCTCATTAACTACTTGTGGTTTGTGTATCTCCTATTGATTCTTTACCATTTATTCATAAATAGATAGAAAAATGTTGACTGTGACATAAATTATTATTAGATTGCATCTTGTCTTATGGTAGGTACGAGGAACATCCACATTTTTTTTTATTGCGGCACCAGAATTTGTACTCCTTTGTCGAAGAAACTTACTGCCCACCTGTCCAGCTATCAAATATTTGGGAACCCTTCTGGCACAAAAAAAATTTTGCAGTAAAGATGCTATATTGCCAATTCAAGAAATAAAGATTGAGACACTATTCAAATCTGTCTGTTCAACTTAAATTCTGTGAATCTCCTGTTTCCCAACATTTTTGCATTAAATTAACTCATCTGATCATCAGCAATGAATGATGGGCATCTACAGCTTTCATCATCATGCACACTATTCCTACCTTCCTTAAATAACCAACATCGTTTCCACACATTTTCCTAAAAAAAAAAAAAAAAAAAAAAAAATATTGTGCATCAAAATTTTATTACCAAACACATCTTCCAAAACCTTAAATTTGAACATCGATTTTATACTATCGCAGCTAAGCAAGGTATTTTGTAGAACAGTGGCACACGCCTCATATTTATGTATGTAGTGAGGTGACTAGTTATAACAAATGAATAACTATTTCTACTATTCAGTCTTGGAAATACGAGGAATGACATAAAAATTGTTTAATAAAATATTTTTATTATTTGGGCTGATATTTGGGGCTCTAATTATTAATATCTTTGTTGCTAAAAATTGCAGAATGGCCAGAAGCTATTGATTTTCTGACAAAATCACCGAGAAATTTGAGAATAACTACTACAGTGACTACATTGTGGTGATTGAGCAACTTTCAGAATTTTTTTGAGAAGGAATACTCATTGTGAAAATGAATATATAAGATATTTTTTTAATTCAAAGCTTAGAAACTTGCTGAATAGTTTTGTTTAAATGATAACATTCACCAAACATTTCACTGCAATGATAAGTTAGTAAAATCACTGCATAAAGCACACACATCATCAAAATGAGTGAGCCAAATACAGTCATGTTGTAGCTGTGATATTTATTGGTTTTATGACAGGTGATCATTCCCTATCCCTCCTCCAATTGAAAATGCTTTACCCATTGATATTCATGAATTTAAAGTCTCAGTATAATACAATATGTTTTCTGTTCACATACAGATTCAAAGTTACATGGCAAATACATAAAATCAGTTACAATTTCATTGATTATTACCGAATTACATTTATCCCTCTCTTATGTTATAATTACAGAGGTTTTTCAAGAAAACTGATAGTCCATTGTTTTAGTTTCTGACTGGTCATCAACAGGTCACTGGTAACCATGGCACAATGAGAATTTTCATGGGCCCTTGATCTTACCTTAACTTCTATCAAAGCTTGTTGACATGATGTTCCATGGTTTCTATTCCCAGTAAGCTGTAGATCCCCTTTACATGTAGGAATACCAGTGAGGTCAGTTGGGTTAAGCCGTGGTGGAGGTGTAATACATGGCAGCTTGAAACTCTATCACGTGGTCATTAAGACTAAATTTATTAAACATAAAAGGCTGCAGCAAATTAGAACTTACTGATTCAAATGTAAGAACAGCTTCCAAGAACATGAGGACACTGTATCCCACAGAATGGTACATGCTGCTTTCAGACCTGAAAATATTTTAGATCAGAATTTGTTTTAGTGATGAGTTTGCAATTTAAAAAAAAAAAAATAAAAAAAAAAAAATAAATAAATAAATGATAATTGACGTAAATAAATATTGCTGGTGTTTTCCTGTTACAAGCTTAATCTGCCAGAAGACAATAAATTTGTAGCTTGTTACTATAAGTTGGCCTAAAAAAACCACTGTAACAATGGGAGAAGAAGCATTCTGCCTATGTTTCATGATAATGAACAACGAGTCATAAAAACCCTCAGAAAAATTACAATAACAATATGTTTAGCAAATAAATATTCCTGACATTTACATTAATATCTACAGTTATCGCATTGTAAGAGGTCATTTTGAAGACCATTACTATTTGGGGAATTATAGGAATATTCAGTCGTCGAGCTACTGGCAATCGGTGATCATTGCCAATGCTGAGCGCGGTCGAGCATTGACCAGACAGGAATCTGCACGCTTGCAGTCAGCACCTTAGAGTGCAGTCCCCTTCGTAATTGTAGGTCAGCCAAGACGGCTTGGGGAGTACAAGCGATGAAGTAGTGTCTTTACTGTCTGGCAGTCGGCGAGAGTAGTCGAGCATACTTTGATAGCCACCTGTTAGGAGCCTGCCACCCTCCCATGCATCTCGCATCCGGGCGACCATCTGCCTAACAATTAACTCTTACAGTTCGCGGCTTAGATAAGTTGGTGATAGTTGGAATCCACTTTGCGGCACGCTATAAACTGTACTACTCCGTGTCAGAGGCCAATAAACTGTTCAATTGCAAGTCTTGCATTCTTCATGTAGTAAGAACTTAACTCAGTTTCTAATATACGGTCTGTGGCCGTCAAACCACAGTGGTGTCAAACATTATCCCAAACAGTCCAATGGTAAGATTCTAGTGGTGCTGCCAGATGAACAGAAGAGACGCTTCGAGCAGAACTGTAATTCCCTAAGGTTAGTTCGTCAGCACACCTATCCACACACACGACCACTAGCCTTGGCCAATCAGCCCCTGACAACATATTTCTAAAGAGTTATGTAATGGAAACTTTTTTGATAAAAGCATTAGTAACCAAAAAAGATGATACAGTAATATTAACATAACAGAGCCAAGAGCAGTATAAAGCATTGCTGTAGGAGGCCTCTACTGATTACACATTCTGTATATCCATGAAAGATAATCACAAAATATGATGACTTTGCACTCTTTGTAGTAATATTCAATAGATTTTTCAGTTACTGCACTAAAGAACTGATGAGGAAATGTATAGTACATTTGCATTGAATTTGCTAAATTAGTTTCAATTTTGAAAATTATTCATGCCACCTCTCTTCCAAACACACACAATCACATACAAACACACACAGATATTTTATTAATTAGAGCTTTTATTTGTAAAACATAATTGCTTCAGTAACATACATATTTTTTTTCACAGTCTGATAGCTAACTAAGTGTGTTTCAAATTCTGTAAGCAGAAGTCCTTCCACAGCAGGGATCTATGGAGCAAGAGTGACAAATAAACAATTAGTCATAAGCTGTTAGTGGTTTTTGTTATAATGTTTCCATACAAAGTATATTTATTTCAAATTACATTTAATTACATAAATTGCTGAGTGTTCAATAGATGTGCGTGTCTTGGTCAAAAACTAAGAAGAATTTTGAAATTGCACACAATGATTCTAGTTTATCAAGTGGTTATTGTTTATGTGTGTTAGTAGTACTGACAGTAACATATGTGTTAATTGTTATATAGCTGTGGTGCTTAGTTTGTATTTGGCGAATGAGTAAGCAATAGGTACTTCTAGTGAGTTTGTCAAAGATTTGTGAGACAAAATGTTGGCTCAGCAAGTATGTGTGAAATTTTGTTTAAAATACATAATTATGGGCAATGAAGCATTTAAACAACAAGTTTATGAATGGCAGAAATGTTTTCATCTAGGTGTAGAAGACATCAAAGATAGTGTGAATTCTGGGCAACCTAACACTTCTAAAAGCAATGAAAAATGTGGAATAATTTAAAACAGATTGTGGTTGCTAATAGAAGATATAGAATTAGGGAGGTCAAGCAATTAACAAGGAGTAATATTATATGTTTCATGAACTTTGCGTGAGCCAATCTGAGAAAATTACCTGTAATATGGAGAGACAATTCATGGACTTTACACCACAACAATGCACTGCTGCAGCTTACCTAACAGTTCTTGACAAAACACAACACTCCTGTGATGTTGCAACCAAACTATTCTCCACACATGGCATGCTGTGACATTTTCCTATTTGCTGACTTCAAAAATGCACTCAGGGTTAAACGTTTTTCAACATCAGATGAGATAAATATGAAATTGCAGATCAAGCTTAAGACTATACCTAAATAGGTATTTCAATAGCATTTCTCAAACTGGAAACTATGTTGGTATAAGTGATAATATCAAAGATGGGCTATTTTGAAGGGGACAGTATAAACACTGAAGATTAAATAAATTCCTTCAAAAAAAAAAAAAAAAAAAAAAAAAAAAAAAAAAAAAAAAAAAAAAAAAAAAAAACTTGTTACTCTTTATTCAGACCGCGTATGCAAGCAAATAAAAATAAAATCCTCAGTTATTCAATTTTGGAATATTATATTACACTGTATATTTTAAGGTAAATTAGAAATTTCAATGTTGGTTTAAAATAGTTCATTTGAAGGAGGAGTATTTCTTTTCAGGCATGTATTTGTTAATGATAAAATTGTTATTAACATAAAACTTTTTTGCTTACTTTCCTAGAAAAAAGCGATAAACATAGTGTCCTGTGAGCAAAATATGTTAGATAATCTGGGGAATGGAGTAAAAGTTGATAGCATGGAATCTGAGAGAGTGGCCCATAGAATAATAGCAAATAAGGGCAAAATGAATATGGTAAATGATAATGTGACTTATAGGGCAAAGGGATTCATTAGAGGGAAGAAGAAGCAAAGAATCATACTGGAAATGTATTTGCAGAGGAGGTGGAACTAAGAATGATTCTGTTGTTGGGTTACAGATACAAGTTAGGATTTTTCTTTTTTCAGATGAAATAATCATATTTTCGTATTTTAACCCTCGTTGTTTAAATAAATTCAATTATTATTGGGGTTGCAATTAACAATAATGCATCAATTGAAACATTGCTGTCTTTAAGCAATTTGTAGATAACAGACTTACAGTTTATCAAATGTAATGTTCTATTAGTAATTTTTCCAGATGCGATTAATTTCAAGCATATAGTTAGGAACAATGAAAATTTTTGTAAGTGCATGTATTTGAAGTTGTCACTGTATTGAGAATATTTTGTTACATTTCAATCACCTTGTATTACATTATTTATATATAAAGTTGTAATTCTTAGCATATTCATGGTTGATTCACTTGCCATATGACTATTTTTTTTTGTTGCAGTTTTCATTTGTGGTAAGTGACGGTTTAATTTCCAAATCCTTCCATATTTCAATTTTTTAAGCATAATAAAAAAATTACAATGGAGGAAGAAACCTCCACTGACACACTAAAGAGAAAATTTCACAAACAAAATATTGTAATTTTTATGTAAGCCCTTTGTTTGAAAAAAGGAAAGAAAAAAAAAACAACACATGGTGTTTGCACAGAGTGGGAGTCAGGGCAAAACGCCATGATATTTGGAGATGGAGAGGAATGACAAGCACTCTAGTGGGTTCAAAACTTGGGAAACAAGGAAGAAAAAGTGGTGTTAGGAATACACAGAAACTTACCGACAGTTACGCAGTCTCCTACAGTACCCATAATCCACAACATTTTATTTGCTAATGAAGGGTTAAGATCCAAAAATTGCAATGTCTCTTGTGTTCACGTCCATGATTTCTATTCGCACTGCCCAGCCATCATCTAAGCAGGGAAACAAATCACAACTTACCTTAAATGAAGGCTGGGCAATGTGAATATATGTAACAGACATGAACACAAGATATATATATGTATTAAACATTAGTATAGGAGAACATCCACTGCCTACCACAGCTGAAGGCAGGAACAGAGTCAAAACCTGGAAAGAAATGTTCACAAATTGAGAGTTGTTATTTTCCGGTTTATGTCCCTTTGCCAATAGTAGAAGCTACCATTCTTCCAATTTTTTGGAGACGCAAAGCAGTGATACTTTTGGTGTCATGGTGTGAGGTGCCATTTTGTATGACTTTAGGTCATGGCTGGTACTAATTGATGGAATTCTGATGGCACATCAGTATGTCACAGACATCCTGTACCCTCGTGTATTACCTCTCATGTAATAATATTATGATGCCATTTTCCAGCAGTACAATGCTCATCCACAAATGGAAAGTGTCTGTATAAACCGTCTGCTTGATGTTGAGGTATTCCCAAGGCCAGCAAGATCTCCAGATCTGTCCCCTATAGAACATGTGTGGGTCCAGCGAAGATATCAATTGTATCTCTGTGACAGTATCCAAGATATTAAGGACCAGTTACAACAGTTGGGAGCCAGCTTGTATCAGGAGAGGATACAATGGCTTTATGATAACCTTTCCAACCAATCATTGCATGCATCCAGGACAGAGAGGGTGCAATGTCATACTGATCAGGGGGCTAATGCTGCCAAGTTCTTTGTAAATTTGACTCAATTTTGTAACCACTGATATAATATGTTATACCCTCTCAAGCTATGAAATTTCATTTTGTCTCCTCTTCTCCTTTTGGGTGATTCACTCTTTTTGTCAGAATATATATATATATATATACATACTGGGCAAAAATGGGAGAGGAGAAAGTAATTTATTTAGTAGGGGATGGAAATTGAGGGTGAGAGTGAGGAAGAATATGTGGGTAGCTTACTTTGCATTATCTTAGGTTGGGATCCATTTGTCGTCAGCAGCAAAATTAGAATTTGTAAGTCAGTACCCAAATGCTTCGTTCAGAGGAGATGCTATTATTATGGAGGGCTGATCACATGAACAGTGTGGCAGAAATTAATAATCAGTTTGTATGCTTCTCAGGTTGATATTGTTGGTATCATAACTGGTGGAATGAGCAGCTACAGGATGGTCTGAATTTTGGGTGAATACCATTTGCTTATTGACCATTCATTCATATTATCAGATGTTGTTGGTCGGATCTATATAGGACAAAGGACACTTTTTGTAAGTAATTCAGGTCTGATGTTACATACAAATTAATTGTTAACCACTGTTCATCTACCTAAGTATTACACAAAACAGGGAAAAATTTGACTAAGAAAGCTTATTAACCTGACCATGTGCTTCTTTATTTTCTTTCTCACTCAACAAATGGGTTACAAAAATGCAATGTTTAAGTTCACATTTGTTCAGCTCTTATATTTTTTTATCTTTGCTGCCTTCCTGCCTTGGAAATTGTGAAATGACTGGTTTACTTTCTCTATTATTTTCACAAATATGAAATTTGGGACATTTTAGAGCATTGACCAAACATTTAAAACCCATTCCCATTTGCTTTAATAATAATTGTGTGCTGTGACATCCTTATGGATCATAGTAACTGTCAATAATCTCTGACATTGTTTCTCCATATGTTATGTGCAATAATTACCATTTATACCAATGGTCATGTATTGATGGTCGTTTGTGGGTGCTGAGCTCGCACCCGATAGTGTCCCAGATGTGTCCTAATTGGTTGAATCAGGTAAATTTGGTGTCTGAGATATGAACGTGAGTTCACTATCATGCTCCACAGCATGATTGTGACCTTGTTACACTGACAGTTATCGTGCTAGAAGATGCCTTCACCGTCATGAAAATAAGAAGCACAAAGGGATGCAGGTGGTTCGAAATAATTTTCATGTAGTCCAAGCTGTCATGGAACCTTCAATCACTAGCAGAGTTTCCGTGGAAGCCCAGGTGAATGCAACCCACAGCATAATATTGCCCCCAGCAGTCTATATATGTAGCACAGTGCATGTTTTAATCAGTAGTCCAGACACAACCATCGACCTGGTGTAACAGGAAATGTGATTCATCTGGCCAGGCAACAGATCCATGGACTAATCTCAAGATCTCTTGTTCACTGCAATGCAGTCATAACTGACAATGTCGCTGGATCAACATGGAAACAAATAGGGGCCATCTTCTGTGGGACCCCATATTTAATGATGTGCATTGAATGGTGTTCTCAAACATTTGTGACTATACCAGCACTACACTCTGTTATCAGATCTGCCACAGATTGCCCACTATCCTGCTTTACAGAGCAGGCAAGCTTCCAACCTCCATGTTCCGTGATGAGGCATGAATGACCACTACCTTGTCACCTACTCATGGTTTCACCATACTTCAACCACTTTCTGCAGATGCTCACTACAGTAGCACCGAGCATGGTGGTGTAACAGATAGCGTTCTGGCCTCGCATTCGGGAGGACGGCGGTTCGAATCCCCATCCGGGCATCCAGATTTGGCTTTTCCATGGTTTCCCAAATCACTCCAGGCAAATGCCGGGATGCTTCCTTAATAAGGCCATGGTCGAATTCCTTCACATTCCTTGCCCCCATCCTTTCCCATCTCTAAAGACCTAGCTGTTGAGAGACGTAAAGCAGTTACAAAAAAAAAAAAAAAAAAAAAAAAAAAAAAAAAAAAAAAAAAAAAAAAAAAAAACTACAGTAGCACATCAAAAGCTTTACCATTTCTGAGATGCTCATTCTCAGGCACGGGGACATAACAACTTATGCCAGATGATTTCCCGATTTGTCATACATATCATCGCTAGAATGACTCACCATACATCTTCGCTCTGCTTAAATACTTTCCTTACCACAACCACAACATCACCAGATGGCATTCAATCTCGTGGTGGTCAGTGATCATAACATTTTGGCTCATCAGCGTATTTCATTAATAAATTAAAGTACAACGCCAAATGACTTTGAGATATACTGTATATAGAAAATGCACTATTTCTTTATTAATAGAGAAGAAAATGAGTGGGTAATTCTTACAAAGCTGTCTACATATTATATATGAAACAATCCAATTTTAAAGTAGATCTAAGCCTTAACATTCAATGCTAAAACTATTTTAAATTTAATACCAGAAAAGTTTGTAGGTCTCATAGTACATGCTAATCTATCATGGGAGGGGTATATCAGTGAAGTATCTAAAACTACCAACAAATCTCCGTCATTTTAAAATTAATATCTTATACCTTAGCACTGAGCATCAGTTGATAGTATACCATGGACTGATACAATGTTACTTAACGCTGGACTATTCCTAGACCTCTCGAAAGTATTTGATTGTGTTGATAACCACCTACTACTTCGCAAATTAGAAAATTATGGAATTAGAGGACTAGCTAATAAACTACTGTCATCCTACATCCAAAATAGACCTCAATACACAGAAATTTATTTTAAAAATGGTGAATCAGTAAGTAAGGTAAAATCAAAAATGGGTGTATTTAGATGTGGTGTCCCTCAGAGATCTGTACTTCGTCCTTTACTATTTGTTTTGTATATAAATGATATGGATATACCAAATAAAAGTAGAATTATAACATATGCAGATGACACTACAGCAATTTTCTGGGATAGCAATGATTCCACATTAGAGACAACTGCTAATAAGACCTCAAATGAGTTATCAGAATACTTTGATACAAATGGATTAATTTGTAATAAGAAAAAAATATGTTTAATAAAGTTTGAATTAAGAAATCATGATATAGACAATAAATTAAGATTAATAACTAGTGAAGGAAGCATCTATGAAACATATGAATACAAGTTCCTAGGAATATATGTTGACAAGTTCCTAACATGGAAGCCACATGTTAATTTTGTATGCAAAAAAGTGAGTAAAGACATTTTTCTAATCAACCAGTTATCAAAAGTCTTGGACAGCAATATTCTAAAAACTGCATACTATGGAATAATCTTTCCACATATGATATATGATATTGAAGTCTGGGGATCTTGTTGTCATATCAATATGCTTCGATTGTTACTGCTGCAGAAAAGATGTATTAGAATAATGTACAAGCTAGATAGAAAAGAATCATGCAGAGAAATATTTAGACAGGAAAATATTCTTACGGTATTTTCACTATATGTATATAGGGTTTTACTATTGATTCAAGGTAATCCTCACTTTAACCACACAAATAGTGAAATTCATAAATATAACACTCGTACCAAGACAGACCTTAATATCAAAAGACATAACTCTAAGGCAGCAGGTAAGAGTGCCTATGAAATTGGAGCTAGGCTATATTATAAGCTTCCAGCTCATCTAAAGATAATGACTGGGAATAAATTCAAAATTGGAATAAAATCTTATCTATGTAATAAGGTCTTGTACAAACTTGATCAATTGTAAAAAAAAATATATGTATGAATGTACCTTTTGTATTGACTTTGCTAGAAACTTGTATCACAAGCATATTGGCAATAAAAAATTATTATTATTACTAATCATAGTGAGGATCAGCATAACGCTATTGCATAGACCATTTAAGGTTCAGAAAATAGTACTCAGATTTGTATTTGTTCTATGACACAGAAACATATAGGCTCATTTTTTAGCAAAACAAATTTTAACACTCTATGCTTTGTGCTGCCTTTGGTTGTGCCACCATACACAGCCATTAACCCAGCTTAATGGAGGTAGGGTCAATTTCCCTGTCCTCCACTTGAGTAATTCTTGCTTGGCACAGACACAATGTGGGGGATCTCCATCTCAGCAGTCCGAAATGGTAGAATGGCAAAGTCCAGGTGGGGACCCAGTCCTGTGGGGGTATAATGCAGCACCCATGCCCAGGGACACGGGTGAAGACCTTAACGGCATCTACAGCAGAGAAAAAGTTCTACCGTATGGGGCAGATGGCGGAAGAGGCAACCCATCGTCTTGGAGGGAAATTGAGAAGGAAACCACTGCCTTGTGGTGAAGAGATATCTTCAAAGGCTGGGGAGTAAACCCCGACAGAAAATCCTCTTCTGTTTTAGGCCTAGTAAGCCAACAGAATAGAAAACAAAAAGTGTTGCTTTCAATATTAAAACAAGCCTCAGAAATAAACGTGCACTGAATATAGACGAGTACCTTGGAATTAATGATTCTATTATTTCTGATGATCATCCAAGATGCACAAGAAGAACGAACCATAGAACCAAGCTTCAGATACGAACCCTGAACATTGTCACCTTAACTGGGAAATGTAACAAAATTACGGATTTAATGAACCATAGACATATTCACATTCTAGGCCTAAGAGAAACAAAATGGAAAGGTTGCAACACAACAATTTTGGATGACGGATATAAACTATACTGGTGTGGGAACAAATCAGTGGCAAAAAATGGAGTTGGTTTAGTACTCCACAAAGAAATTGATAGTAAAACAGATGTCTCATTTATCAAAGAAAGATTAATAAAAGTCAAAGTATTACTGCAAGGAGAAGCCATAACTGTGGTCCAAGTCTATGCCAGATAGCGGGGTTGCAGTGAGGACCAAAAAACAATCTTTATAGAAGAACTAGAAAGCATCATTGATGAAGAGAACCTGGAGATAATGGGAGACTTCAATGCCCAAATAGGAACCAATAGGTCAGGCTATGAAGAAATTCTGGGGCCATATGGATTTGGCAGTAGAAATGATGAGGGATACCTCCTGCTTGACCTATGCACAAGAAATAAACTTGTGGTTAAAAATTTGTGGTTCCAGAAAAAAGATGGCCACAAAATAACAAGTTACAGCTGAGATGGCCAATATAGATCTGTAATAGACTACATTGTAACAGATAGGCTCAGTGGAGAAAAAGTTCAGGATGTGAAAGAAATACGCAGTGAAAGCCTCAACAGTCACCACAGACTACTTGTTGTAGATATGAGAGTTACTAAAGCTATTGCAAGGTAACTAGGAAGAAAAGACCAAGAATTAAAGGTTGTAAACTGAAAGACATGGAATGCAAACAGCAGTTCCAAGAGTAAATTAGAACCAAAATACCAACAAACAGATATAAAAAAGGGCCATTAAGAATGGAATTATTTTAAGGCAAGTCTTGTTGCAAGTGCAGAAAAAATAGGTGGAAGAAAAGTAGAAGAGTTAAAGAGAAAAGGACATCATGGTGGAATGACAGAGTAAAAGAGGCAATTGCCAAAAGAAATAAAGCCAAAAAACCTCTAGATCTGACCAAGTTCTATAGAAGAAACAATAGTAACCAAGTAGATAACAGCAGATTGGAAGAGATTGCAAAAGAATATAGAAGCAGCAAATTGGAAGCTAAGAGAATTGTACAGTAAGAAAAGGAGAAAAGCTGGGAAGATTTTATATCTAAACTGGCAGAAGATAGTGAATTAAATATGAAACTGTTATATGGAATTGTAAAACACAAAAGATCGGATAAAGAAACAATTACAGCAATAGAGACAACAGATTGAAATACAGTTTGTAATATAAGAAGAATCAGGGAAGCCATGAAACAATATTTTGACAAGCTACTAAATGGACCTAATGGGATAGATGATGAAGAAACAAGTCAGGAGATGATAGATGAAGACACTCCAATAACTTGGTCAGTAGTTGAGCCAGGTCTCCATAAAATGGAAAAGTGGCAAGTCAGCAGGAGCCGACGAAGTTATAGCCGACATGATTAAAGCTGACGGTCCACCAGAGATACAATGGCTATATAGAGTCCTCAGAGCAATATGGATTGATAACCAAACACCAGAAGACTGGACAAAATGGGTGATAATTAATATCTTCAAGAAAGGGAACAGAAGGAAAAGTGAAAACTACAGAGGTATTACCCTCCTATCCCATTGCCTCAAAATTATGGAAAAGACAGTTGAAGCCAGAGTACAAGCAATATTAGAGCCCATCTTAGAAGAGGAACAACATTGGTTTAGGGCTGGAAGAAGCACAACAGATCTAATATTTGCCTTGAGAATGCTGGTAGAAAAATATTGGGAAAGAGGGAAAAACCTAATTATTGTGTTTATGGACCTAGAAAAGGCATACAGTAATGTTACTAGATCAACTAACTGGAAAAGTCTAAGAAAACTTAAAGTACCAGAGTACCTCATTAGAAAGCTTCAGATACTGTACAATAACTGCAAGAGGTGTGTCAATGTTGGGGATTGTTACTCTGAATGGTTTAGTACAACCAAAGGAGTACAAGAAGGAAGTGCCCTTTTACCTCTTCTGTTCATAGCAGTGACAGATAACATCTTAAAAGAACTAAAGACAGCAACCAATAGAGATCTACAGGCATTGGTGTTTGCAAATGATGTGGCAGTATGGGATGAAACCAAAGAAGGAATACAAAACAAACTGAAAATGTGGGAATAATACCTTTGAAGAATATGGAATTAAATTGAATAAAAAAAAACGTAGCACTAAAAATAAGCTGAAAGAATACAGACTGTCATATAAAATTACACAACCACCAAGATGAAATTGTTGACCAATTCAGCTACCTGGGGAGCATAATTGCTATTAATGGTAGAAGTGATTTAGAAACAATGAATAGAATAACCAAAGGAGCCAACTTCTACAGTACCGTGCGGGGCTTAATATGGGACATGAAGGTTCCCAGAAGAACAAAAATTGTCTTGTATCAATGATATCTCATTACTATTCTCACATATGCTTTGGAAACATGCACACTAGCATCAAGGGACCTTAGCAGGATCCAAGCTTGTAAAATGAAGTTTCTTAGAATGGCCCTCCAGAAAACTAGACTTGACCACGTAAAGAATGATGAGATTAGATCAATCTTAGAGCTAAGGGAATACATGGAAGAGAGACTTAGGTCATCAACTTAAGTGGTTTGGGCATGTTAGAGAATGATTAGTACAAGACTACCAAAAACTAATTTGGAAAAAAGGTTAGCAGGCAAAAGACCAGTGGGAAGACCAAGAAGGAGATGGACAGATCAAATGAAGGAGGACATAAGGAGAAGAGGCTGGAACTGGAATTATATCATGAAAAGAGAAACCTTTCTGGATAGGAGACAGTGGAAGACTATCATCTTCAACAACCAAGGATCAACCACACCCGGAAAACTGGAGATGGTCCCCAATGATAATGATAATGATTCTTTGTGCTTATTTAAAGTTATATTCCTGATGGAAAACAGCCCACATAAAACTGTAACCAACAGCATCATTCACAACTATGGAAGAAGAAGAAGTCAGGGATTAATATTTTAAAAATCCCCAAAGAAATAAATTTTTTATAAGAGGCCTTAAGTTGAAATTAAATTAAGGACATAACTTGTAAATAAAGTCTTACATTCCATAAGTGAATTCTAATGTAGCATTAATATTATGTTGTAAAAATATTGTGAGAAAAACTGTTTTGAAATCTTATATTTAAAATTAAAACAAAATTACATCAATGGAATATTGATGTACTAATGATGTATGCTGTAAATATAGGGTTTTTAATTTTTTAGCCATAATGAAATAAATTTATATTTAATACTTTGGCTTGTTCAATTCTGTGTAAACTACATTACTAAGAATAATCTCAATCTATCCATGTACATAGTCCATACCCTTCCACATAAATGCATTTATTAATGTCTAAATCTGTTATAATATGTCCACTTTTCAATTCCTGATATGACTGGTATATCAATGGGGAAGAGTCTTTTGATGAAACTTTTTAGTCTCCACAAAAGGAACAATGTTTAAAGCATGAATTGAATCATAAGTTGTTTGCTATAGTCAGTGTTTCATTATACACAACATACTATGATAGCAATTCACAATTCAATCTTATAAAAAATCTGCAGTTCTCTGAATTATTATTCACTCAATAAGTATGACTGTGACAAACTAAACTAAATGCCACTGGTTTATGATTTGTTTAAACAGAATTGGTGTTTATCTTTCTCTGAAGCAAATGCTTCTTGAAAAATACTCTTGATAGTTCAGACATCACGACTCATTTTCATGCAAATGATTTTTGCAAATGTTTTAATCTAAAGTTGCTCAAAATCCAGTTTTCTTGCTTCTCATAAGTAAACTAATTACAAGAAGAATAAATTTTATTGTATCTGTTCTAAGAATAAGGAAATAACTGAAATACTTTCATTTGACTGCACAATTATATCTGCATCTATTACTTTCCATACCAGTAAATTAAACATAGAAATTATGATGATTTCAACATACCAAGGCTGAAGAAGATTTAGTGCTTCAGCATATCTGTTATTGAAAAAGTGATCTGAAGCCATTCTCGCATCATTTATGGCAGCTTGGAGATCCATTGCAATAACTGCAAATGAAAGCATAACATCTGTGACAGAAATTTTGATTAGTGAAGTTAACAGTTGCCTCTTAACTACATAAAATATGAGCAGAGTGAGAATTTCATGTAACATGTATAAGTTATACAAACCAAGTAATTTACCAATTGTTTTCAAAGAGAGGGGTGAAAAATTATGTAGGGCAGTTTTCTAACCATTCTTCATTTCCATAAATTTAACAAAAAATAATCCGTTTTAGGGTTGTAACAGAGGTCATCTTTGCAGATGTACATGTGGCGGTTCGGTGCTTGACTTCCACAGAAGCGGAGGTTTGGCGGAGTTAAAAAATAAGTCTATAATTATTTAGAATATTATTAAAAACAAACTTAAAATCAACATAAGTATATTTTTATAACGATTTTAAATTTTCAGTAAGTATTATCTGTTTCCATATACCGTAATACTGCCATATCGATTTTTTGCTTAATCTTTCAATGGGAAAGATATGTGTGATTATTTCACAAGTAAATAAATAATTTACCAAATGTGTGGGTGGAGACTTTCCCGGTGTATTGTTGCAACAAAATCTTCTCGGGTGTCCCGCCGGATGGTGGTGTAAAAACACGACGTTTCGACAGCTGACTCTGCTGTCTTCATCAGGTGTCTGGCAGTTGTTCTCAGCTGACTGTCTCTGCCTCGACTGGCTTGGCCGCCCATCGAAGCTCCTATGTATCTTCAGCTGGAAGGTCCACTCACTCTGGTTGGTCAAGAGCATTGGCTTTATACGCGGCCCTCTGCGGCCACCACTGGCGCCACTTGCTCCTTCCCGCCCGGATGTGGTGGCGGTCCGAGATGCTGTTGTGTCCACATCTGATTGGCCGTGACCACTGCAGCGCCCAAATTAAGTCATTTGCTGGTGAGGATCTGCTATGCTCTCGTCGGAGATCCCTAATGATAGGTTTCCAGGCTTTGCTCAGAAAGGGCCCGCCGTCTCTATTTATGTTATTGTCACTAAGCCGGATCTCCAAAGCCTTGGTTATGACCAAGTACCAGAAGGAATAGGGTCTGGCCAGCACTGCCATTTTATCGCACTCTATCCTGTGTTCTTCGTCAAAGGCATGCTCGGCTATCGCAGACTTGTCCAGTTGCATCAGTCTCAGGTGTCGTCTGTGTTTGATAAGGTGCTCTTTGATCGTTCTGATGATCTGGCCGATGTACATTTTACCGCATTCACACAGGTATGGAATAAATCCCAGGTGTCCTCAAGCCTAAGTCATCTTTCATCGACCGTAGCATATCACTTATCTTGGCGGGAGGCCGGAAGATACTTTTAATTCCATACCGCGCCAGGAGTCTTCCAATTTTTCCCGATGTGTTCCCTGCATATGGAAGAAAAGCAAGACTTTTCAGTGTTTCTTGTTGCTCCGACGGTGGTCTTGGTGGCTTCTGAGTAAAGGCACACTCTATCTGCCACGGAGAATAACCGTGCTGTTAGAAGACAGTCTTTAGATGTTTCATTTCTGTCGGCAGGTGTTCGTGGTCGGAGATAGCTCTCGCCCTGTGTACCAGTGTGCCAATATAGCATTGCATTGCACTGGATGATGGAAGCTGGCTGCACCCAAGTAGCACTCAGTGTGGGTAGGCTTGCGATATACGCTGTGTGACAAAGTACCATCGGGTTTCCGCTTTATCAGGATATTCCGGAATGGGAGGCATCCGTCCTTCTCTATTTCCATGGTAAAGCGTATATTAGGATGGATTCCATCGAGATGGTGGAGGAATTCTTCCAACGCCTCAATGCCATGTGGCCACACAGTGAAAGTATCGTCCACATAGTGGTAGAAGCGAAGGTTTGAGGGTGGCCTCTCTTCAAAATCCTCCATGTAGAGATTTGCTACTACCGGAGAGAGTGGTGACCCCAATGCCACTCCATTTGATTGTTCGTAGTACCTACCACCATGTATGAAGTAGGTGGACATAAGAACATGTTCAAAGAGGTCAGCAGTGGCCAGTTCAAAATGACGGCACTTCAGGTCAAGTGTGTCCCTTACCGGAACGCAGGTGAAGAGCGTTACCACATCAAAGCTGACCAGTATGTCAGTATCTGAAACCTTTAAGGACTAGATGGTATTCACAAATTCCATCAAGTTAGTGACGTGATGAGAGAAACGATCCACAAAGGGGCTCAGAAGGCTTGTCAGACACTTGGCAAGCTGGTTAGTTGGTGCCCCAATGGCACTGACGATAGGTCTTAATGGTACACCCTGCTTATGGGCCTTGGGCAAGCCATACAATCTCAGTGGTCTTGCGGCGCATGGCTTGATTCTCCTGTTCACCTCTTCTGGTAGTTCGGCCTTCTTGATGAGAGTCATCATCTTCCTCACAACTTTTACAGTAGGGTCGGTGTCCAATGGTATGTAAGAAGCATCATCAAGGAGGCTCATCACCTTTTTGTCATATTGTTTCGTGGAAAGGAGAACAGTCGCATTTCCCTTATCTGCAGGTAAAACCAGTATGTCATCTCTGCGGCATAAAGCATTTAATGATTTACGCTCTGTCATTGTGATATTGTTCTTAGGTGGCTTGAACTTCTTCAAGACCTGATAGGTCTCACGTCGTACTTCTTCAGCTTCTTCTCCCCGAAGATTGAGCACGGTGCATTCCACAGCACAGATGATCCACTTCGTAGGTATTCGTTTAGGGGTAGGAGCGAAATTCAGGCCCCTGGTCAGCACGGAAGTAGTCGTGTCATCTAGCTGAATCCTGGTGAGGTTGACCACATAGCGGCTGGAAATGGCAGATTCTTGCTTTTCTTCCATATGCGGGGAACACATCGGAAAAATTGGAAGATTCCTGGCATGGTATGGAATTAAAAGTATCTTCCGGCCTCCTGCCAAGATACGTGATATGCTACGGTTGGTGAAAGATTACTTAGGCTTGAGGACACCTGGGATTTATTCCATACCGTGTGAATGCGGTAAAGTGTATATCGGCCAGACCATTAGAACGATGGAAGAGCGCCTTACCGAACACAGACAACACCTGAGACTGATGCAACTGGACTAGCCTGCGATACCCGAGCATGCCTTTGACGAAGAACACAGGATAGAGTTCGATAAAATGGCAGTGCTGGCCAGACCCTCTTCCTTCTGGGACTCAGTCATAAGTGAGGCTTTGGAGATCCGGCTTAATGACAATAACATAAATGGAGACGGCAGGCCCTTTCTGAGCAAAGCCTGGAAACCTATCATTAGGGATCTCCGACGAGAGCGTAGCAGATCCTCACCAGCAAATGACTTAAGTTGGGCGCTGCAGCGGACCGCGGACTAAGCCAGCGGTCACGGCCAATCAGATGTGGACACAACAGCATCTCGGACCGCCACCACATCCGGGCGGGAAGGAGCAAGTGACGCCAGTGGTGGCCGCAGCGGGCTGCGTATAAAGCCAATGCTCTCGACCAACCAGAGTGAGTGGGCCTTCCAGCTGAAGGTATATAGGAGCTTCGGTGGGCGCCCAAGCCAGTCGAGGCATAGACAGTCAGCTGAGAACAACTGCCAGACACCTGATGAAGACAGCAGAGTCAGCTGTCGAAACGTCGTGTTTTTACACCACCATCTGGCGGGACACCCGAGAAGATTTTGTTGCAATTTACCTAATGCATGCACTGAGAAAACGATCTCCATGTATGGTCTTCACAGAGTTAACAGCTGAACTAATTTGAGCAACAAGCATTAGACCACACCACCACACATTACCGTGCCCAACACGCTCCTATCAACCATTGTAGTGACCCATTCACAGTCCAACTTTTTGGACCTATAATCATCTGATGTAGGACTCTTGTTGGACCATAAGTGGGATTGCAGAGCTACATATAAGATGTGTTGTTGGACTCCCAGAAACAATATGGGTTCCTCCCGTGCATCATCCTAACCTACTGGACTGTGAATGGGGGAATTGTTTGACAGAGCACCCATCAAGTGTCTGATGAGGACATTTGTGTGACGTGATAATTTACAAATAAAGAGGTTTGATTGGAACATGTTGAACTCTTTTTAGGAGCATAAATGGTCAAGCATATCCAACAGTCATCCTACAGGATTGTCTTGCAAGTTAGGACTGTGAGTGGGCTGCTTGTAAGTACCTTAGAATTTGGTTAAATTCTACTTTTCTTGGCTATAAGGAATAGGGGAGGGGGGGTAAGCCTTCCAGAAATCATAAAATAGTTCATATCGTAACTACAGGATATGGGAGAAGTGATTCATATAGAAGCCCAATACTGCAGTTCATCTCAGAACTCACGGCGATTTAAAATCAATAAAGAAATTCAGCACTTTATACAAGCCCTAAATAAACAGTTAATAATAGTAAACTGCTTGTAAACTTACCTAAATTAGTGAAATCCTCGTTATTCAGCTTGGAAACAATCAATTTTGGTTACATGATCATATCACTATTTTGAAATACTTTTCGATGCAGTATTTTTATAATAATTATGAACCGAAAGAAAGTTAAATTCTAGAAATCAGTAGTTTCAGGCAGAATAAATAAAGAAACCACAATTTTAAAACTTCGTTGAATACCCTTGCATTGTTAACATATCATAATAACATGTTTTCAGTAATTTTCAGAGCTAACAAACAATTTTTAAGTAATAATAAAGAAC
This sequence comes from Vandiemenella viatica, assembly GCA_031002005.1. Taxonomy (NCBI): domain Eukaryota; kingdom Metazoa; phylum Arthropoda; class Insecta; order Orthoptera; family Morabidae; genus Vandiemenella; species Vandiemenella viatica. The sequence continues at coordinate 371,556,123 of CM061921.1, forward strand.
ACTGCTTAACATATAAAAGTTTTAAAACATTCAACACAGTTCAATAAACACTAAATCAGATTTAAACAAAATTACGTCGTGAAGGAAAACGTGGCAACTTTCAAGGTAAATTGTGAACCTTCTGAGACCATCTTAGTTAACAAAAACACGTTTAAAGTGGATAACAAAATTAAAGAAAAATTCTGAAGCTAATAAACTTTCGGAATAAACAGTAAACAAGAAAATATTAGTTTCACATAAAGACAGGTTGTATTGTTAACCACCTCAGAATTTTGAAGGTCAATAACTTTTAAAGTACTCAACGTATTGATAATCTAAATAGCTCCTCGGAGAGGGCAGAAATGAGAGAATAATCTGGTAAGGGTTTAAATAAAATTTTCTACATAAGTCGCATGATCTACTGGAAGTAGAGAAACTAGTCAATGCAGCAGTACTCTTTCTCTAACACAATTAAAGTTTTATGGTGATTTGAGAAACTTTAGAGCCATAGTCCCCATAACAAGAAACATTCCTGAGGAGTCACTCTGTACACTATGAATTTTCGAGGGCTCTCAGTTAAAATATTTTCATTTAGCCATTTTTGACATGCATGGTGAAAGTGCTAATCCATTTAAGACCTTGCGGGTCTGACGCTTTGTCAGTTGCCGGGTAGTCATTGGAGTGGTAGGACGTGTTGTTAAGAATTGCGTTGCGAAATGCGGGACTTGCTGGGTAGCAGGACCAGGAAGTAAGACTGGAAGCATGGCAGAACAGCCATGATGGGTTTTGAACCGTGGCGCGTTCGTGAATATCCAAGATGAAACTTTAAAATTTTCTGCTTGGGGTTCGTTCGGTCTGTTCTTGCTTCATTACTTGCAATTTTCGTGTGAAGAATAGTCTGTTTGCATATGCCAATTGTAACATGTGAATTTCAGTGAACTTTGAAGAATATAGTAACTTTATTATTTGAGCAGTACATTCTTTCATTTTTGCAACATTACCTTTCTCTCCTAAGGTCAAATAGGATTGTGGCGACTGATATTACTCTGTAGGTGGACTATCCAAGGTATACCACGGTTAATAGTTTGAACAATTTTAATTCTTATCATGCGAAGTGCAAATGGAGTTTGGTAGTTAAGGATTGTTAGTCTGATATCCTAACCCCAATATCAGCTACAAACCTTACATGCTTTACTTAACATACAAGTTAAAATTTGTAAATTCATCACTTAGATAACAATAACATTCAATTCACTGTTAATTTTATTGCAGGACCGTAAGGAAAAACCACACTATTGTTAGCTAAGTGACAATGGCCAAAATTTTATATAAATAGAAAAGGCAGAAGTGGAGGTATGATTTTACATTCTGCACTTGCCGATGTGGTGCTCCCTTACAACCCTAGAGAGGTGACATGAAATTAACAAGAGGCTAAGTTTTAGTAAATTTCTTTGTTGAACTTATTGCACACTTGCCATGCTATAATATTAATACAATGCTGATGAACTTCTAACTGTAAAAATTCATGCAGTCTTCTTGTATTCCTGGAACATTCCTTCTACATAGAACAATTGGTAATGGAGAAGCTATTCCTTAGTTGGAGAGACCTAGTTTTCATATTTCCATAAATTGTTCTTGTGGGGTATTTTTCCAGTATTTCAATAGAATTGTGTATATAGCCAAAACATCATGTGCTATACATGAACTATTTCAATGGCTGGGCAAAGCATATATCATTTAAGAATCAATCACTATCACTTAAATAATGTAAGTAGTGAGAACATTGTACAGGTAAAAATTTCATTCAGCAATATCATATTCCATATCATTCAACATTCCATGTGTTTAATAAAGATGGCCAATTTCTCAATGCTAACCTTTTAAATTATTTTATATGTTTTAAAATACACTGAATGCAGAATATGAATGAAACTGAAAGTATTTGTATGAAAATAGTGTGTTTTCTAAGATGTTCAGAGACAACAGGAAAACCTTACATAGATCATCTATCATTAAAAAAATAGTAAATGATTTCCCAGTGCCCAATGGAAGAGAGATTGCCAACAGTAAGTCACTGTTTTGGTTTATGGTCTTATTGATGCATATTGTCATCATTATTAGACACTGAATTACATTCCTGATTGTCAGATATCTAAAATCTATTCATAAAATAGCTTGAACTGTGCACAGAACTTAACAAGTGATTGTTGATAAAGCCATTACATAGACCAAATGGTATTGTATACATAGTGTGGTAAAAATCCGAAGCATTTGCAGACACTTTGGAACTCCATTTCCAGACACTTTGGAACTCCCGTTCCAGACCCATGTCATTGATAATAAGGATGGCAATATCCATGAGGAAAGGGTAATTAAAGAAGTGCCTTGCATCTGGTGGGAAAACATACATACCTCTTTCAGCCCTGTAGAGGCTTATGAAGTGAGCTCAATCATCGTAAAGCTTGGTTACAAAAATTCCCCCGGTCCAAACAGTTAGAAGCCACTTATCTTAAAAACTTAATCCAACCTGCAATAGTTCACCTAACTAAAATCTATAAATCCTGTCTAAAGGTATGCTTCTTTCCTTCCTCCTGGAAAATTGCCAAAATTATCACTCTCCTAAACCAAACAAAAACCAACTCTTCCCACAAAACAATAGAATTCACTCTTAAATTTACTTGTAAAGTTCCTAGAATGTATATTCATGACCTCAATTCAAAATTTTTAGATGACAACAATATAATCATCTCTGAACAATTTGGTTTTCGTGCACAGAACAACAAAATCCACCAAGCTCCGACTGGTTGATCATATCTGCAGAGCGTGCTCTATATGGCACAGTACAGGCACTGTTATGCTTGACATTGAAGAAGCTTTTGACTGTGTTTGGTATGATTGATTGATTTAGAAATTACATACATTTTGCTACCCTGGACATCTGACAAAAATTATAAATAATTTCCTCTGATACAGAATTTTACGTCATGGCATACAGAACAAAAAGCCAGTTGAATTCAGTTGAAGCAGGCATACCACAATGATTGGTCATGGCTCTAATCCTGTACAGTGTGTATACTAATTACCTAACCTACCAAGCACATGAAGAAATTGCATTGTTTGCAGATGATACTATTGTATATTGGTCGAGTCACAACCTACATTACATTGCATGCAAATTGACGCATCACCTCAAAGCAATCACACAATGGTGCATTCTTTAGAAAAAAAATTAACCCAGACAAAAGCTAGGTAATTATGTTCACAAACAGACTGAGGGAATCCAGCCAGAAAATCTTGCGCATTGGCATGGACCTCTCTGATGAAAATGAGTAAAATATTTAGTTTTGAAACTTGATAGGAAACTGATATGGTTCAGCCACATCCAAAACCTGTGAAATGTAGGTTCAACTAATCTTTACAAATTGTATTCCTCTTCAAGGGGAAAAACCTTAGCATTAAGTCTAAACTTAGGATATACACCATCATTAGAAGACCTGCCCTACTCTATGGATCAGAACTATTTAGTATGGCAGCAAACACTAATGTAAAGAAGCTGCAAATCATGTAAAATAAATTCTTGCAAGTAATAGCAGATCCTGCCCGGTACATGTCAAACCTATGAGTACACCAAGTCTTAGGCATCCCTAACATCATTGACTCATTAAAGACAAATAGACAACAAACAAACTTTCACCCCATCATCTAATTAACAACATGGTACTGTAAAAACTGAGAAAGTTTTATCCAAAGGGTTAAACTTTGCCCCAACCCCTGATAAGGTTCCTGTAAAGGATATTGTCTGTGCAATTGAAATAGCTACTAGAAAGCTTACTGGGGATGCGGCTGAAGAAGTCCGAAGGGAAATGTGCAGAGTTCTGTAGAAAGCCAAACCACCTAGGCCCAACATCACAAAATTGGAACGCTTCGCTCTCCGTGCGTTGCGTCAGAACGAAGAAGTTGTTGTGTTACTTGCAGACAAAGGGAATGCCACTGTCTTGCTTACATCTGATATGTATGAATCTAAAATACAAAAAATGCTTGATGACACCGCTTATAAGCCCCTTAATGGTGACCCTACTTCCAGAATTGAGAGGAAAGTGTCAGCTCTTGTTAAGAAGGCCGGATTTATGCCTGATGTCGTCAAGTACCTTCGACCTCGTGCAGCCAGACCACCTAGGCTTTACGGCCTGCCAAAGATACACAAGGAGGATGTGCCTTTACGACCGATTGTAAGTACTATTGGTAGTCCCACATATAACTTGGCCAAGCATTTGTCTAAGATGCTTAGACCTTTCGTAGGTAAGTGTCCGCACCATGTTAAAAACTCGACACAGTTTGTCGATACGCTCTGAAAGATGCGGTTGTCAGAGTCTGATATTATGGTCAGCTTTGATGTTGTCTCGCTCTTCACCAAGGTTCCTTTGAGAGACACACTGCAGCTGTTACAAGGTCTTTTTGAACCTACCTTGGTGGATCTGTTCGAACTAGTCCTAACTTCTACTTATTTTACCTATGGTGGGAGTTTTTATGAACAGACTGATGGTGTGGCAATGGGGTCTCCATTATCTCCTGTAATAGCCAATCTGTTTATGGAACACTTTGAAGATCGAGCAATTGAAACCTCCGTCCTCAAACCAACATACTTCTATCGTTATGTGGACGATACATTTGTTGTTTGGCCCCATGGGATCCAGGGTCTTTATGGATTCATGGACCATCTCAATAGCATTCATGAAAACATCAGATTCACAATGGAGCTAGAGAAAGACGGTAGATTGCCCTTTCTAGATATTTTAATCCAGCGGAGACCTGATGGTACCCTGTCACATAGTGTATACAGGAAAATTACACACACGGACCATTATTTACATGCCGACAGTTTCCACCATCCGGCGCAGAAGAACACGGTGTTATACACGCTTGTACACAGAGCAAAGGCAATTTCAGACGCTGACAATCTGCAAGACGAACTCGAACATCTCTGCCATACCTTCATGTGGAATGGATACCCGATCCCATTGATAGAACGGGCACTTCGAAAGAAAAAGGCAGATATACGTAATATTGAGGAAGAAGAACAGCCTAAAGATCTTGCCGTCATCCCGTATGCAGGTAGCATCTCTGGGAAAATCGGCAGGATTTTAAAACGATATCGAATCAAGTGTATTTTCTGCCCTCCTGCCAAAATACGGGATTTGCTGCGTCCTGTGAAGGATGATTTGGGTTTAAAAACACCGGGAGTGTACAGCATACCGTGCCAATGTGGTAAGAGTTATATTGGTCAAACCATCCGCACTATCCAGGCCCGTGTGACTGAACACCAACGCAACATCCGGTTGTTTCAACTAGAAAAGTCTTCTGTGGCACAACACGTGATCGAAAATGGTCACAGTATGGATTTCGATAAGGTGAGAGTTTTAGCCAAGTGTTCCTTCTTCTGGGAATATGTGATTAAAGAAGCGATTGAGATACGACTGAATAATAATAATATGAACAGGGACTTGGGTGTATGGCTCAGTTACGCATGGAAGCCAGTTTTTGCCATTCTCGCTGACGGACGATAGGAGAGTGGAGAGTGGAGCACGGCGTATCGGTCCGACTACATCTACAGCTGAATCTGTAGCCGACCAATCACTGACAAGTATTACAGAACCGGGGTTATAGTCAGCCAATCAGAAGACCGCATGGCTCCCTATGCATTTCTCGAGTTAAACATCATAATTAATGATAGTAAATGTTTTTTAAGAATATATAATGTGGGGTCTTTCTTTAAAGAAGTCTTTGGATTTTTCTGTGTGAGAATAATGTGAACGATGACGCTATGAGAACAGTTATTGTGTCAGCCAATCAGAATATCGCTTGGCTCCCTAAGGATTATCGAGATTAAACATCATGATTAATAGTGGTAGAATAATGTAAACGGTGATGCAATATGAACAGTGACGTTATGCGAACATTGACGTAGGTAATCCATCGTATTTCCATTTTTAACAACCTCTGCTTCGGTTTCGCTGTGGAGCCAACTCCCAGAGCTCCATCGTTCTTCCATAGCCCTTGGGCTAGGGAATTCATTTGTTGAAGTTTTTGCCTTTTTGGCATTGCCTTCAGTGATTTGCATTTACAGATATTTTATCATCTTCACTTTTTAATATTATCATTACTGTTGAGCTTTTTTTTTTTTTTTTTTTTTTTTTTTTTTTTTTTTTTTTTTTTTGCTGGCATGATGTGTTTTGCCGGCTATCGTGCTGACATTGCCGCCGCAACTGCTTTCGCAGTCGCTTCGGCTACAATTTGTGGCAGTTTGGTTATTGCGTCTGCCATTGATTTCATCAGATTTTTCAGGTGAGCGGCTGTGTCCGGCTTGGAGGGAGGGCGCCTGCTGCCCCGTCCACTTGTCCTGGTGCCTGCCGCTTGTCTGGGTGCTGTTGTCGGGGCCTCCTTGCGTGGCCTGTTGTCCCTCTTGTGTGTTGGTGCTGTTGTATTTTTGTCGCGTGCAGTGTCAGCTTCTGGGTCTGCAGCGTCGACGGGTGTCCTCTTTTGTTGCAGCGTCTTGCGGAGATTCTTCCTAGCGATGCAGCCACTGTATGAAGCCACGTGGGCTCCGCCACAGTTGCAGCAAGTGGGTTCTGCATCGCGGGGAACGGGGCAATCAGGAAGTCCATGATTGCCTCCGCACCTCAGGCAGCGCTCGTCCTCTGTGCAGTCGCGGGCCAGGTGCCCGCCAAACCGCTGGCATCTGAAGCACTGGGCGAGTACTAGTGGAGGCCTCCTCTTCAGTTCGACGCGGACTCGGTGCCCAAGTAGTTGTCGAGGCCGCTCCTCCCACCTCATTGGCCTGTCCGGCTGGAAGGCGTAGAGTGGGAGGCGTTCCTCTGTTCCCGGGCGTCGCATTTGGTGTAGGCTTGTGACGACGATGCCGTCATTTGCTAGCTCCTTTGTGATTTCTTCTTCCTTGGTCTCCGCAGGTAGCCCCCGGATTACCAGCTTGTTTGGACGTCTTGGAGTCTGGAAGGAGTGGCGGATGCCATTTCCCTCCAGAAATTTCTGCAATATCTGCAGCTGGTCCGGGTGTTGCGGCAGGAAGCGGAGTCCACCTTGCACTGGGAAGCACAGGATGTGTGTGGCTGTCTCCTCCCAGAAGGCTGCCACCAGCTCCATGAAGTTGCCTTCATATAGGGCGGTGACAGGCAGCACCGGGCCTTGCTCCGTGGTCTGCTCGGCCCCCGCGTCGGAGTCGGGTTGAACGTCTTGGTCCATCGCTTCCTCGATACTTGCTGGTTGGTCGACCCCGTTGTTGGTTGTTTCAACCTCTGGTTGCTCCACCACACTGTTGGTTGGTTCAGCCTGGTTTGCAGGGTGCTGGTCTGCGTCGTCAGTGGTGTAGAGCCATTCCTGGCACTGGTGTGGTGATGGCGTAGTCGGTTCTGGGTGAAAAGGCATGGTCAGGAACCTTCTTCTCTGGAAGTTGATGTGGCTGTCCAAGGAGAAGTCTGGATGCAGGACCGTCGGAAGTACCAGCGCTTCTGGCCAAGTCTTGCACTTAGGACGCACCATTTTGTTGGTGAGATGGCTATACTTCCGGTCGGACAGGACTCGTAAGAAGACTTCAAAGTTGTCTGTTGGCAACTGCCAGCTGAATTCTTGGTCGTCCAGGTGGATGTTGATGTAGAAGAGCCAATCCTCAGGGCTAGTACGTGACAGCCGATACTTCCACGCAGATTGGAAGTCGTCGGTAAGCAGGTCCGTGAGTTTACCCACGTAGATGGTTTGTTGCTCTCCTCGGCGCCACTCCACAGAGAATCGGATTGATTTCGGGAAATCAGTCGCGACGATTTCTTCCTTGATTCCGGGTGTGGATGGAGCCGGTAGTAAGCACTGGGGGCGCGCACCGGCGCCGGGGGTCTGCCTGCCGCCCTCCCCACCCACAGCGGTGGAGTTAGCAGACGACGACCGTCCGCTACCGCTCCGCGGCGCAGAATAAGCTGCTCCAGCGGGAGCGGGCGCGGCTTGGCTTGGCGACGGCGGCGCGCTCTGCTGGCGAGAAGGCGTACTGTCGGCCGCTGCAAGGCGGCGCGGGCGCTTTCTTGTCATGGCGCTTCTCGGCGGCGTGCTCGTGGCTGGCACACTATGAGGCTCGCTGCGGCTGCGGGGTCGGCTGTTTGACGGAATTTTGTTATCGCGGATGTCTCCCTGGCTGACGCGTCATCATCATCATCATCATTGTCATTTGACAGGTGAACGAATCCACCTGTCTGGCTGTTTCACCGTGTCGCCGGTCTTCAGCCTCGGTTGAATTTTTTGCTGTCGGTGTAGTAGTAATCCCGCATGACTCCGCAGGAAGCACGCCGCCCTCGACGTTTGGTGGATGGAGAGCTGTCTGGAATGAAACAAAGCTACTTACGGCGTGGTGGCCACATTGCTTGCGAGTGCAGCTGCAATGGCTGCAGCAACTTGTTGTGGGAGTGCCAGGACGGCGCTCATGACGGCGTCTAGCCCAGCCGCTTGATCGCACCCTCCTGCACGGCCGGATGGCGAGGCTGTTCGCCCCCTCCACTCGTCCCGCTTTGGTGCCGGACGCGCACTGCCGTTTGGCTGGGCGCTGCTGCTGGCTGCATTGTGGGTGGGCAGCACCGTCTCCCCTTCCTGCTTCTCTCTCTGGTTGTTGGTTCGGCGCTTCCTGCGCTGCTTGTGGTGTTGGGCCCGATGTGGTTGATTGGTGGTCTGCTGTTCGGCTGCGGTCGTCTCAGGCACCCTTTTGCGAAGTTGGAGACGAGCTGGACATTTTGCCGCGCAAGCGGCGTGCTTCAATCCGCAGTTGCAGCATGTAGGAGAGTCTCGAGGTCGTTCACATTCCGAGACTCGATGTTCCCCTCCGCATCGGACGCAACGTTGTCTTTCAGTGCAATTCAAGGCCTTGTGTCCGTAATTGTTGCATCTGAAACATTGTTGGAATTTAGGAGCGGGCCTCTTCTTGAGTTCGACCCGCACCTTTTGTCCCAGCAGCTGTTTAACCTTGTGGACTGCCGGCTTTGCAGCCGCGTCCGGTTTGAAGGTGAACAAAGGTAATGGTTCACTGCCTCCGACCCTTGTCATCTGCTGGATATCGCTGACGGTGTGCCCACCATCTGCGAATGCTTTGGCAATATCCTTGGTGTGGGTGGTGGCTGGTAGGCCTCGGATGACATGCCGCTTTTGTTGTCCCGGGACCGGTGTGCCGAAGCGGACGTCACGCTCCTCAAGGTATTGCATGACCGTCCTCTTGTCGGTCGGGCAGGACACACTCAGCTTGAGGCCCTCGCCTTCAGGCCAGATGAGGATGGGCAGCTCGGTCAGCAGTCGTATAAGGTCTGCCATGGCAGCCCAGTTTCCGGTGAAGTATATTTTGATTGGGAGTACCGGTCCTTGCTCAAGTACTGGGTCTTCGCCAGCTGTATGCTTGGGTGACTGTGGTACGAGCTGCGCCACCGCTGGACCGGTGGGCGTGGCTGACTGCGTCGGCTCAGGGCTGTCCGGCGTCGCAGCGGTGGGCGTGGCCCTCCGCGGCGGCATCGGGCTGTCCGGCGTCACGGCCCGTGGCGGCGACTCAGGACTGTCCGGCATCTCCGGGTTGTCAGGCGTCGCAGTGGCTTGTGGTGGCACGCCTGCTGCGTCCGGTTTCGCTGTCTCCGGTTCTGGTGGGGGCAGCTGCGTGTACAACGCTGGTGTATATCTACGCCTGGTTCCGCAACCGACCAATCGCAGTCACGGAATGGTTACGTCATTGGAGTCAGCCAATCAGAAGTCGACAACGTTCCTGGCTCGTTCAGTTCCGCTATTCAGTCCAGTTTTTGTTGTTCCTTCAGATACAACAGACCCGATGATGGCGGCAGTGAAATTCGCCGAATGCTTGACAGTAGAAAATGTAATTCGGCGGCAAACCCGAGAAGAATTTATATGTGTATGACTTGTTTTAGCCCACCAAAGATGATTTGATAAATTGAAAACCATATATTTAAACAAAGTTTTTATTTTAGCAGCACCAGATGGTTATTTTTTTTATTTTTTATTTTGTGACATGCTAGAAATCCCATTATTAGATCTCTAAAATTTCTTAAAGTTTTTTGCAGTACCAAGACGTATTTTATACCTTCCAAAAAATCATAAAGAAAATATTCAAAAAGAACAAGGAACCTAGCAATAAATTTCCTAGTAACTTCAGTTAATCTGTTGTTAAAAAATATATATCACACATATCAACATTTTAGTTTGTGATTTAAGCATTTCAATCAAGCCTAAGTGTACAACATTGTACAATGTTACTATACAGATTTGAATTAGATCCACTTAAAACACATATTTACAATAATACTGCTACCTTATCAAATTATGCTAATATATAAGCATCTGAACATTTTATTCTTGAAGTGATACAATGACTTTTAATGATTTTTGATACAGTATGAGGGATATTAAGATAGTTGCCTCAATTTTTCAAGCAAAATAGACAGAACGGAAGCAGTATGTAGATTTCCAGCAAATACTTAATTAAAAGCTTGCCTGCAGAATTAGGTAATAAACTATATTTCTGTTCAATATATTTGTATTTCCGGTAACCTTCTGAAAGACTCAGATGTATAGTATTTGAACCACTTCACCAAAAATGGAGTAAGTCATTTGCATCAAATTCTTTCCCTATTTTATTATAGACAACTTTTTTAATTTACTGAAGTAAGATACAGCCAGAATAGGGTTGAAGAACAGCAGGAATCTATTGCTTTCTGGTACCACTACGGTACTTACGATGACCCCACAGAAATTCCCAAATAAGTGGTGTCTGATGGGTCTCTGGCAAAGCTACGATAGGACTAGCAAACATCTAGTGGATCCAGTTCAAGCTTTCAATCAGGGATCAAGGCTTGCTTAGAGAACTGGATTAAAGGAATCTGGTTAAGGAGAAGGACTGCTATAAGGTTTGTGTATAAGGACTTCAAACATCAGTACATTAATAGTGTCGTACTACACTATGCCGCAAGAAATTTTTATTATTTTAAACATTCCAATGAGAGATCAGTGTGACAAAACACCCATTTATATTCATAAAAGTCATTGCTTATTCTAAAGAAAATATTGGATGGTTGCCAAAATAGAATTTATGACTTTCATAAAAATGGAGGGAACTTTAGGATACAATTGACAAGTAAAGTGACATAACTGTTTCTTAAGGACAGTTTCCACCACTTTTAGACCAGGCTCAACAAAGCCAATGACAGGCATATAATAAATTACGAAACCTGGTTTTAGGAGTGTGGGAAAGCATTCAATGGTGGAATTTGGTATGTAAGCTTAGAAAGCTGCATAATAACAAGATTCCTGGAATGTGTGTCATCCTTGAAATACCATGAAGCTGTTCTTAAAGGTCTGAGTGTATCTTCGAATTACTGACATAATTGCTGTTCATATTAACTAAATTTTGACTTTCTATTGCATGTAACCGTATGGAAAGATGTATTGTCTGAGATGAGCTTTTTGCTGAAACCCCAACTGAGCTGTTGCACCAGATACACATTCGACAAGAGTATATCTTTAATTAAATTTGATTGAAATGGAGCGCTTGCACTGGTGGCAGTTTCTGTAAACACCCATTTTTCTACTTTCCTTTTCCCACTTACTTTTTCTCTCTACCAGTTTCAACTTTAATTTATTTGAGCACTTTTGATAAATTATTCATCATTTCTCTTTGTAATTCATTCCAATCCCTTACCCCCTTCTACAAAAGAAAATCTTCCCACACCATTATGCCTCATATTGAGTGCCAGTTATGGTCATCTTTGCCCTTCCATGCAATACTCCTAATTCTTTCACCAGTTACTATAACAGAAGTAGGAAATGCTATTTCTAAATTAAAAAAATAAAATGTCCTGCAGTATTGATGGGATCCCAGACAAAATCATCAAACACAGCTCAGGATACATTGTTTCCCACCTTACAGGTATTATTAATGATTCCTTTAGTGCAGGAATATTCCCAACAGAACTAAAGTATTCAACAGTAACACCACTTTACAAAAAGGATGACAAATATAACATAAAGAGCTACAGACCTGTGTCTCTACTACCTGGCTTTTCAAAAATAATTGAAAGAGCAATGTATGAAACGCTCACTGATTTTCTCACTAGAAACAAAATACTAAGCAATTCACAACATGGGTTTAGGAAAAATAGGTCCACAGAAACAGCCATTTACAATTTTCTGAATACTGTTCGCAATGCAGTTGATAAGGGTGAAATAAACAGTGGGTTATTCTTAGATCTGTCCAAGGCCTTTGATCTAATTAGACATGAACTCTTATTAATAAAATTGTACAGATACGGTATTCGTGGCAAAGCATATGATTGGTTTAAATCATATCTCTCCAACAGGTACCAGAGAGTAAAAGTATGTCATGATGGTAAAGAATATTTTTCAGAGCATCAGAAAGTTGACCACGGAGTACCACGAGGCTCAGTCTTAGGACCCTTACTATTTCTTATATATATATAAATGATTTACCAAATCATTTATTAACAGCTTATGAGGTATTGTTTGCAGAGGACACTAATATTTTTATAAAAGGGCAGGAACCGTCTGACCAGTGTTTTCTAACCCATTTCCCTTACTTCTCTAATACATGCCTTCATCACTCTCTTCAACAAGTGAAGGATTTTGAAATCATTTGCTACTACCTGTGAACAGTTGCAGGGTGACCTGGATAGAATATCCAAAGGGGTAGGTCAGCATGGAATGAAGATAAATGCCAAGAAGAGTCAACTTATTAGGTACACAGATAAAAAACAAAAGATTAATTATGATTATAGGGTGGGGTCAGAATTATTTGATGAAGCCTTGAAGTGTAAATATCTTGGCATAATGTTTGATAACAAACTCAACTGGACAGAGCGTATTTCCAGGATGTAGGAAAAGTTACAAAATCCTTCTTTTACTGGAGAGGATGTCAGGGAATTGGGTTACAAAACTTTGGTCAGACTATTGGTTGAATATGGTGGTGTAGTTTGGGGCCCACATTTTGGCTATTAAATACAGAAGTTGGAGGGCGTGCAAAAACAGCAGCTAGATTTGTGCAAATTACCGCAGGACCCAGTCAGTAACTTATATGATAAACCAAATTGATTGGGAGCCATTGGAGGAAAGGAGGAGGGTGAAGAGAGTGCTGGGAATATAAAGGGTATATGTTGGTGATGGAGTTTGAAGAGATATTGGTCAGAGAATTAAGAATAGTGCATGGAAGGGGAAAGACGGCCATGACCACAAGCTGGCATTTGATTTCATGCATAAGGTGGTGGGAAAATTTTCTTTTGTTGGTAAGGGTGTCAAGGATTGGAACAAACTACCTAGTGAAGTGATGAATAATTTACCAAAAACGCTCAAGGATTTTAAAATTAAAATTCATAATTTGGAAAAGTAAATGGGGAAGGAATTTAAAACTCCAATTATAAAAGAAAATTAAAAAAAAAATAACATATAAAAGTACAATTAGAGGATTAAGGGAATTCCCACCAGAGCATTAACTCCATCACAATCAAAATTAATAATAATAGTGTGTCCTGCCCAGTGGAGTTTGTTGTCAGATGTTATTCCCAGGTATTTACATTTCAAGTCTTCAACAAACAATTCTTTTCCCGCGTTATAAACATAAACAATCTTTAGTTTTTTTATGTGTGTACTTAATAGACTGACCCTTCTTTGCATTTATCTTCATCCAATGTTGACATACCCAGCTAATATCTTATTCATATCACCCTGCAGCTGTTCACAATCTTCTACCATTTTGATCCTATGTCACTTATAAACAACCTAACTTCTGATAGTAATCCAACAACACAATCATACATCAGAATGATGAATAGCAATGGTCCCAATATGCTGCCTTTTGGTACTCCCATTTTCACATCCACTTCCTTTGATGCTGCATTTCCTACCCACACTTTTTGCTTTCTACCTTTTAACAATTCGTCTACTCAGTAAATTAATTTTCATTAATTCCAATTACCTTATTTAGCACCAGTTTATGGCTCACTCTATCAAAAGCTTTTGAAAGATCTACACTCTCAATTTGACCTCCCTTGTTAATTTAGTCTGACATATCTTGCATATATTTTTCACTTCACCAGAAGATGGCGACAGTGAATTTGATTGCTGTAATGTGTGATAACTCTTCATTAACTCAGTTGGTTTATTTTATAAATTCTCAATGCTGAGAGAAACTTTGTTCTTATGTATCTTGCATGTAGCCTACTATCTGAGATTTGCATGAATATCCTTGCCTAATGCCACGTTGTTGATTTGGAAACCATCCACATTCCTCATAGATGCACCTGATGTGGTTGAATTTCAATCTCTTAATTAATTTATCAATTACTGATGTCAAACTGATTGGCCTGTAATTTATGGATTAGTAGTACTATCACACTTTTCCAGTCCTCTGGTAAGCAGCAAGTATCAAGACTCAATTTAAATATTCTTTCAAAATAAGATCAAATGTCACATCCTGTTAACTTTATGACATGTGTAGTAATATTATCCACACTATCCCCTTTATGTTTTTTTAGCTCTTTCACGGATGAATTTCAAATTTCTTAGTCTGCTCATTTTTAATTGTGTCAATAAGTTCGTTCGCCAATTTACACTCTCCTTCATTCTAGCCTGAACTACTATGTGTTCGGTAGAACAGCTGGTGAGAGGAATAGTTCCAGCAACATATACTGCCATTAGCTACACAATAGGGGTGCTGTCCTGCCCACCACCAATGGTTGACATTGGAAATCCAGGTGTCGCCTACTTCTGGGACAGTTCCAGTCAACATCTACAAGTCTGTAAGAACCCCCGACCACTTCCTACAATGAGATAACGACGCTAATAAACATGTACATTGTCCCCAGTAAACAACAGCTGTTATACCACCCGTTCGACCACAATCGATATGATTCTCATGTTGTATAATTCAGTATTAGCAGTGGCGGATCCAGTATTTTGGTTTGCGAGGGGGGGGGGGGGAGAGATGGGCTTGAGCGGATTTCTAATACTAATTTCAATCAGGGATAGTGATTTCTGTAAAAAAGAAACATGACAACCATACTATGTTATATTTCAACAGGGGAATTGAATGTTATTGTGGACTACATAGATAGGCGGAAACTGGATGTTCATGGGCCAGCAGAGGCAAGAACTATGAAAGAATTGAGCAATTGTGTTGCATGGGAAATGGGGATGTATTGAGAAATGGGATGCAATTTGTGATGAGGGGAGGACTGCACGAAAAGTTAGAAGAAGAGTTTTTAAATAAGATTAGAAGAAGGGTTTTTAAATAGTAATACTAATAATGAAAACAAATTTTAAATGTATATATATTTAAGTTTAACAATATGCAAGAAAGGCACTTAAAAAGGAATCAGTATGTGACAGAATTGAAGCTCAAGACATCAGTGATACAGACACATTAAGAAAATTGTTGATAAAAGAATTCCAAAGAGAATGTATAATTTGAAATTAGAATGGAAGAGGCCATGAGGAAGACCATGGAATATGTGGACTAAGGAAATAGTTTTTTTTTTTTTAACATCAAGGTCTTTAGAGATGGGAAAGGATGGGGGGCAAGGATGGGGGCAAGGAATGAGAAGGAATTCGGCCATGGCCTTTTGAAGGAAGCATCCCGGCATTTGCCTGGAGTGATTTGGGGAAACCATGGAAAACCCAAATCTGGATGCCCGGACGGGGATTCGAACTGCCGTCCTCCCGAATGCGAGGCGAGAACGAAGGAAATAGAAAAGTGTGTGAGACAGTGGAGCAAAGTGAAGTGTAATGACTGTACAGGAGATACTGGAAAGAACTGTATTACTGACAGAAGGGACCAAGGGCTGGAAACTGCCAATGATGGTTATGACGTACATTATAAACAATAAAACTACTCAAACCACGGAGAGTTTTCCGGTGTGTTAACTGTTTTTAGGCCTCCCACTGGTGGAACCAAAACCATTTTGTATAGTATTTATGACCTGACAGAGTCTCTTATCAACTACACAACCACCTCTATCGTAGCGCCACCTATCCTGGTAATCATGTCCGGGTATGAGAAGCCTACAGTTTAAAATAGGAAACCAAACCACAGAAGTGTTCTGATATACCTAACATACAAAGCAAACAATTCCAGAGGGGAAGGATGGATTAAGGGTTGTTGAAAATCCGAGCAAAAACTGGGAACGTTTCAGCCCTCTGTCAGAAACCATAACCATTGAGACACCAGACTGCGTCACACTGGGGCAGCACATGAAGTTGATGATCAAGTCTCTGAATTCATATTTCAGCAAAGTGTCAGGTTCCTGGCATGGCTGCCTTTTTATACACTTGCACCAGTCACCAGTTGATAGTGACATTAGAGTCACATGTGCAGAACGTCTCCCAGTATAGAGGAGGTGAGCGGGTGACATGGTTGAGATGCATGTGCTAAGGGCTCAGCCGCTGGTTGAAACACATTCTTCAACCATCATGACGGCTCTGCTACGTCCCTCTTAACAGACTGATTAGTGAATTTCATGCTGTACTAAGTTGGTGTACCGTGTATCATATGCAACATCACTGGCAAGAAGAATCTCCACAGTTTTCTTGATCACACTGTATCAGTATCATCTTATCTGAACTAGAATTCTTGTCTCTTCTCCATACTGAGCATTGCAACTGTCAACTTCGTTACTTGGCCCAGGTGCACACAACTCGTGTACTTTGTAAAATGCTTAAAATGGTGTATCATCTGTATAAATTTCTGTTGCCCATACACCTAGTGAATTGAATAAATATCAGTCTGCTGTAGACCCATTCCACCCTTTTCAATGCGAAGTAAGTACCTTAATTTCCTATGTGGAAGGAAGAATGACGATACATCGGCTTTGGCTAAAAATTTGGGCTACTCTATATCCATTCATGTGGAAGATACGTCGCTAATGGTGTAGCTCTACTGGATGACTTTCAGTACCACAGATGGTTTTTTGCCCGGTGCACTGAACTGCGCTGAGCTGAATATGTAAGGAGTTTAACTGCTTTTGGGGTTAGAATAAACAGTTATTCACTTCAACAATAACCGTGTTTGTCATGCGCCTTTGGATATTACATTGTTCTTAATTTTACGGCCGCCACCCCTTCGATCCCTTCAAAATGGAAAAGAAGGGTTCATATAGTAAATAAAAACCACTGCTGCTAAATTTAAGTTCAATTCTTCACTATATTCACAAGAAAATTATCACAAGTCCGAACATTCGATAAGCAATCGAAATTTCTTCACCAAAATAATCGACTGCAAGTTATGATAAATAATCAGACCAGACCAAACCCCGTTGCTAAATGAAAGTCACATTGAAAATATTTGAAAATGTTCTGTCACTCTACGAAATATTAAGATGGCTGCCCTGCCCTGACCACACATCACATGCTTCTCTTCCCGCCTTCTAGCGCATAGCGCTCCACAAACCGACAACCTTCCCGCTCCAGTGGTATCCAGCGAAAGACCGCAGATAGTCCTCAACACTTGTATAAATAGCCTCGCCAAAACCCTTCTTCCAGGGTGAGGAACAAGGGCGTAGCCAGGATTTTGTTTAGGGGGGGGCAGGCAAGAGAATACTGATAATATGTATGCTAAAAAAACTTTTATTAATGTAATACATATATATTGTATTAATTGAATAATTAATTAATATTATTATATTTTAATTAATTATAATTTAATTAATTAGTATATATAATTATACCAATAATAATTTTCGAGCTACTTCAGCTGCAATTTTATCACCATTTTCTTGTAAAAGTTTTCTGTGTACACCAAGCAGGTCAGTTGGATCTCTAAAATATTTCCATCTTATTTAACTCTTTCATAAGGTCTAGTTCTTTAAGATTTTCCATTGTCATATCCTTGTCTCCATAGTTTATACCATAGTGCGACTTCATAATCAAACAATATTAACTTGTAGCATTGGCTGAAAAATCACGTTTTTTTTTTTTTTTAATCAACCAATGACTTACTTAAAATTTAGCTGGGATGTAGCTAGGGACTGCAATCCAGCAATGCGGGATTCGGCATCATTTGGCAGTCTGGCGGATCCAGCACCTAACTAAGCGGATCCGCAATCCGTAAAATGGGGTGAAAACATGTTTCAGTCTTCGTCACCGTGTCTCCCTGTCGTCACTTTCCGGTCCGACTAGTTCTTTACCGGTTGTATCGCCCCGTTTAACTGTATCCTTCAAGTTGACATTTGACTCACGGCAACAAATGTGTGTTGTGTGTTTGTGTTGTGTGCAGAACTGTAATTTGAGTTATGTCGTCCTATAGCAAAACTAGCTCCCAGATCGTACACACAGAAAAGATACAACTAGAGATGTTTCTGAGGAGTAAGTAAAAACAATACAAAAAGAAGGTTACAGCTATTGACAGATATTTCTTAATCTAGTGCATATATGATGTGTTAAAATGTTTTTCTCATAAACTGAACTTCATTGATTTTCAGTTATTTCTTTTCCAAAAAGTGGATTTCTATTTCGTAATTCTGCTAATTCTATAAGATCTATGATGACAAAGTTTTAAAATGACATAATTGCTCAGTTTGAATATTTCAAGAAACAATTGCGAATATTTTCGTCGAATGTTTGATGAGTAGACGTCCAAAAAAAAAAAAAAAATCACCTATATTTAAGGCGGGACCACACGCTTGCTAAACCTCGTCAAGCTGTCACAAATTGAAACGTGTTGATAGAGCGTTTAACTTGACTTGTGTAGGCTGGCACTTGTGGCTGATCCAATCGAGTGTCTGTTTTTTGGCACAAATCTAAGAAAGTTTACGGCAAGTGCTTGTAAAGTGCCTACTCGTTTCTGCGGACTTGATACACTTTGTGCACTGACGGCGGACAGACATGCGTTCCTGTTTGTTGTGATAGAAGTGCTGCAGGAAAAATGAGTAATTGGTTCAACAACGATATTTCACATTCCTTGAATGCTAATATTCAAAATCAGCATATCTCTTCCGGCAGAAGTTATCAAGATGGCTCATAAAGAAGCGTGGACACCGAGCGTAGTGGGTGAGCAATTAACGCTCTGGCCTCGCATTCGGCAGGACGCCGGATGGAATTCTCATCCGGGCATTGAGATTTGCAGTTTCCATTGTTTCTCCAAATCACTCTAGACTGAATGCTGGGATAGTTTCCTTCAGAAAAAGGCCAAATCCGAATTCTTTCCCATTCCCTGCTCCATGTCCTTTCCCGCCTCTAATGATCTAGTTGCTGACATGGCGTAAAGCCATAAGCAAAATAAAAAGTCATAAAGTAGCTCATTAAAGTTATTTTCCAGACATTATAATACTGTAAATACAATAATTATTATACTATTTCAATTATAAAACAATAATTTTATATAGGCCCCTAATTATATTAAATGAAATACATACATGAAACTACATACTAAACATAGGTAAATGAATGAAATTATACCTGGAACGGTTTCTATGGATTTTTAACATCCACCATCTTCTTCGCCGCCTTTCTCGTTATATTTTCATTTTCGTTTAAATTTTTATGATAAATATAGGTTAAACAAAAATTTATATCCAACACAACATCGAAGTCCCTCACGCTTTCTTCTCCAAAACATACCAACGCATTCGCAAGCGTGTGGCTGTCAATGTTCGGCTCCCCACAATTAACCAAGCGTTTGTAAAGGTTTGGAGTTTTCGGCAAGTGCCAAGCGTGTGCACCCGGGGTTATGTTCACCGCAAAGAAACACATTTTAATATCAGCTTGCTTAGAATACAGGGTTCGTGCACCACGGAGCCTTGCATCAGTTTGGTCAAGGAACGATTGACAGGCTTTGGTGTTGCTGTTGAAATTGCTGTTATCGGCAAAAGATCTAATGGAACAAGCGTCATGGAAAACGTTCTGCCTTCGTACCTGCAATTGTACTTTTCACACAGCACACAATTGGCAGTTGTCGATATTTTATACCCTTCCCCCCCCCCCAAAAAAAAAAAACACTGAAAGAAATTGAGAGCATAGAAAAAACTTTCACTCGGACGTAGACCACAAAGACCTGGACGCCACAATTGAGGCAAAAAGCGTGATCGTAGCACTGGATATTCCACATAGGTGTTCCCAGGTGTGATGATCTCAAAAAAGTGCAGAAAGTTGCTAAGTTTTTACCAAATTTTTTTTTATTTATGACCATTTCAATCAAGTGATAATTGGATATTTTTAAAGTGACAGAAAGTTCGAAGTAACAAATTAATTAGACTATACTAGCAGAGGCAAGTAGATATTTTATACCCTTCCCCCCCCTCCAAAAAAAAAAACACTGAAAGAAATTGAGAGCATAGAAAAAACTTTCACTCGGACGTAGACCACAAAGACCTGGACGCCACAATTGAAGCAAAAAGCGTGATCATAGCACTGGATATTCCACATAGGTGTTCCCAGATGTGATGATCTCAAAAAAGTGCAGAAAGTTGCTAAGTTTTTACCAATTTTTTTTATTTATGACCATTTCAATCAAGTGATAATTGGATATTTTTAAAGTGACAGAAAGTTCGAGTAACAAATTAATTAGACTATACTAGCAGAGGCAAGTAAGTCTGCAAGCAACAATGATTAAATTTTAATTTCAAATTAGTGGCTTTGGCATCTACAGAAAATTTATTTTCAGGAAGGTACCCAGCAACTGGGCTGTAACACAGTATGTAGCAGTATAGGTACGACCACAGAATGAGAAACAACTTGACCGTTGTACCGACCCAACTCATATCCGAGCACCTAGGACAAATATACTGTAAAGTCAAGAGTAATAAATATTTTCTCACTAAATTAACTCTTACATATCGACTTTTTCACAATCGCTTGATAGTAATAAACATAAATAAAATACATACGAATGCAGATAATTATAGTTATTAAATAAAAGTCGTACTTTTTGTATGTACTGTATGTAATACTATATTAAAAGCCATCGTTAGCCTTACGGAAAATACAAATTAATTACTTTAAAGAACAGATTATTAGCGCGCTCTCTGGTTATATCACAGTATAAACGATCGGATGTGTTGTGTGTGGGTCGAGTCAGCCTGAAATCTATCGATATTTAATCGCAGTTAAGACGGGATGTCTTTGTTGGAGTTGGCTCGCGCGGCACAGCGACAGTTTGTTGCCATGGATAACAAAAACGGCCGCCTTTTAATACAATTGTACGGTGACAAATTTTTTTGTGTAATAGCAAATGTGCAGCCTAGTATCACCTCCATCACTACCACAACCGTCACTTGAAACTCCAATCAACGAATCTATAGAATCGCCAAATGACAGAATCAACATAATACCTTTTACCTAAGTAAGGACTAAGTTCTCGTTAAGAATGGCAACAGAAAATTGAATAGCAATAAAAAAAATTAGTATTAAACGGTTGCTATTACCTTATCTTTGACCATTCTTTCAGAGCTTCGCATAGTGCTCCAGAAACATCTGTTCAAATAAATGATTGTTTTGACTCTCGAAAAAGGTAATGCAGGTTAGTACACGAGTATCCAATTACTAGAAATCTTGAAGTCACAGCGTTTATCAGTAACTGAAATGCCTCCCGAAATTGAGTGCACTGGCTCAATTATTTATTTTAGAAACTCTATGATTGTCAATCTCGTAAAATTTGTTAATTATATCCTCGATGGTTTCATATCTAATGTCTTCCATGAGTTTCTCGCCACACTGTATTCAATTAAAATACAATTTCTATATCCACCAAATCATTTTTCGTTTAGGTTTCTAGTATACAGTGTGTCGGATCACAGTGAAAGTTGCGGCTATTCGCGCACGTGAAATGTCCACTGTGGCTTCACAAAAAGACAGTGCCTGGATAATCGGTTTGGCGCGCTCGAACATGGGTCGCGCAGCAGCCGCTCATACTCAATACGCAGCTTAGGGACCGTCCATAAACCACGTAGCTCCATTTTGGCCTCCTGTGAACCCCCCTCCCCCCCACGTAGCCCAACGTGGCTTTTGGCTCTCCCCCTCCCGCCAAGTAGCTTTTTCTCATAATGATTCCTGAAGTCATTTTTGTAATGTTTTCTCTTGTCAGGCTATCATAAATTACAAGCGGGGATAATAAAAAGACGGAAATAATTATTCACATGCTTCTGTATGTTCTCTATCTTGATATGAATGAAAAGCTACGTGGCCTGGCTCGGAAATCCCCCTCTTTTAAGTAGCCCAGCGTAGCTTTCCAGCCAACCCCTCCCCCTCTAGACCGAGACACGTAGTTTATGCACAACCCGTAAAGGCCGGTTCACACTGTGCGGTTTTCACCGCAGTAGAAACTTAACCGTCGCCGCCTACAGAATTTGAGGTGTTTACATATTCGGCGGTAGAACTGTTTGCTGCTATTACAGCGGTAAAATTTTCGCTGCTATGAAGCTGGCAAAAGATGACGTGGTCGGACGTCAGTACTTTTCTTTTGATGAACTGAGTTTCATTTTGTTAATTTAATTAATTTGGTGTTTATTACTTCGTAGTTAAGTTTTAAAAATGTTATTTTGAAGGTTCCATAGCCATAGAATAGGAAAAGAAAAAGCCAAAGGAAAACAGAATATTTGAGGAACGACGACACCAAGTTTTTCAATTATTTTGGGATGTTTATTTCAACAGTTGCTTGCGAAACTTAAGTACGGCATTCAAAGGAGGAATACCCAGTTGATGAATTGTATTTAACGTGTGGAAATGATGGCAATCTCCTTGAAGTAAGCAGATTTCTCATGGGCCTACTATAAATAAACATTTAATTTCATATAATTCCAATCCGCTATATTTATTTTATGTTAATTACGGTGAAAACTTCTTGAGGTGAATATGTATAGATGTACAAGAAAAGTTTGAAAAATACACTATGCCATATAATGGCTAAGACTCACATTTATTTGTAACTAATACATATACTTCACTGTGTAATCAAATCTCAGTGTTGAGTTTATATTGCTTTTATACTTACAAGCACAATCGACTAGTTAAACTTTTGTGATTAAATTGTTATCTGTTAAGTGTTTTAATAACTATTACTTTACAAAGAAAAATCGAAAGTAAATGGCGAAGATGATGCCGAAGTTACTGAACACCTTGTCTCACTGTATTCGTCACTGCTGTGTTAGAAGAAAAGAAGAAGAAGAAAAAAAAAGAGGAAAAAATGTCGATCCACAGAATTTCGAATGTTGAAAGTTTTCCTTGTCAAATGTCTAAGATATGAGGACATAGTATTAAACATCAAAATCTTTCTATAAAATGTGATTCAACATTTTTCAACTTCTAGTTGAAGCTCTAAAAATTTATTTAAATACGTGATCAAAAGTTTACTATCCAATGGCATTTTTCCTCATTTTTCATTTCGTCAAAATCATTCCTAATTTCAAGGCACACTTCTTTCCAAGCGTTCCTGGTAGCGTTCCGATCTTTAAAAGAACTATAGTTTTATCTCTTAAAACTGGTAATGAAATGAGAAGACCACTATCCATCATCACTTAACATACATTACGATTTTTAAATTCAAAAAATGTTAACTTTAACAGACTGAAAGCGCACAAGCGGTTAAAAAATCGCCGAGTGTTCAAGCGCCTATTTGACCACATGGGCCACTGTCTGGATGGGGCGGTGAAATTACCGTCGAATTTAGTGGCAGCGCACGGCTGCATACCTGCCGTCGACGGCAGCTCTGCCGTGGGTGTAAACACAGTGTGTAAGCTCCCATTTGATCCCTTGCGCCACTACTGGAACGACGGCGACGGAAAACTTTCCGCCGCAGCCGAAACCGCCCTGTGTGTAACCGATGTAAGAGTCGTCAGCAGCGCCGTACGTGGCCCGTTGTTCTGCCTCGCCCTTGCTAACGTCTGTTTTCCCGCAAATAGCAGTAGAAAGCAGGTTTAAATCAAACGAATTAATTTTTGAAAGTTACTTAACATTGTTTACTCTTTGGTTCGGCAGAACCCTGATCGAGCGCAAACCCGCGTCCAGCTATGGGGGGGGGGGGCAGCTGCCCCCCCTGCCCGTACCTGGCTACGCCCTTGGTGAGGAAACTATGTATCTCTTGCATATCTATTTCGTAATAATTTTTTCATTTTTTACTCCTATTGACCTGAAATTTTAACAGTAGCTTGGTTTATTAATAAATGTAAATTTCGAAACTTATGAAAATTTTTGTAGCATTAATAGTTTGGCTAAGAAAAAATCATTTTCTGTTTTGCTCAAACACTGCTTCTAATTTCCACACTTTTGTAGTTACGAGGCGAAAACATCTTTTATTTTACTTCTAATTAATTGCTCTTTCGTTTGGTACCAAGAAAGCCGTGTTTACTAATTTCTAACAGGTCGAAGTAAATTATTGTGTAATCACGAATTTCGACCCCGCTATTGACATTCTGACATCTTTGAAACCTACTTTAAATGATTCTAAGTGTTCTAAAATGATTGTTGAGCGATTTTGAAGCCGCTACCTGTTTTCTTAGATTTACTATGAATTTCTAAAGTAAACGCTATTTTCGGATGGTGCAGTAAGACATGTTTCTCAAAACTGTAAAAATGTTCCATCATAGCGAAAATACTACATGTATCTTGGCGAGACTTACTGGAAACAGTTTCTAAAAAATTATAGTGTGTTTTGAATATAGTTTACTCAAATGAATCTACACATATTACTAAACTGATTAATTTACCTTATTGCATGTGTTTAAAGTTCCTATATATTGCTCGAAAATAAACCTTTATACTTTAGTGAGCTTTTCCTAATTTTAATATATTGTGTAAGCAAAAATTACGCTTCTTTCTTACTATAAGTTAACTTTCTACATGTTTCCAAATACGACTGCTTGAATTTAAAGTATATAGTTACATTTTAATTTTCCATACCGGCTTTTGACTTTTAAAGTACTAAAACTTTTTAACAGGATTCTCCAGCTACATAATATCTATCGTCTTTTTACTAAATACCATTCTAAATGTCCCAAATATTGAAGGAAATGTTAACTTTTACGAAATTATACTGAAACCAAATATTAAATATAATGATCTTATGTTCAGTCTTTCTATAGCTGTTTAGTTAGATTAATAACTTGAATTGACTGTTTAAACTCGATTAATTGCCTGAATTGACTGCGTAAATGACTCTCAAGCTGATGTACCATGTTTTTCAATTGAGCTTGCTGTTCTGTAAATAAATTTCGATATGCATTTGGCGAAATTCTTGGTAAGCTTACAAATAGTGGTAGAGGTAGTGATCAGTGTGGGTTGGTTTCCTATATTCTCTGTAAACTAGTATGCATTTTGAATTTCTTCTTATCAAAATTTCCAGAAATGGTAGGCAATCGTTCTACTCAATCTAAATTTTAAATTTGATGCATCACACTTAGATCTCACAGGAGATCGTGTATTTTATCTTGTTCGTGTGGGCATGTGGCAAAAGTATCATCGACGTATCTGTAAAAACAAGTCGGTCGCAGGTTCGCAATTTTTACTGCCATGCCCGCGGAATTTCCACAAGCATATTGTCTATTACTGGGGCAGTGGTGATCCCATGGTGACACCGTTATGTTCTTTAAACTAACTTTCTCTTCATAGCGGAAATACGTCGAAGTTACCATGTGGTTTGAAAGTTCCATCATCCGCAATTCAAGGAGCTACCTGAGAAACTTCCATGTATCATCATGAGCCAATTTTGTATAAAGCGACGACCCAACTAAAATGGCCATGATGACAAGTTGTGCTAGTTGTAACCTTTTCAGCCTGCCACCTATTCCATCGAATTCGCACGTTGTGAGCACATCTGTCCACAAACAGTTTTAGAGCAATGGAGAGATGTTTTGCTAGTAAGTATATTGGTAACCTAGTAATAGTAATTACATCCTTCTGTAGTTTTTGCATACCATGCAGCCTAAGAAGTATCAAAGCCTGCGACTGAAGTCTTATAATTGTGTCTTAAGGAACACCTAATGCTTTCAGAAATCAGACTATCTGACGGACTACTGATGGTGCTGGATCATGGTTTAGATTCGTGTAAGACTCTTCTGAGGTGTAAGGGTTTGGGAGAGTCTATACTAGCCTTTCCAACCAAATATCAACCTCTCCTTTATGTGGTGCACCCTGTATGTACGGAGGAGACTCTGGCAACTGAAAGATTCCCAGTATAAGGAGTCACCCACTGTTTGCCAACGGCCTCCGAAAGGAGGACGGAAGAGCGGAGAGCGGTTCAGGGCACCCTCTTGCTCTTGTGGTTGGAAATGACCCGTAAACGCGGATAAATCAGAAATGATTAGTGGCATGGTGATGCAGAAGGCAATGGGAAACTACTGCATTAAAGACCCAAAGGATACCCCGGGGACATGTAATCATCACAAATTACATGTATCATGACAGCTTCTTCCTGGGTAATTTATTCCGGAGGTAAAATAGTCCCCCAATCGGATCTCCGGGTGGAGGCTGCTAAGGAAGGAGTCATCAGAATGGATAGAAACATTGGGGCGTGGAATGTTAGAAGTCTGAATAGGGCAGGTAGGTTATAAAACTTAAAAAGGGAGATGGAACACCTTAAGTTATATCTTGTTGTAATTAGTGAGATTAAATGCAAGGACGCACAGGATTTCTGGTCTGGGGAACACAGGATAATTAGCACACAAGCTTTCAATGGAGTCACTGGTGTAGGATTTGTAATGAACAAGAAAGTAGGGAAACGGGTGAGTTATTATGAACAGTTTAGTGACAAGATTATTTTGATGATGTTAGAAACTAAGCCCGTCCCAACCACATTATTACAAGTGTATATGCCAACGTCACAGGAAGATGACGAAGAAATAGAAAAAATATACGCTGAAATTGAAGAATTAATCCAATATGTGAAGGGGGAGGAAAATCTATTAATCATGGGTGATTGGAATGCAATAGTGGGAGAAGGAAAAGAGGGGAATACTGTAGGAAGTTTTGGTCTAGGAGAAAGAAATGAGCGAGGAAACAGGTTATTAGAATTTTGTGAAAGATATAAGCTAGTAGTGGCAAACACACTGTTTAAGAACCATGCAAGGATATACACCTGGTAACGTCCTGGGGATACAGGCAGATATCAGCTAGATTATGTCATGGTCAAACAGAGATACAGGAATCAAGTACTAGACTCTAAAGCGTACCCAGGAGCAGACACAGACTCTGACCATAAATTGATAGTAATGAAGTGCAGGCTGAAATTTAAGCGAATAATGAAGCAGTATAAGCAGAACAGACAGGAAGTGAATAAACTGAAACAATCTAGCACGACAGAAAAATTTGCAGAAATGGTAGTCTTGGGTCTAAGAAGTAACTTTGAAAGAAGCTCAACCAAAGACGAATGGAATGCATTAAAGACCGAAATAATAAAAGCTGGTAAAGAAACATTAGGCTTTAGGAAACAAGTACCCCTAAAACATGGGATCACAGAAGAAATTTTGGAGCTGATGGATCAGAACAGAAGGTACAAAAATGCTCAGGATAAAGCAGGAAGAGAGCAATACAGGCAATTTAGAAATCAAATTAATAGGAAATGCAAAATAGCAAAAGAAAAATTGCTACAAGAAAAGTGTGAAGAAGTAGAAAAGGAAATGGTCGTTGGTAAAGTAGATGTTGCATATAGAAAGATCAAACAGAATTTTGGAGAAATAAAGGAAAGAGGTATGGTCATTAAAGCTGCCGATGGGAAACCTCTATTAAGCTCAGAAGACAGAGCTAACCGATGGAAGGAATACATTGAGAAACTGTATGGCGTGGACGACTTGAACAATAGCGTAATGGAAAAGGAAAGCTATGTCGACATTGATGACTTAGGAGATCCTGCTTTGAGGACAGAATTTAATAAAGCTCTGAATTACATGAAAGCAAATAAGGCAGTTGGAATTGATGAGATCCCTGTAGAACTTCTTAAATCCCTAGGAGAGGAAGGAATCGAAAGATTATTCAAGCTGATATCAAAATGTTATGAAACAGGAGAAATTCCAACTGATTTTAATAAAAATATCATCTTCACAGAAAAAATCAGTATGCTACGATTTGCTGATGACATTGTCTTGCTAGCAGAACGTGCTGAGGATATTGAGAAGTTGCTGAATGGCATGAACAAAATACTGAAGGCAGATTTTCGACTGAATATAAATCAAAACAAGACAAAAGTGATTAAAATGTAGCAGAAATTATACCAATACTACTAGATTAAATATAAAAATAGGATCAGATGCAATAGGAGAAGTAAGTGAATTCTGCTACTTGGGTTGCAAAATTACAACCGATTGTCGAAGCAAGAATGATGTTAAAAGCAGAATGGTACTAGCGACTAGAGCCTTCATGAAGAAGAGAAACCATTTTGTTTCAAATATTGATCAAGGAATTAGAAAGAACTTTTTAAAACTCTTTGTGTGGAGGTCAGCACTTTATGGTAGCGATACATGGACTTTAGGAATACCGGAAAGAAATAAAATTGAAGAATTTGAAATGTTGTGCTACAGAAAAAAAAGATCCTTCTCCAGAAAGGATGCTGATGTTGTACGACGGTTTGTCTCAATATCTAGTCAACTAGCTTTCGGTTTTTCGTGGTTTCTAGTTCCCTGAAATAATTTGAGGTGGATGCCAGAATGGTCTCTTGATAAAAGTCACAGTCAATTTTTTTCAGTTTCTTGCTAACAATCCTAGCCCAGTTCTAATGAACAGGCTATCGGTAAATAGTCTAGCCATCATTTAATCGATCAGAAAGTGTACTAATAATGTGGAAGATCTCTGGATGATAATTTTTGATGAAGAAACATTATATATGTTACTAAGCCAGAGTGCGTAGCGAAATAAACGATCATGAACAAACAAATTGGTAACTTCAACCACAAGGTTCCAAACAGATGATTTTTCTGTGTGTGTACCCCACGAAACAATAAACTATTTGAATTATGAGCTGCTGAAAATACAGCGAAGAGCCTGAAGCACGATGTTGAGTAGTTTTAGGACCCTTTTTCATCTGGGGTACTTATACAAGCAGAATATTTTTTCTTCAGTTTACCTAGTGAGAGAAATTTTAAATTGACAAATAACTAAGTTGAAGATTTCGCTGTTGATCAAAAGTTTGGAGCTGGTTTAGTATTCATGTTAGTAGGTGATTAAAATTGATGTTTTATTACTATAATACTGTAACTATTACACAAATTGGTATACATATACGCCAATGTTCTATTAACATTACGTTATTGCAGTAGAAGTGAAAAGTGGAGTGCCACATGTGTTTTTACTGAGTCAATTGCTGTTCTTTATTCTAATGAACGATTGTGTTAATTGTTTACAATCAGAAATTAGATTCCAAATTACAGTGTTATAATAACTCGCCCGTTTCCCTGCTCGCTTGTTCATTATAAATACCACACAGGTAACTCCACTGACAGTTTTTGTGTTAAATATTCTGTGTTCCCCGACCAAATATCCTGTGCATCTTTACCTCACTGATCCCAACGAGATATAATTTAAGTCGTTCTTTTTCACCCTCCAACTCGTAAAATATTTCTATCCATGCTGATGAATCGTCCCTGATCAGTCCACACCTGAAAATTCGATTTGGTGTCTATTTTACCTCCTCGCTGAAGAGAAAAGATGGCTACGACCATAAACTAACACTTTATTTCATGTACAAACTAGCGGCAAAATTTTATTTTGTTTTATATGGGAGTCAGGGTATGCGTTAGGTTTCCGAGGGAAATCCTTAATCATTTTACTGAGAGAGTGAAAATTTAAGGCAAACATTGGTGAAATGCGAAGGTAGGTGAGCTGGGGAACTGCCAACGGAGACAGTTCTCCATCGCTAAATTAAAATTAATGGGATGGAAAATATTCACCTAAGCTTATTTCAGCAAACTATAACGTCAATGCTCTTGCAGTAGCAGTGAATTTTTATAATCCCATTACATTAGAGAAGTGGGGTGGGGAGGCCGCCGTATAGCTTGGCCGGAAAACACGGGGAATAGGCACAAAAACCTCAAGGAAATCATAAGACGACCGTGGCACCGCAATATGACGATGGATTAATATGTAACCTGACGAGACAGACAAAAAATGAAGAATACAATTTTTTGATATCGTGCTTAGTTCTCGAGATATGCTGTCTCCAAATTGAGGTGGTTAGGTTAGGTTAAGCCAATGTTTAGAATTTTTTTTTAAAAATTGAACCCTTCAAAAGACCTCATAGCATCTGGGCTTACTCACAAGATATTGTACTGTTAGAGTCCTACGTAAATTTGCTAGCAACATCAGTGCATTTATCTTCTTACTATACACCAAAATCAGAAGCTTAGATGACAGTAGATTACATCGCGATAAACGTTGTGTCCCTAACATGGTGCTCATGAAATTACAAGAAACTAATAATAAATAAATTGTTTGTACCATTCTGGTACAGGCTGCATTTCAACCTACCCACATTTTCCATTAATATTGCCGCTACAAAATCAAACTATGTGGACAGATCTAAACACATGAAATGCATCGCGAACTACATTTCGGGTAACAACAACGTTTGCTTCATCAAGTTTAGTAGTTCACACAGCACAAATTATCAATTAATTTCATCGTATACTTTCAGTGTAGACTGAAAGAGGACTAAAGCATGCACATTCACTGTATCGCGATGTAAACTTGATCCCCTTGAATTAGATTTTCCACACTTGTTTACAATAAGGCTAGCTTTTAGGTGCAAAGTAGTAGAGGAGAAGGTGGTAATATGGACCCCCATTTTGTTTTCTTATTATAAAATGAATTTTACTAATCAAAAATAGGGGTGATTAGCACAGTTACAATCTGGTGTTAGTTACTGAACATATTATAACAGGTAGAGGCGTCTAAACCCACATTTTATATTTTAAAAAATTCGATTTTCAAAAGTCGACACATTCTTCAGAAAACGGAATGTGCAGTTAATATGGCCCCCATAGTGTTTGTAATATGGACCCCCTTATTAATGTAAGGAAATATGGGAGAATAAATTATTACAACTGCTTTGTGACAAAAAAACATGTTTATTATACATAAGTAAATATAAGTAGATATAGTAGATGTAGGGAGATATAAAAAATGAAATATAGATCACAATATGGAAAAAAAATGAACCACAGAAATCGGAGATATACGCCTCCTTCTCTGCCTCTGCACATTTGTTTTAAGTCATAAGAGAACACATTAGGCACTGGACTCATAAATCAATGCGGATGTTATTGGAGAAGTTAACATAAAAAAAAGACATCATGCGCCTTCTTGATTTGGTTGAGGCTTTCCAATTGGGATGTCAAATAGAGATTCATTGGAGCAAGTGGAGAGCTGCATCCCAGCATCATCATCGTCACTGCTGTCATCTGGGGGTTGGTGTTTAGGGTTGATCTACTTTGATTTCCCACACCCATTACACAGAATCCATTCACAGCGTTTAATCCTATGGTACATAATAGACACACCTTTCCACTAAGGGAAGCTATATCGTAAGGTCCAACAGGTCTTTTTTCATGGAGCATCCATTGTTTGATGTTTTCGCCGTAATGGGTCTTCAGGGCTCCCATGAAAGTTCGGTCTAACGGTTGCAATTTATGCATTGTGTGGGATGATAAGCACAAAATCGTGATGTAATTCTTCCTCAATAAGTGTATCACTTCGATGTTTCTTGTGTGAGAAAACTGGCCGTCAACGATAAGTAGTATAGGCGAGTTTTATCAACAAAATGAGTCAACCAATCTTTGAACAAATTTGCTTGAACCCATCCAAATGGATGAGCTCTTCCAATACACCCAGGAGGGGCTCATTTTATAGGGAGATTCGACATGTTTGTTCTCAGGAAAATCGACATCGGAGGGACAGAAGATCCTCCTGCACTCATTGAACAGATGACTGTTATCAAAGATCCACGTTCTGCCAAGCCCTGTCAGTAACTTCATTTCTAGAGTTGGTTTTAATGCCATTTCTAATTGCCAGTTGTATGCCATTCAGCAAACATCCAAGCGAGTTAAACCGTAATATTTTGCTTCCATATACTGCAAGTACCCTACTATTTCATTTTCTAGTGCTTCAGGTGGAGCTGGTTTTCTTCCTGGTTTCTTTTTGGTGATCTCAGCTCCCTGAAATGTACTAGCCTGTTTTAGATATCTTCGCAAGGTTGTCTTGGACACCTCAAAATGTTTCGAAGTCTTTTTGACACCCATTTCTTTTTCAATCACAGAAGATATTGCTTCTTTCATCTTATCCTTGTCCCATAATTGCCTTCTACTGGTCAGTTTTGATGTCAAGATGGCTCAAGACATCAGAAAAATAAATTAACCACAAATATTGAAGCTGCTTGTAATATGGACCCTGGAGTCCATATTACCATCACCTAAGGGGGCCATATTGCAGACATGAACATATTAGAAAAAAGTAATTATAGGATAAAAACTAAAATCCCCAGAGCTTTCTAGTCTGTGTTAAACTGTTGGCAATAGCCTCTAAATCATATGCATGGTACCTAGAACTAAGTATTTATCAGTCATGGTAGGTTAAAATCAAGTTATTTACATACCTTTCAAAATTTTGAAAATCATAAAAACACAATTCACCTCACAACTATTTAGCGACTACGCCGAATGGCTTCCAGCGTTCCTACCAGCCAGTTTGTATACTAGTGGACTAGTTCCAGTGTACTCCACTAGATTTCAGTGCATTGTTATTAAAATACGGACGGGGGAGCCATATAATAAGCAGGGGTCAAATTACCACCTTCTCCTCTAACGTATGCTGATTGTCCACACTACACCAACAAAATTTGAGAACGATATCATCCTACTGAGAGCAATGAATACATTTATAGCGATTAGCTATAATCTTGCAGTCATCTATCAAATACTTCAAGAACAATAATTACAACGTCATTTAGTTACGAAACGTTATTACAGGTTGTTTTCTGTCTTGTCTGTTTGTGCAACCGAATGCAACACAACTTGGCATTATAGAAAACTTCTGATTATTAGAAAATGAAATATTCTCATCAGCAAACTCAGTGCAAACAACCCAATGTTTTGGGCTAATTCCTATGGCCGCCGCGCATGCGTAGTAGCAGACAAGTTTTCATATGAGGTTTCACCGATTTAGCGTTCTTTCGTCTCCATATAGCCCTTCCTCCATGCTTCAGACTCTACTTATCAGCATATTCTTTCCATAACAACCAACAAAACAAAACAAAATTCAAATATTCAGAGATAATATTTTGCTTGCAATATACATGGAGGAAGGAATATATGTAGATGACGCAAGGGACCTTCACCACGCACTGGAGTGAAACCGGGTAGAGAGAAGTGGGGTGGGGAGGCCGCCATATTGCTCGGTTGTAGAAACGGGGGCAAAAGGCACAAAAATGTCAAGGGAATCGTAAGACAACCGTGGCACCGCAATTTGATGATGGATTATTATGTAACTCGACGAGACGGATCAAAAATGAAGAATCAAATTTTTTGATATCGTGCTTATTTCTCAAGATATACTTTCTCAAGGGAGAGGAGTTTCGGGTAGAAATTCAGAAAAAAATTTCCCCAAGGTAAATTTGATAGATTCTTATAAAACACGACACGATAACTCGAAATTGAAAAATATATATTTTCGATATCTCGCTTAGTTCTCGAGATATGCTCTCTCCAAATTGGGGTGGTTAGGTTACATTAAATCATGTTTAGAATTTTTTTAAAAATTGAACCCTTCAAAAGACCTCATACCTTCTGAGCTTACTCAGAAGATATTGTACTGTTAGTGGCCTATGTAACTTTGCTAGTAACATCAATGGGTTTATCTTCTTACCATACATCAAAAGTCAGAAGCTTAGATGGAAGTGGTTTGCATCGCGATACACATTGTGTCACTAACATAGTGCTCATGAAATTAGTAACTACCAATAATAAATAAATTGTTTGTACCCTTTTGGTACACGCCGCATTTCAACCTACCCACATTTCCATCAATATAGCCGCTACAAAATCAAACTATGTGACTCGAAATACATCGCGAACCACATTTCCGGTTAACAGCAACGTTTGCTTCATCAAGTTTAGTGTTTCACACAGCACAAATTATCACAATTAATTTCATCGTACACTTTCAGTGTAAACTGAAACTGGACTAAAGCATGCACATTCACTGTATCGCGATGTAAACTTGACCCACTTAGATTAAACTTTCAACACTTGTTTACAATAAGGCTAGCCTTTTAGGTGCACAGTAGTAACATATGCCGATTGTCTATACTACACCAACAAACATTTGAGATCGATATTATCCTATTGAAAGCAATGAATAAATTTATAGTGATAGGCTCTAATCTTGCAGTTATCTATCAAACATTGCAAGAACAATAATTTCAATGTGATTTAGTTACGAAACGTTGTTCCAGGTTGTTTCCTATCTTGACTGTTTGTGCAACCGTATGCAACTCAACTTGGCATTATAAAAAAAAAAAACTTTGAAATATTAGAAAATGAATGTTCACAGCAGCATTCACAGTGCAAACATCTCAATATTTTGGGGTTCCTATGGCCGCCAGTGGCCGGCGCGCATGCGCCGTAGGAGACGAGGTTTTTTTTTCTATGAGGTTTCACAGATTTGGTATTATTTCGTCTCCATATATTCCTTTCTCCATGGCAATATAAGTCACTGGTTAATCAACCTCTATCGTTGTTATCTTACATATGTCCCCCATTTCGGAGCAGTTAAATCATTATTTAACTAAATGATGATTTCAACAAACCAAAATGTTAAATAACAACCATTGTTATATTTAAAAAAACAATTAAATTACTTATTATACCACATTTTATTCACTTTTGTATGAAAGAGTCTTTTAAAATATTTTCGT
The DNA here is from genome assembly GCA_031002005.1 of Vandiemenella viatica. Lineage (NCBI taxonomy): Eukaryota > Metazoa > Arthropoda > Insecta > Orthoptera > Morabidae > Vandiemenella > Vandiemenella viatica. The sequence goes on from CM061921.1 coordinate 371,591,029, forward strand.
GGAAATAATGACTAAAGTTTTCACTCATTTCGATATTTACATATTCATTTGTCAATAAAAGCGTTCATTTCAGTCTTTCTTTACAATCTCACTACCACTAATTTGATTTTTTTTTATCATCATACATCGTCAATCATCGTCCTATTTCAGGATCAGTTTTAAATAACATTCTTTGTACTCAGTTAATAAAAATATTAGTCTTAAAATAGTAAACTACCATTTAAATACGATTCAATAAAAACACAATATTAAAAAAATGCCATAATTCAAGAAACATTGAACATGTTCCGAAATATCTAACACAAAATGTGTCGAAACGAAAGAAATATGATATGTGATCTTCAACTTTAATATCGTTGTTCCTTTGCCCTATAAAACTTTTAAAACATGGTGTAATTAAGAGCTGGATGTTCAGAAAAAACTGTTCACACAATTATCAGGAATACCCATTTTACATCAACGTTCCTTAATTTCTGTTTTAATTCCATTTACCGTAACTCTACGTTTGTCTTATTTAGCAGCAAATAACTTACTTTCAATTCAGTCAGCTAACACTCTGGTTAGGCCTCTTCATTATTCCTTTAATCTTCCTTTTTATTCAATATTTCATTTTCGTCGATTTCACCTTTGTTTGTACATATCTTTATCCTCATTTACTACTTTTTCTTCTTCATTATTCTTCATCACTACTGAATAACTCGTTTCTTTCATATTTACTGCTACTATCTGGTTGCTTATTATTATTTTTTATTATCTTCTTTCTTTTTTTCATCAATCAGTTGTAAAAAATTTATTTCATGTAAAAGGTTACAGTTTGTTTCCTTTCCGTTGCTTGGACACCATTTTTTTTGTTCTTCTTTATTTTATTTTATTTCAAATATTTCCATTATTTCAGTCTTTTTCAGTCCACAAGCACTTCTTTTTATACAACACAATTCCATATTCCATATGCTTCACCACATTTTTTCCTTTGTTGTTCAAATTCAAGCCTTTTTTCTTTCTTCTTTTCCATCTTTCCTGCCTAGAACTTTGAAAATCGAAACTCAGTATTAATTGTGACACTATTTCGACAAAATCATGTCACGAATCTGTTTTCAGCTATCCCATTCTGCTTCTTCGCTCCTTTTACTTGCTTGAACTTCTTCTTCTCTTCATTCTTCCTGTATAACGATTTTCGCTATTCCCATGATCATTTCTGTCTTCCATTTAAACATATAATCCTTGATTTCTTGGTTCTTCTCCTTAAATTTAGTTAAGTCTTCATCGCTTTTTCTCCATGTAGCGAAAACTGCTGCCCTGCATACTTTCACAAAATGGTGTGGCTGAAATTTATCATCTGGCCTAAATTTCATCTCCGGCAGTTTGAGTTGCTATTCCATCACATGACTATCGTATCCCCCTTTAATTCTTTGTTGCTTCATGTTTTTCAGTTCCTTATCTATTATTTCACAATATTCAGATTTAATTTCCAATCCGCTTATTCTGTCATCTTATGTCTGCACTTTATTTCCAACTTGCGTAATTTCTTGAGTATTATACATTAATTCTGTTACTTGGCTGAAACGCGATTCCTTATAGTCGTCAATTTTTATTCTTCAAATCACAGTTTTTCCTTCTGCTTCAAATTGTCAGTGTTATTGTCCAGGTTCTGATTTATATTTTCTCTACTCTCGCCCGCCGCCTTCTCGATTGTATGTTTCCGTTATCCTGCACAACCGTACACTGCATTTCTTTTTGCCGCCTCTTATTTAAATATCATAACTTCTTCCTTTATATCACTAAGTAATTCCTCCTGTGGATTCCTTAATTCTTTTGATCCATGGCAACACATTACTTGTGATTTCATAGTCTCATTCTCGACATAATTTTTTCATTTATCTCTTTCTGTGATTTTTACAATTTTTTCTTGTATCTCTTTCTGTGATTTTTTCAATGGTTTCTTGTAACTCTTTTTGTGAGTTTGAACTTTTTTCTTGTATCTGTTCCTGTGACTGTAAAATTTTTCTTAGATTTTCTTCCGTTTGCCGCATAAACACGAATAACATTTCATTTTGTTGCTGCTCCTGAATTCTTTCGATAACTGCAGTACGATCATTCAAAATATTTACTTTACTCTCAAATGGTTCTGTCACACCCGTCACGGTAACATTTTTCACTTCATCACTTTGAATTTTGGACAGGTTGCCAACATGGATGAAGCAAATATATGGAGGAGAAGTGACGTTTAATCTGGAAGGCAGGCTCTAAACTTTCGCGTATGCGCAGTGGCGGCAGCGGCGATTTTGCGATCCCAAACAAATGCGATGTTCACATTGTGTTAGATGCTGTGATTATTTCATTTTGTAATGTATATAAATGTTTTATAATGCCATATTGTGTTGCATACGGTTGCACAAATAGGCAAGAGAGGAAAGAAACTGGAATATCATTTCATAAGTAAGTTGAATTCTAATTATCGTTGTTGAAGTGGGCGATAGGTTTTGCAAACTTCGGTGCCTGTCTATAAATATTTAGTCATAACTCTCAATGGGATGACTTTGTTCTCAAATTTTTGTTGGTGTAGTGTAGAAATTCAGCATAACTTGCTATTTTGCTCATAATAGACTAGCATTTCTTTTTAACGAGTGTTGAAAATGAGATTTAAGGGGCGTGTTTTACATCGCGATTCAGTGAATTTAGTATTACGCTTTCTTTCGTCACGTTGCAATTTATATTGACAGTGTATTATAAAATTAAATGTGTTAAATTATGCTATGTAATCTAGGAATCTTGATGAAGCAAACGATGTTGTCACTGCAAATACAGTTTGCGATTCAGATACACGTGTGTGGGTATGTCTACATAGTTTGATTCTGTAGCGGCAATTTAATGGAGATTGTGGTTGGTCTAAATGCAGTCTGTACTAGAATGGTTTTGTTGTTCCATAAGGGACAAAAAATTTATCTATTACTGTTAGTAATTTCAGGAGAACCAAGTTAGTGACAAAACGTGTATCGCGATATGAACTGCTTCCAGGTATTCCCAATTAAGCTTGCGATGTATGGTAACGAGATAACTATTTTTATTCTGATCTAGGCCGCATTTCAACCTAACCCCAAATGGTAGTAAAAAAACAAATATCCATTCTGCATGTCTATCATTACGGCTTTGGCAGAATTAATTTTTGATCCAGGCCGCATATCAACCCAATCCCAGTATATCCCGAAAACTAAGCAAGATATCGAAAAATGTTATTCTTTATTTTCGATGTGTCCCGTCGTGTTACAAAAGAATCGATCATTAAATTTGACTTTTGCGAAATTTTTCTTCTGTATTTCAACTTAAGACACCTCACTTTTGATACAGTATATCTCGAGAACTAGGCGAGATATCGAAAATTTTTACTTTATTTTTTATTTGTCTCGTCTTTTTAAATAAGAATCCGTCATCGAAATAAACTTTGACCAATTTTTTCTTCTGAATTTCAGCCAAAAACATTTCACGTTTGAGACAGAATATCTCGAAAACTAAGCATGATATCAAAAAAATTTATTCTTCATTGTATATATGTCTTATCGTGTTACATAATAATCCATCACCAGATTGCGGCGTTACGTTTATCCTAGAGTCCCCTTGAGGGTTTTGTACATATACCCCGTGTCTGTATGGGTTCGGCCTAGCCCCCACTCCTCCTCCGCTCGGCTTCACTTCAATGTGTGGTGAAGGTCGTCTCCATATATTTCCTTCCTCCATGGTTGCCAATGTTTCAGATTTATCACCTTCGTGAAAACTATTTATTCCACTATCGTTTATCTCCGACATGATACCTCTGGAATTATTTTCATAGATATTGTTGTCTTTCCTGCTTCGAATTTTGCTATCCATATTATTCGCCATTCTGGCCAAAATCAAATTAATTCAATTACAACCAATACCGAAATTACACGATGTCTTAAACTTTGCCAAAAATAATTAAGTGAAGAAAATTAACACTACAGCAACAAAATACAACGTCGTAACGGAAAGTCACTTACTAATTGGAAATTGATTAAACGACGACATAAACAAAATATAAAAAACAGCAATTAAATTTGAAAACTTAGATAAATCACATACAAACATTTCATATAAATTTACACAACCCTGGAGTCGTCTACTGACTGTACCTGAAATTTTTTTATACAAACAAATCTGTTTACAATTTTCCAACACAAATTATTTAAATTGCTTCTATACTAGAATTTCCGTTGAAATATGTAGCCTTCTTCTACTGCCTCTCCTTCGCAGGATATTTCCAAATGCTGCAAAAATGTTAATCAAAGCTTTCACATACCGGTAATAGTTGATAATCCACATCCGATGATTTCAGAGTTTATTTTGGGAACAGTTAATTTTTTAAATAATTACTTTCCTACGTCAAATCCACGGTAGCCAATTTTGCAAGGTTAATACTTTTACTTCCTGTAAATTTGTCCTGTCGAGGCTTCGCCAATTCTGCAGGGTTACACTCTCGTTTACTGCAGCCTGTATTGCATTTTGGACACACACCAAAATGTCTTACAATAGCTTCCTTGCTTTAATAATTCATCTGCATATTAATCAATATTTTTCAATTACAAGAAAACATTATAACCGGTAGGATTACCGGGTTAGGATAAGAAAACCTCTAGGGCTAACAAACCAAGTTTTAACATTGATATATAAACAAAGAAACCAAATTCAAGCCAAACTAAGGCTTAACGTGATTCTAGCTGGCACCAACGAACATACGAGTACATGCATAATGAAGAGTAACAACTGTAGAAATGACATTTGCGTAGAGCAAGCAATTTTATAAGCAGTGTTACTATCAAAAATTGACATTAAAAAGAAGAAATGTCTGTAAGACGTGACTGTTGTGAGTTCAGACGTGTTCGCATTTACTTGTACATTGTCATTCAAAAGTTCATGGTTGTTTGCAAAATCTATCTAATTATAGATAAGAACCATATAAAACTAATGCGTGAAGTCTGAGTACCTTATGTTTAATGCTGTGCTGCTTCCATCTCACTAGTGTGCTCGGTTCACTTGTAATTAGTTTTTATCTCGCAGCTGATATTACAGTGTTATCAGTAGCTTTTACAATCTCGCTGCGCAGTGACATGGGTTTCTTTTATCTTCTTTTTCTTTACAGAATTTGTTTCTGATGTCAGCGAATGAGTCATTGCTTATTAACACGATATCTTTGCAGTATGGCTTATTCACCGGTATCTTGAGATCTTTCATGTTACAGAACATCAAGCTGACGGATGAAACTTTCTTCCTTGGGGATCGTCCATAAACTACGCGATTCTATTTTGGTCTCTTCCCCTTCCCGCCACCTAGCCTTACGTGGCTTTTGTCTCGACCCCCCACCCCCATCCTTGTGTGACATGAACCTTTTCGCTCCATTAAATCCTTAAGACATTTTTAATGTTTTCTTTTAACATTCTACCGTTTCAGTTTTGTGTATATAATAAACACAGCTGATATTTGTGTTATATACTTTTCTATAATTATACACTGAAGAGCAAAAGAAATTGGTATAGGCGTGTGTATGAAAACACAAAGATATATAAACACTCAGAATACCGCTCTGCTGTCGGAAACGCCTATATGAGACAATAGGTGTCTGGCGCTGCGTTAGATCGGTTACTGCTGCTACAATGGCAGGTTATCACGAATTAGGTGAGTTTAAACGTGGTGTTATAGTAGACGCACGGGAGAGGGTACACAGCATCTCCGAGGTAGCTATGAGGTGGGGATTTTCCCGTACGACCGTTTCACGAGTGCGCCGTGAATATCGGCAATCCGGTAACACATCAAATCTCCGACATCACTGCGGCCGGAAAAAGATATTGCAATAACGGGACCAACGACGACTAAAGAGAATCGTTCAACGTGACAGAAGTGCAATCCTTCCGCAATTTGCTACCAGATTTCAATTTTGAGCCATCAACAAGTGTCAACGTGCGAACCATTCAACGAAATATCATCGATATGAGCTTTCGGAGACGAAGGCCCACTCGTGAACCCTTGCTGAGTGCACAACACAAAACTGTACTCCTCGCCTGCGACCGTCAACACCGATATTGGACTGTTGTTGATTGGAAACATGTTGCCTGGTCTGACGAGTCTCGTTTCCAATTGTATCGAGCGGATGGACGTGTACGGAGATGGATACAACCTCATGAATTCATGGACCCTGCATGTCAGCAGGGGACTGTTCAAGCTGGTGGAGGCTCTGTAATGGTGTGGGGTGAGTGCAGTTGGAGTGATATGGGACCCCTGATACGTCTAGATACGACTCTGACAGGTGACACGTACGTACGCATCCTGGCTGATCACCTGCATACATTCATGTCCATTGTGCATTCTGACAGACTTCCAGCAGGACAATGCGACACCCCACACGTCTAGAATTGCTACAGAGTGGCTCCAGGAACACTCTTCTGAGTTAAAACACCTCTGCTGACCACCATACTCCCCAGTGTAACGGGACGTTATCATGTCACGCTACAATTATTTTTAATATTAAATGTAATCTTTTTATTTAATTTTAGTCAGATTACATTTGTAAATTAATCTCGGGCAGCCCAGAATTGTATTTATTTAAAATCAATATGCAAGGCCATTTTATTTGTGGGAGCTCGGCAAATGTATGCGAGTGTTAGGAATGTGTTGAAGATTGGGGTGCATTGTCTTGAGCTGGGGTGGAAGCGTACCGTTAATCCCTGCCCGCCGGACAATGGCGCGACTTGCTGCCGCCTGACCAAGGTCAAGCGGACGGCCACCTCACAGCTTGCCTCCCCCCGCCCCGCAAGAGACATCGCAAAGGGAACGCAGGCAAAATGCCGCGAATCTGAACGATGGACTGTATCACGTGATTTCCAACCTGCATATGAAATCATCGATAGGGGTCTTCATGTGTTAATACAGGGTGTATCCTTTCTGGCCGCCATGTTCCTACGCGGGAAGAGGACGCCATCGCCTTCCGAAGAGGAGGAACTTTACTTCTTGCTGGGCCACGGTCCAGAGCAGTCGATCTAACTTCTCGCCAGACCACGGTCTGGGACAGTCGACTTCTTGCTGGGCCACGGTCCAGAGTGGTCGAGCGTACTTATCGCTGGTCCAGCACAGTTGATCTGGGCTATACAGCGACTTGCCTACGATCACAGGCCGTGATCGTATATTGCGCTGGAACGGAGAGTGCCACAGACATCAGTGCTGCTGCTATGGTAAAGTGTTAAACGCCAGGTCTTGCTTCGTTGAGTTCTTATTGAGACTGCGAATGACCCGTAAGCGCCTTTGAGAGAGAGACTTATGTTCTTTATGCTAATTTGACCCTGAGCTAGCCGACATTTGATGAACTTTATGAGAGCCTTGCATATCGCGAGTTACATTTCATTTCTTTGTGTTTTAACGGCGCCCGAGACCCCTGTTATTTTCATGTATTCATGTTATTGTACTGAATATTCTTGTTGTAGCATATTTAAGTTAGTTAACTTGAATAAGAACGGCCAATTGTAACGCTAAGGCATTGATATCCAAGTAATTCACATTATTAACGATAAAGTTAAATATGCCTAGCGGTGTAGAAGCCATATGAGGTCAATAAATTATTTCTGTCAGTTGTCTTTGTGACCTAGCAGCTGAATGATTCTTGCTAACCAATTATTAATTTTAATTAATAAAACTATAATTTATAAAATCCCCCCCTCACTTTTTTTCGTACCACTACACCAGACATGAACATTATTGAGCATATCTGGGATGCCTTGCAAGGTGCCGTTTAGAAGAGATCTCCACCCCCTCGTACTCTTGCGGATTTATGGACAGCCCTGCTGTTGTATGTTCTGTACCTTATTTTAATTGTGTAATATAATACGAATGAAAAGCTACGTGGCTTGGCTCTGAAACCCTCCTTCCTCCCCACGTAACCCAGCGTAGCTTCCTACCCAACGCTTCTCCCCTCCCAGACCAAGACACGTAATTTATGGACTCTCCATTTTCAGGAATCGAATCTACGATGTATGCGACAATGTCTAACCGCAAGAAATTAATATTTGACGTAAAAGATTTATAACAATACGGCTAATCATTTGCATTTAACAAATACAGAGATAATTGGATTACGACAATGAGCTGGTATCACAATGAATATTTGAATTGCTGCAACACTAGTTGCGTCTGACGCACGGTTGAGAAATTTCACTTAGTTTTGAGTGGTAATTCTGGGATAAATATTTTTTACACCTAAACTTTTGTAGAAGCTTAATCAATGTCACGCCAGTTGTATGTATTTCCTTTATTTTCAGCTGATTTTTTAAGCGAAAAAATGTTTATTAATATTTGTTCCATCTTTTCCATTTGTTTCACATTTACATAAATTTCAGATTCCCAGAATGAGTGTGATCCCTATATTTTACGGTGTAGGGAGACGGTAGAATCATATTTCGATTTTTGTGTTGTGTTGTCTTTGGCACCGCAATATGAAATATATTAACTGAAATTTGCTATTGAAATGCTTTTAGTATTTCTGGTAGAGAGTGCTCTGATGGCTTAGTGGTTAAGGCGTCTGAGTGGGGTTCGAAAGTTCCCCGGTTTGAATCGTTGTCTCTGTGGGGATTTTCATAGGCTCTTAACTCGCCCTCCACCTCTGACATAGCTTGCTGTGTAGTTTGAAGCACACGAGAACGTTTCCGTGGTTCGGGTTCCATAATGTTACTTTTAGAAGAATCAAATAAAAACAAAAGCTTGTAAAAGTATTTCATATATGTCTGTGAATCTCTTCCGCGATCCTCAGACAACCGTTCCTGAACGCTGATTTACCATTCTTATTTTACAATTAATCTTCCTATAAGAAACGGATATTTTTCTTTTAACACCACATAAATAGCGACCACTTAACGTCTTAAAAAGTCACAGCCGTTCTTAGACACCATGTAATTTGCCATTTTTATGCGTGAATCGTTAAAAATTAATAGCATTTAAATGAGGCAATCATAAAAGTAGTTCCTCTCTCGGATTGGTCAGGTTGTAGCAAAATATAGAGTCACAGAATTATAACTGATATCATTAGCATTTCATGTTGCAACACGTCACACCAAACAAATATAGCTGCATCTATGCGTTGTATTTTCTGTTGCTTTTTTTTTAAAATAATAATATCTTTTCTTTCCATCTAGATGCTGTAAGAGATTTGTCCCCACTGTAAATATATATAGGAAAAAATGACGTTTCAAACCGTCCTCAAAAAGAATATAATCTGCCAATTTGTTTTTTAATATATGATTGATACCAAAATGCAAACAGTTGATTTAGTTTTCGTCACTATTTGTGAACCATTTTCTATCATACACTAATACATGTTAGCAATTTGATGAAGAGCATAATGTACACTACTGTTTGTGAAAATTTCAATACCAAAAGGAATGGTTTGAATCACCCCAACATAGGAGAGTATGTAGAACAGTGATTAAGATCGTAGAGTGATGGCGTTCATTTAGACCCAGCGGCACCATCTTTTGTGTGATAGGACAGTTAAGTTTTATGCCACGCTCAGTCGGAAACGCGCAATCAAATACCAGTATGCCTCGTTGATATACAAAGGCGCAAAATCAGCATGTAAGTGAGTTCGAACGTGGCAGTATGATAATCTCCGGGAAACGGGTTTGCCGTGTCGTGACACTGCGGCTCGCATGAGGCACGTTACGACAGTGATGAGCGAGTGTAACCACTGATAAAGGAGGCTCGTACACAGCGACGAGCGGGGTACTGGACCACAGCGCGGGATGACCGCCCGTAACCGACAAAACAGCTTCGTCCACTCAGTTGGCTCGACGTTGTAGCACTGAAATGGATGTGGACATGTCTGTGTCGATGTTGCGACGCCATCCGCTCAGAGCTGAACTGCTGGTACGCATATAATTGCGTCGGCTTCTATTTACCAGAAACCATCAACGCCTCAGACTGGAATGGGCACTTGAACGCCGCCACTGGCGTGCTGAATGGCAATATGTAGTGTTTTCAATTTGTCCTACGGCGATGGTAGTGTAAGACGCTACTGTGGTGATAGCAATCGGCAGACTGCCTTATTGAGTGGAATAGCGAACAAACAAGTGTGATGGTTTGGGGTGCTATTGGTATTAACATGTGATCTCGCCTTCTACACATTGAGGGTAATCAGAACAGCAACCACTGCATAAGGGAGGTTTTAGAGCCCGAGGCACTGCACCTTCCGCGGGAAACTCCACATCCAATATTTCTGCAGGACAATGTCGAGGAATTTGCAAGTCTTCTTCTAAGAACGACGGGTACCACTGCTTCCTTGGCCTGCACGTTCGCCTGACAAGTCGCCCGACAAACATGTCCGCGATATGGTCAGTCGGCAACGTGTTCAGTCTGATCCTCCTGCAACCTCTGTCAATGCTTTGTGGACTCGTCTACAAGCTGGGTGGTGGTGTGTTCCCCAGTAACATATCCATGATCATTTTCATTATGTGCCACAATGTCTTTGTCATTTGTGAATTGTCTTGTCCCTAATCTAGGTAGAAAATGTCTCCATCTTTGAATTGCAATTTTCACAACCTGTAGTCTACAAAAGTATGTTCTTACATTCAGAATCACTAGTTGGACAAGTCAGAACTGGAGATGGCATTTTCTGAAATGAGGTTATTTACAGGGGTTAAAGAATTCAGATCTTAAGTACCAGCGATTTAGAAATAGTGGTTTTTACTTTCTGTGCGTGGCAATGTAGAAAGAAATTTATAAAATAGATTTTGCAAGGAATAGATTTTTTTTTAAATTACGAAGAAAAGTTGAAATTATTCTCACTAAAATTATATCAGGTTATATAATTAGATTATGAATATGAATGTTAATTGAAAAGTGATTCCATTTGTTACATACCCGTAGCTAGGGGGTGGCATTGTGTGGCAATGCCCTACCTTAAAATACCAACACTATACATTAAAAATACCATCGACTAAGATAATATGGCAAGTACTATAACTGTTAGTTCATAGTATGAAAAGATGGAAAAAATAATTTACTACTAGCACAGCGACATCTAAACAAATCCGAATAAACCATGGTTTGTTAATTCAGCTCATACATGACATCTGAATTGGGTGTGGGAGCTGAGCCCGTATTGCAATCTACACTCCTGGAATTTTCCCAGGAATGGGAAACTTTATATACACATTCCTGGGGTCAGATACAACACATGATCACACAGACAGAACCATAGGCACATAGACACAGGCAACAGAGCATGCACAATGTCGGCACTAGTACCGTGTATATCCTCCTTTCACAGCAATGCAGGCTGCAATTCTCCCATGGAGACGATCGTAGAGGTGCTGGATGTAGTCCTGTGGAACGGCATGCCAAGCCATTTCCACCTGGCGCCTCAGCTGGACCAGCGTTCGTGCTGGACGTGCAGACCGCGTGAGACGACGTTTCATCCAGTTCCAAACATGCTCAATCGGGGACAGATCCGGAGATCTCGCTGGCCAGGGTAGTTGACTTACACCTTCTAGAGCACGTTGGGTGGCACGGGATACATGTGGACGTGCATTGTCCTGTTGGAACAGCATGTTCCCTTGCCGGTCTAGGAATGGTAGAACGATGGGTTCGATGACGGTTTGAATGTACCGTGCACTGTTCAGTGTCCCATCGACGATTACCAGAGGTATACGGCCAGTGTAGGAGACCGCTCCCCACACCATGATGCCGGGTGTTGGCCCTGTGTGCCTCGGTCGTATGCAGTCCTGATTGTGGCGCTCACCTGCACGGCGCCAAACACGCATACGACCATCATTGGCACCAAGGCAGAAGCGACTCTCATCACTGAACATGACACGTCTCCATTCGTCCCTCCATACACGCCTGTCGTGACACCACTGGAGGCGGGCTGCACGATGTTGGGGCGTGAGCGGAAGACGACATAACGGTGCGCGGGACCGTAGCCCAGCTTCATGGAGACGGTTGCGAATGGTCCTCTCTGATACCCCAGGAGCAACAGTGTCCCTAATTTGCCGGGAAGTGGCGGTGCGGTCCCCTATGGCACTGCGTAGGATGCGACGGTCTTGGCGTGCGTTCGTGCGTCGCTGCTGTCCGGACCCAGATCGACGGGCACGTGCACCTTCCGCCGACCACTGGCGACAACATCGATGTACTGTGGAGACCTCGCGCCCCACATGTTGAGCAATTCGGCGGTACGTCCACACGGCCTCCCGCATGCCCACTATACGCCCTCGCTCAAAGTCCGTCAACTGCACATACGGTTCACGTACACGCTGTCGCGGCATGCTACCAGTGTTAAAGACTGAGATGGAGCTCCGTATGCCACGGCAAACTGGCTGACACTGACTGCGGCGGTGCCCAACCGCTGCGCAGCTAGCGCCCTTCGACGGCCAACACTGCTGTTCCTGGTGTGTCCGCTGTGCCGTGCGTTTGATCATTGCTTGTACAGCCCTCTCGTAGTGTCCGGAGCAAGTATGGTGGGTCTTACACACCGGCGTCAATGTGTTCTTATTTCAATTTCCAGGAGTGTATGACACAGGGAATCCCCTTATAAACTAAAGCAAATTAGAGCATATTTGTCTGTGGTTTAGGTACAGTGTTTCAGTCAGTTAGCGACACAATTATTTGTTTGTTACTGTGAACTTAAGGCTAATTCGCTATGGATATACAGGCTTTCTTTAGCAAAAAACTTAGAGTCGAAGAGGAAATTGACCACGAACGACCTCATTCCTCAAAGCATGTGGAATCACAAGATACAATTGCTACTCCTGGTCCTGTGGAAATAGGTACGGTGAAATATGTTGGTAATTATAGTTACAGTATTCCTTCTGATATTGCATAAATCGGAAACCCTAAAAAGCAAGTTATTTCAGATATATATCCAAATGGAAATTACAGGGCCTTTGTGGTGGACTGGTTCAAGTGATATAAATGGTTTCAGATCATTTCAAGTAAAATTTTAACTTCCGCCCTACCTGTGCCCACCGCTGCCCTACCTTAAATTCAACGATAGCTACAGCCCTGTTTTGTTACAGTAGTATTAATAATTTGGTAAACGTTGTGTAATATGTTCTCATAAAAATGAAACCAGATTATGAAACATTGAAAAATTTAAATTAGATATTATTAAATACAGCAACAAAACCATTATCTTATTAATAAAACACCATAACGTTAACTTTTTATTTCAAGTAATCGTCTACAAAATTTATGATGGCGTATAAAATAGCAATGCGGAATTTGTAATCCTCCGCATCGAACGACGAGTCAACTTCTCATAGAAGATTGATATAAAAGCTTCGTGAAAAAATGTAACTAGTTTCTGTATCGTGGTACGTCGACCACAAGATCACTAGCATCTATTCCAAGGAAGGTTATGCCTAGTGTATTCTCAGTCAGTCGTAGTAACCGTTCTTTACTACCGAGTGTAGTTGGTGAGCGGTAACGCTTAGGAGTCGCATTCGGGAGGACACCGGTTCGAATCCCCGTCCGAGCATCCAGATTTGGGTTTTCCATGGTTTCCCCAAATTACACCAGGCGAATGCAGAGATACTCCCTTTAAAAGGCCATGGCCGAACATCCCGCCTCTAATGACCTAGACGTCGACGAGGCGTACAGCCATAAGTAAAAAAGAAAAAGGGTTTTTTACTCCAGGGCAGTAGCGGATCTAGGATTTTCTCGAGTCGAGGTAAAATCTGTGAGATGGCCACCCCTTCGAACATTATTTGACACCCACATTGTCGTCACCCTGACTGTCGCCGCCAGGGGCAATAGTGGACTATATTTAAAAAAAAAACAGCGTTACTCTCTCTGGGAGATCGCTGTGAAATTACATATCGTGTTGCACTGAAACACAGTTCCTTTATTTAAATGAAACTAATTTTCTGAAGATTTTCACGGCTACTGCTCTGCATTAATGCTGCTTTACGACTTTCATTACTCAAGCACTGCTTAGCGTCAATGGGAGTAGGGTACTATATGATACCACATTTTTTATTAGGTACAAGAGCGATCCGGTAGTTTAATGATTAAGACGTGTGATTGGGGATCAAACGGAACGGTCTCCGGTTCGAATCACTGTCTCGACGGGGGTTTTCATATGTCCGTATCCCGACCTTCGCCTCTGGCACAGCTTGCTCTGTAATGTGAAGTACGTCAGAATGCTTCTGTGGTTCGGATTTCACATTAAACTGTAGGTCCTCTGTACCCGGTTGGACAATCAGGATAGGTAGACGCGGCTACGACAGGAGCGGAATGCGAAGCCAATACAAACCGTATCACCAGGTCATTACACCCACACGGAATTATAATTTATTTGCTGTCTTCAGTCTTTCGACTGATTTGATGCAATCCTCCATCCCTTCCAATCATGTCTTGTCTCTTCATGTCTACATATCTCTTACAACCCACGTCCTCAATTATCTGCCTCATATATTCTAATCTCTGTCTTCCTCTACAGTTCTTACCTTCGACTGTTCCCTCCACTAACAAATTAACCAAACCAGCATGTCTCAAAATATGACCTACCAGCCTGTCTCCTCTTTCTGTAAGCTTCTTACACACTTCTTTCCTCACCCATCATTTCCAAAACTCGTTCATTTCGTACTTTGTCTGGCCACTTAATTTTCAGCATTCTTCTGTAGCACCACTTTTCAAATGCCTCAATTTTATTTATTTCTGGTATTCCTGAAGTCCATACTTCGGTACCATCAAGTTCTGTGCTCCACACATACAGTTTTAAAAAGTTCTTTCTAATTCATAGATCAATGTTTGAAGCTAAAAGATTTCTCTTTTTCATGAAGGCTCTAGTTGCTACTACTATTCTGCTTTAAACATCATTCTTGCTTCGACAATCGGTTGTAATTTTGCTTCCCAAGTAGCAGAATTCACTTACTTCTCCTATTGCATCTGATCCTATTTTTATATTTAATCTACTAGGATTGGTATCATTTCTCCTACATTTAATCACTTTTGTCTTGCTTTGATTTATATTCAGTCCAAAATCTTCCTTCAGAATTTTGTTCATGCCATTCAGTAACTTCTCAATATCCTCAGCCCTCTCTGCTAGCAAGACAATGTCATCAGCAAATCGTAGCGTATTGATTTTTTCTCCCTGAACACTTATGCCAAATGAAAATTTTTCTTTTATTTCCTTTATTTATTCTTCTACAGACAAGTTGAATACTAACGGGGATAGGCTACAACCTTGTCACACACCCTTTTTAACTGATGCATGTCTCTCATGCTTCTCTACTTTTATTATAGCTATAGGCCTAATAGCTGTAATTTATAAAACATTATTTTATCTCGATATTTAAGACCTGACTTCTTTAAAATTTTGAACATCTTGTCCCACCCAACACTATCAAAAGCTTTTTCTAAATCAACAAACGCCATAAAAGTATCTTTGTTTTTCTTAATCCACCCTTCAAGTATTGATCTTAAAGACAGAATTGCTTCCCTCTTACCACGATTTTTCCTTCACCTACTATCTCCCGGAATTATTATTGTTGGATGCAAGCAGCCAACGGGAGTTCTCTCAAAACAAGCGACTTGTTTGTTTAAACGAGACATATAGCGCACAATCTACGTGATAAATATCGTATCTCCTAATGCCTCATAGTTCGCTAAATAAAAAGCGGTACAGGTTTCTGACATTTATTGTCTACAAAATAAAAACCAAAATGTATCACGCGACTTCACACGAGTGTTCTGGTGGGTCAGTGTCTGAATGTGAATCGAAAGGCCGCAATTTCAGATGTCTGTATCTTCATGGATTGTGAAAGACTTTAACTGACAAAGCTTGTTTTGCATATCTGAAAACAATGGAACCCACTAGTCGTTCAGACTCTATGTAGAACTCACAGTCCCATAATTCGCATATTAATACCATAATTGTTGGCGTATTTTAGGATGCAAATAGGACGTGTGAACACGCATCATCCGTAATTTTCCGAGGGTATAAAATGTTGTAGCAACCTGAACGTTGGAAACATCCAACAGACAGCAAGATTCGATTACAGAGTTTATACCCCGTAGCATTGAATTATCGCCATTGCGTTGTAACTGCACAATAAATGTCTAATGGCTAATAAATGTCGTTCAAAGTTACGCGATGAAAATTTGGTAAAGTACACTCGCATCATCTTTGATAGGCATATAAAAAAAGACTCGTCGACCCCGGCAGCATAGAAGAAGCTTGCTTGCTTGCTTTGCGTTGCAGGGTTTGGCGGTTCGAGTCCGGCGCAGGGCGTAGGTTGTTTTGATTAAGTAATGTGTTCGATTTGTGTGGTCCTTACAAGAGAGAGAAAAATAACCACGCTGATATAAAATGTACACATTGAAACAAACACATTGAGCTGGTTGTTTCTTTACATAGACAAACACATTTAAAAAAAAAATACTTAACTGATAATCAAGTAAACAAGACACTGAGCTTATTTAATGAAAGTAGATAAATTGCCTCTTTATTTTCTCAGTCGGTGTATGTTGTGATTTTGGTTAGATGTAGCATAAAAAACACCAGTCAGCATGAAGTTTAAAAATAACTCAGTTTGTTTTGTTTAGTTTGTGCTTCGTCCGTTTGTATTGCTTACATGCTGATCAGACACTTTACCACCACTTAACGAATATTGAAGCAGACGGATGATGGACAAATGTCTTATTCCGACAGTTTATCGCAAACCGCAGACCGGGACCGTGTTGTACCGCGGGCAGTCCATCGAATGTTTCTTTTTTTTAAAAAAAAAAAAAAAAAAAAAAGGCATTCGGCCAGCAACTGTGTTTCTTTTATTCCTCAAGTGCGTATATAGAATCTTCTCGTGTTATTACTGATGATGAAAAGTAACAGGACGGACACAACACTTAATTAAAACCATCCATGCCCTAGCGCGGACTCGAACCGGCGAACCCTGCAACGTGAAGCCAGCTCGCTAGCACCGGCTTGAAAGTATGTTATCTGGTGGTATTTTGAAAATTACGAGTACAGGTCACGGAGATCAAACCCGTGTCAACCAAAATGCAGTGTTCCATCACGTTCGAAGCTGTTACTATCATAGTGATACATTTGGCATTTTATCCTTTCAAATACTTTCTACATAATAAACATTTGTTCACGCGCACGTCGTCAATGACAGTCGGGAATCGAATGCACGATATCTTATGCATAAAATTTTATTCCAACTTGGTATAAAGGATATTCAAAATGTAAAAGAAGCTAATCAGACCGCGATTATATCACAGGATGTGACTAAGATTTTAAATTAATTAAATCTTTTAAATAAATTAAATCTTTTTAATTAAGTAACCATTTTAGATAAAAGGTCGGAGGGTATTAATAGTACCCAAAGGATTAAAAAATTATGGGAGTACAATTCAAACACTGCTAATCCAAATATTTTAGTTAAATTCTATTAAGCCATTTTATTTTAATTCGAATACAAAGGCAATACGTTGCCAATTAATACACCACGAAGATGTAGTACACGTATGGGGTATGCATATCTGCAAACATCCTAGTCTGTCAGTGGTACCACAAATTTTTATTTTTTTCCTCTTCAAACAAGTCCTACCCTCATAATGAGGATCCAAAATAGTCCTCTACTCATCATTGGAAATGCCAACACTGATTCGTTGCTATGTTTCTCCTTTGACGAACGCTTCTTCGCCTCTTGAGGCCCTCTGATAGCCTTTACAAAGTTCGGTATCCCACCTGCGAGAGCGCCAACTGCTGACAAGTTGGAGAATATTGACAATTAAGGTTACTATCCCTCATATTCTTTCTGATGCGCACACCCAATTTCAGCTTGGAACGCATAATTCTGTTAACCAGGAACGTTGCATCATCTTTCGCCATCATACAACTCGAAGACTTTTCTGCAAATACACGATCTACGTTAGTGGTATCGCCATCCCTAAGCTATTTCCCTACAGGCCGCATCTTGTGATTCGCATAATATATAGTTTAGTACAGGACCACAAAACTAACATGTTGTTACAAGTGGCTCAAAAGGCATATTGTTGATCAGTTTGTATATATAGCCCGTCCCGTCTTCTTCGTTGTCAATATCTAAAACATTTCGCATGTTCGCACACCTATATATCAGCGGCACACCCCTGTGACCTTTTCAGTATGAGGTACGTAAGAGAGCATTCACCATTAGCCGTGTAAAATCTGGCTCTTTCTATCATGCGAAATCAAAGAAATGACACTGTGTTCTCTGAAACAATAAGTGCGATATTGTGCGACCCACCAAACTGTAGAAAAACCGATCTTGTGCTCTCACTGTTGGAACATAGCAATGGACTTTGATTTGAAAATGTATACGTGTTTTCCAAGTCGCTGTACCATCCAAAGTTTCAGTTGCTGGGTGAAATATTAGGGCCCATCAAAGAAATTCAGTATTTTACTTTTAGCGACAGTCAAACTGTGTACTCGATGATGTATCATGTGAAAAGCAAAATAATATATGAGGTTACTATTGCACTGGTAGGCACCGGACAGACGATTTTTTTTTTTTTTTCTACCTGTATTAGTAGGATGCCAAATCTGCTTGTCAGAGACAATTCTAACCCGATACTCAATAAGCAAAATGACATAAACCTCAAACACATCCACAACGACCACGTCAACACTTTTTGAGTCTTTCAGTGTTTATAGAAACGTCTATGGACAGTGATGGAATGCCTGCAAGCATGGATTCTTAGTTGTTAACATGTATCCTGAGACCTACCTTAACCGTCTTTATTTGTTCTTGATTAAATGGCCAAGAACCTACGTCATTACAAGCCATGGAGGAAGGAAAAAGAGTAGAGGCGAAGTACCAATAAATCTATGAAGCATCCTGTAACACTTGGCTCCTACTGCGCATGTGCAGCAGCCATAACAGATTTTCCTAAACATTGCGCCGTTTACACTCTGTCTGCTGTTGTGAATATTTCATTTTCTAATATTTCAAAGTTTTTTTTTTTTATAATGCCGGCTTGTGCTGCATACGATTGCACAAACAGACTAGATAGGAAACAACCTGAAATATCGTTTCAAAGTTAGTCACACTGGAATTATTAGTCTTGAAGTGTTTAATAGATATCTGCAAGAGTAGGGCCTACCATTATAGATTTATTTATTTATATCAATAGGGTCACGTTGTTCTCAAATATTTGTTGGTTTAGTGTAGACAATCAGCATATCCTACTACTTTGCACACATGCTTTATTGTAAACGAGTGTTGAAAGTCTGTATTTCGCAATGAATTGTGTGTGTTGAAGTGGGCAGCACTATAATAACCATGGCGATGCATTTGACGATCAATTCTCATGTAAATCAATGAGACTAATCGAAAATCAGGAGTAAATTTTTTTTGATATTTCCCTTAGTTCTAGAGATATCGTCTATCAAAAATTAGTTATAGGTATAGTTCCTTGTGGCTTTGGTGACGTTTTTATTCGGGTCCAGACCGCATTTCAACCTAACCACATGGGGTAGTAACAAAATAAAACACACACACTGCATGCCCAGCTTGTAGTTCATAGTGGCTTTGGAAAAATTATTTTTTGGCCCAGGCCGCATCCCAGCCTAACCACCTCAATTTCGAAGCTGTATATCTCGAGAACTAAGAGATATCGAAAAATTTTATTCTTTCGATTTTTCTCTTCGTGTTACATAAGAATCTATCATCAAATTTGACTCCGGGAAAATATTTCTTCCGAATTTCAACCCAAAACACCTCACCTTTGAGACAGTATATCTCGAGAGCTAAACAGGATACCAAAAAAATTTATTCTTCATTTTTTGTTTGTCTCGTTAAGTTACATAATAATCCATCGTCAAATTGCTGTGTTATCGTATCATCTCCTTGAAGTGTATGTGCATATTTCCCGTGTTTCTAGAGAAATCCAGTATGGCAACCTCACCAAATCCCTTTTCTCTACCAGACTTCACTCCGGAGTGTGGTGAAGAACCCTTGCACCGACTCCGCTCTTTTCCTTCCTCCATGTTACAAGCATGGACAAGTTTGGGAGGACTATTTATTTTCAACCCGAAATTCTTAGAACGAAGGGAGTTTGAACTGCCAGTGGAAAATTCTGAATCACATACGTGCCCCGATCGATGATGTTGAAACTGCAAACAAATGTGATGTTCATGCTTCAAATCAAATGTCATTCACAAGGCCTTTCACGACTGTCAAAGTGAAGATGAAACTAGTGCATTGAGATGAAAAATTCTGTTTAATCAGAGATGCCATTATTTTGCTGAAGGAATTAACATCAGTCAGTGCGACTATGTTTATAACAATTTCCAAGAGGGTTTCAATAATCGACTACACACACGAAAGTGATCGCAGTTATTACGGAATCCAAGTATCTAGAACAGTATGTACAGAGTACTCATTAAACATGGTTGAAATTAACACACAGATACCAGTATATTGAAACATCTCGAGAGACTTAGTTTTCAACTAAACGCCCTGAATGATCAACACCCAGACCTCAAAGCACATGTAATTTTTAAATACAAAATTTGCGTCAACAATAACTAAAAGCTGTATAGTAAAGGTCAGGAAAAACTATTTTCTATAAGTTGCTTGTTCTGAAAATGGGCAAAATCAACTGTGATCAATTTTTCAAGCAATTATTAAAACCAGTGACGGAGAGTATGAAAAAGTATTCATATCTCAACAACACGAGGGACAGTAGCATTGGTATTTGTCTTCTTCAGGCATGAATAAAGTTCACTAGTAAAAGATTTTGATTGGTGTATGGTGTCAGAAAGAAGAATGAGATAGTAAGTAATACATGCGAAATTTCACCCTTGCTACCGGGTTATTAGTGCATGGTAATGAGTATGAAAGAACATAGGGGTTAAAAGAAATTTATTTTTATTCTAAAAACGTAAAGGAAAATTTAAAGACAGACTTGGAATTGTATTTTGGCACACAAAACTACTCAAGTTCATATGTAATTAATTACAACCCGACAAACAAATTTTTAAAACCACCTCACAATGAATTGTAAAAATAAAAACTATCAACATAATTTTCATTCAGGTTCTAGCTTTCTCTCCAAGAATAATTATGTGTATTTTAAGGTGAAATGACATTTTTTTTAAATTTTCCCATTTTATGCCTCAGTGTTGATTTTTTCTGATGACGGATGTTCTATCCTTAATTTTTAAGCATCGACAACATATTGAGACTTTCCTTATATTTGTAGATTGTTGGTAAATCAAGTGGTGCCAGCTGGAATTTCACACTTGAAGGCAAGCACTGAGACTAAGCAGTAAGGATTCCTTGACAAAATACGATAGAGCCCTTCCTGAAGAATAAAAAGTCAGTTCCCACTTCAGAAACTTCCCTGGAGCGCTCCGCCAAGATTAAATACACAGAATCTCCTTCACGAACATTTCTAAAGAACTATAAAAGGGGCAAAGGTCTTCCTTGCATAGATCTGTATAACATTCTGTAGAGCTTGTATGATAAAGGAGATGGAGTGGTATTCGGAGGAAGATAGAAGGACGGCGAAGAGAGTGATGGGAGTATACAAGGCATATATTGGTAATGGGGGCTTGGAAAGATATTGGTGTGAGAATTAAGAGAGGCGCATGAAAGGGTAAAGATGACCATAACCAAAAGCTGGCACTTGATTTCAGGCAGAAGAGTGTGGGAAAATTTTCGTTCGTAGGGATGGGTGTAAGGGATTGGAATAAATTACCGAGTGAAATCATGAAGATTTCACCAGAAACACTGAAAGAATTTAAGGATCAAATTAGTAGAGGGTAAAAGTAAATGGCAAGAGGATGGGCGAAAGATGGGTGTGTAGGGAGATTGCCACTGGAGCGTACATTCCATCGCATTTACAACAAAAGCAAAACTAACTCGGGTAATCCCTAGCAATACTTTCAAAGCACGACATTTATGTTAAATGCTTGTACCAATCAAAGCTGCCAAAGAGCACCATGCATTTATTATTATTGTTGTTAGGGATTTATGGCTCTTCGACAGTGAGATCATTAGAGATGTGTCGTATCATATGCACTCATGTCCATAAAGTAAGTGATCTTTGAGATCCAAGGAAAACTATATGGCACGGTGATAATGTGTGCTCTGAAAGTAGCTTGGCAACAATTTGACTCGTGACAAAGTGCTACTGATACAAGCTTTCCAGGAAGACCAGCCATGGACAGTGGGTGGCAATGATTACGTGTGATGTCCTTTCGCCAGTGTTATACAAAACGTTAATGCGGTGTGTGACGATCTCGCATGGCAATACAGGATGCACAACTATTCCACATACCATGGACCAGATGGTTCAGCATGACTTGCAGTAAGGCATCCCACTGCTGGTCAAGCGGATGTACAACAAATTGAAAAAATCTAGACCCTTACAAAACTTTGGTACATTTCACTCCAATGTGTGAAATGCATTTCCCAACTCTGAATCAGTTTCACTTGGTTGCTGTCGGGATGAAAATTGGATCAAATTTCGTCAGATTATCTCCATGGCCTGTATGATGTAGAACACAACTTTCCTGCACTTTTTCAATAAATTCGTCTGACGTGTGGTACTAGAACGCTGTGACGCACGAGAAATCTGCAAACATTTACAACCGCATAGCTGGACGCCATGCCACTGAATGAAACGCGATGGTAGGGTGCCTCCAGTGTGACATGGATGATGCAATCCTTTGTAAAAGAACCATCAACCGGTTCCATCACAAATAGAAGAAGACACCGCTTCAGGATGCGATCTGTGTTGCCCAGACTTGAAGGTTACAATCGTTCGTCACAAGAATGGATGTAAGTCTGGAGAGCGAGCTGTCCATTTTCATCATACCAGGGTTGGATTAAAACAGCGCGAGGCCCGTAGCAGATGTGAAGAAGGGGCCCTTTGTTTTCACCGTCAGCAGGAATTATATAGCTTCTTTTTTAAAAAAAACAAATAAAAAAAAGGTCACCCATCTAGCTTAACGGGGAGGCTTCCAAGACTCCTAAGTGCAGGGGCCCTCCAGAAGGTGCGAGACCCGTAGCTTTTGCTAACTCCTGCTACGTTACTAATCTGGTGCTGCACGTTACAGCTACTAGCCCATTAGGAAAGCATTGTGTAGGTGGATACTAGACTCACATGCAGCCTTACTAATCTTAAACAACATATGAAGAGGCGGCTTCATCCAGATATGTATATTTTGCAAAAAGTAAAATCAGGATAAACTCGTGGGGGGGGGGGGGGGAAATCCAAAGCCTTCTACAAGCGCTAGCCCAATTTATTAGTTTTCATAAAGAAATCGATTCTTGCATCATGAATTTCGGTGCATAACAACTTGATATTGCATGCAGTAATAACTATTATAATACTTAAACATCAGTACAACTTATAGATAGTTAACTTTTAATGGATAACTTTAATGCAATGTTGTTGCAGGCCATGTTTCCACAGTTGCTTAATTAATTACAAGTTGAAAGATAACGCCAGTGCAACTGTTTATATTTATTTATTGTTAGTCATATGCATTTCACCTCTCATTGAGGCATCATTAGCGGCAAATCAGTGTTACAATTTTTATATACAGTTTTATATACATTGTTATCCTATTATTACATAATTGTGAGCATGAGATATTTTTATAGCTGATAGTTCCTTACTATTTACATTTGTTAATATGGTATGCAGCTGCGCATCTCCATGTTTTGCTTGTATCATATTTACAATATTGTGCTTTCTCATCATTCAGTCGTCTGTAGGAGCCAGCTGGTTTGTTTATGTCTTGTCTCTGGTGCGCTTTCGCGTCCTTCGGTTGTCCCGCTGTGGCCATCTTGTTTGTATATTTCATGTCTCGTGCCGATAGGGTGAGTTTTGAAAAATGCGTGTATGCGTGATGATCTTGTTAGTGTGTGTTTTATACTTATGCAATTCAATAGTCTTGACGGATAAAACAGAATAAACAAAAACAGAGGAATTTATACAAAAGAACAACATAACACAACTAAGATCAGATCCAACAAATAGATATCAAGCAGAACTAAAGAAACTACTGAACAAAACAAATATCACTCTCACAGACAGCTAAAAGCAACACACCACACAGACAAAACAAAATAAACACAAACTCTAACAAAACCCCACACACATATACATCACACATAAGTATAAAACACACTAACACGATCATCATGGATACACGCATTTTTCAAAACTCACACTATCGGAACAAGACATGACATATACAAACAAGATGGACACAGCAGACAACCGAAGGACGCGAAAGTGCACCAGAGACAAAACAAACAAACCAGCTGGCTCCACCAGATGACTGAATGATGAGAAAGCACAATATTGTAAATATGATACAAGCAAAACATGCTTTGTATAAGAAAACTGAGATGTGCAGCTGCATACCATATTATCAAATGGAAATAGCAAGTAACTATCAGCTATAAAAATATCTCATGCTCACAATTATGTAATAATAGGATAAAAATGTATATAAAACTATAACACAGATTCGTCGCTGATGATGCCTCAATGAGAGGTGAAATGTGTATGACGCAACAATAAATAAATATAAACAGTTGCATTGGCGTCATTTTTCAACTGGTAATTAAGATAACTTTAACCTT